>CM062815.1:118663997-119155376 GCA_031772625.1 Pinus tabuliformis
GTCAAGATCAAGTCATCAACATATAAAACAATAATCAACAATTTATCTTCTACCAAAATATGATAGAGGTTTGCATCCGCTTCACTTTTGGTGAATCCCGTACTAGTGAGATATCTATTGATCTTGGTGTACCAAGCATAGGGTGCTTGCTCGAGACCATACCACACTTGCTTGAGTCTGTACACATGAGGCTCTCGATCAAAAGTCTCAAAGCTTTTTGGTTGCTTGATATACACCTCTTCCTCAATAACTCCAATGAGGAATGCAATTTTCACATCCATCTGGTGGATCTTCCACCCCATATGTGCAACCAAAGCAAAGATTGATCTAATGGATGAGTACCTTGCTACAAGAGCAAAGGTATCCTCATAGTCAATCCCCTCCACCTAAGAGTACCCCATGGGCACAAATCTGGCCTTGTACTTTTCTATGCTTCCCGTTTTCTACCTACTTCACTTTGAAGATCCATCTCAAACCCACAACTAATTTGTATGTTGGATTTGGGACCACTTCCCAAACATTTCTCTTCATAATGGAGTCATACTCCTCCACCATTGCATCAACCCATACAGGTTACTCTAATTCTTCCTTGAAAGAGGATGGCTTAGTCTCTACTAGCTCAGTCATTAGAGCCATGTAGCCAGTGTATCGATTTAGTGACCTTCTCTACCTGCACTGATTTGAAGGAGCACCCACATTGTCCCTCGCATCTTGCACAAGTCTCTCAGCTTCTATGCTTCTCTTCTTGCCTTATCTGGATGGTTCTGCATGAGTGGTTGGCTCCACTCTCTGCACCTCAACTTGTAGCTGCTCCACAACATCCTTAGGCTCCTTCTTTGGAGATAAAATCTCCTCCTCTGGTGGGATCTGAAGCTACCTCTCAAGAGAGCATTGCATGAATTTGTCTTCATCAAATTTTACATCCCATCGCACAATTGTCATTCTGAGGGATGGAAAATACACATGATAGTTGTGGGGAGTTTTTGTGTAACCCACAAATACCCCCAACTCTGTTGTCGGCTCTAGCTTCTTCCTTGATTCTTTGGAGACATGGAAATAGACAGAGGCTCCAAATATCCTAAAGTGTGATACATCCGGTTTCCTCCCTGAGAAATCCTCCTCTGGCATGATCATGCCAAGAATTTGATGAGGACTCTTGTTCTGAAAATAGACCACTATGTTGCATGCTTAAAGGGAAGAGGTTGTATTTAGTCATGAAACATTGCTTGTGTTGCTCCCACAATGCTTCATTTCTTCCTCGCAGCCACCCCATACTATTGTGGGGTGTGGGGTGCTATCAACTCTCATCAAATGCCTTCTTTTGCACAGAAATTTTTGAACTCATTCAAAACGTACTCACCTCCATTATCACTCCTGAGAGCCTTTACCTTCTTGCCCGTCTCTTTCTATTGTCCCAATCATGGAATGTGGATTTTGTGTACTTCCCCAAGGTACACCCTTTACATGTATCATGTTTCTCTACTGCTCCTTTGGGGAGGCATGTGGTAATTTGCTGCATGATCTTCAAAGCGCCATGATGCAAATGACCAAGTATTCTATGCCAAAGTTCACTGACATCGCGGCTCTGCACCTTCTCCTTCTTTGTGCTCAATGCAACACAATCCTCCACATCTAGTTTGTAGAGATTCTTCACATGAACCCCTATCTTGCTTCACCTAGCCCATGGCTATGTGTCTCAAGAATGAATTTCCATTGTTGAATATCACATCATAACCACGGTCTTCCAAAACTGCAATGAAGACAAGATTCTTCTTTAGACCTGGAACAAACATCACATCCTTGAGCCTGAGAGGGGAGCCTGACTCCCTCTGAAAGGTGACTGTACTAATCTTGGTCACATTGTACCTTCCATCATCTCCCATCTTGATGTGCATCTGGAGATGCTTCTCCTCCAAACCATTGAAAATATCTCTATTCCTTGTCATATGGAACGAGGCACCATTGTCGAGGTAACACACACTTCCCATCACTATGTTGGCCATGCATGCAACGAGAGTAAAATCAAGCTTGAACTATGAAGCAAAATCTTCACCTATTGATCCTCTTGAGGTCTTCTTGTTTGTCTTCTTGTGTGGACACTTCGTGGCATAGTGCCCAAATTCATGATAGTGAAAGCACTTGATTCTGGACAAGTCTTTCTTCTTGCCCCCTTGACTAGATTCTGCTTTGGATTGGGATATCTTCCCTTTCTTTGCCTTTCCATCCAAGGCACAATTCTCTCCATCCTTGCCCTTGGATGAAGTCTCGTCTTTATTATTTTTCCTTATTTCCTCCTACACTAGGTTAGACCATAAGCACTCCCAACTTGGTAATTTCTCCCTACCATTTACCAATTCTTGATAGCTATGTCAAACCTTGGGAAGGCCCAAAAGGGCTAGAGCTACCAAGTCTTCTTCAGGGACATTAACACTGACCTCTCCATGTTCATCACAACACTGTGTAAACCTGCTCAGATACTGTAGAATTGTGTCATTCTTTTGCATCTTGATACTTCAAAGCTTGTCCTTGAGTCTCAGCTTCCTGTGGTCACTATTATTCTCGAACAATTATGTCAGTGTTTTCCAAATTGCGAACGAAGTCTATTTTCTGTGGAGATTCGAGACAGTATGATCATGCACTCCCTCCAATATGATTCTCCTCACTTTGGCCACATCTTTCTTCCACTGAGAAAGATTCTAGGCATCAGATGCTTGGGGTTTCGCTACATCTGTCTTGATGTATTCTAGCAGCCCATTGTCATCCAACATTGCGTCCATGCGGTCCTTCCATGAAACAAATTTTGAGGTGCCTTCCAAGACATACTTGAGCCTGATTCCATTGAAATCCATCTTCTCAATCCTTAAGGAAACCTGCAACACTGGTCTTCAAATTCGAACCTTGTGCAAATGACAACTTAGAAATATCTGTTCTATAGTGATTCCAGCTCTGATGCCATGTAGAAACTAATGTGTAGATCCAATATTGCTATTGAAATTTTCTAAATTACAAAACTTGAAGCTACTCTACTAATCTGTGAAGTTAATTCACCATCTAGAATAAGAATCATAGACATGCAAAAGGAAACATCACACATGCACATATATTTATCTAGGGGATAACAACTGCTCAAAACCCCTTACTATTTATATTGCATTAATAAGAGAATAGAGATGAAATACATATGTTTGCTCAATCTTGGGCATACCCTACAAGTGTATAGTCTATCCCCTGCCTGACTGACTGACTCTAGCCAACACTTAGTCAATTTTCAAGCCCTCCAAGTTCCTATTTCCTTGCATTGTTCCCTTGGGAAATTGGCCCCTATTATTTAGGAATTTCCCACTATTGAATTGTGCAATTCCCTAGGGTCCTTCCTCTGACTACATGCACCACCTGTACACATTGGAATATGCTACAACTGATAGTACACTGCCTTGGAATCTCCATATCAACTGGGTAACTTGAATTCTCTGCATGCAACAATTATTTTGGGTTGATTGATCAGTTAACTGGTTGATCACTGAGTGTGGTTGAAGTTCCACTTCCACAACTTGACCTCCACTAGTTCTTTTAACAGTTAGAACTAGTTAAACTGACAATAACTCAAATTAACTGAAATAGATTGCTACAAATTAGCAATCAAAAACATTGAATTGAACTCAAGCTTCCCCAACTTGAATTAACTGAATGATAAGTACCATGTCACCTTAGTTAACTACCTCTAAGATTTCTACTGAAATAGAAATTTGAATTTTTTGTAGTTTGACCAAGGCAAAGTCAAACTGAAATTTTCTTGTTGCATTTTCAACAGTGATTATATGTTATAACAATGATTGTATTAGCACTATTTAAAGGATGAATGTGACATTCTCGGTTGTATCCGATGAGATGTCATCTATATGTTCTCATGGTTATGATGGGATTTTGAAAGCCACTATGGTTATTAATGAGTTCTAGAGTCATAGAGTTACTTACATGGTCATGTAAGAATGCTTGATGTGCACAATTAAGTTATTGTTATGTGTGTGATTTCCATTGTTTGGTATGAGATGGATTTTTATAGGTACTTGATTGTTTGGGACCATTAATTTTCCTTCTTATTAAAGGGATAATGATATTGCCATAAATATTTTATCAATATATCTAATAGCAATGTGTGGAATCCATTAAGCCGTGGAATGTGATGTTGTTGTGCCTAAATTCACTAAGTAAAGTAGCCATGGCTTGGCTTGTCTCGATGCCTATCAGTAGGCATGTTGATAGTTCTGTTGATACATTAAGGCTATGCCTAATGTTTGGAATGAGTGTGCTGAGTGAAGGTTTCATTCTTACAGTGAAAATGGTGTTGGGCATGGATCGACACCGAGGAAGGCTTTGCAAATTCCTCGAAGTCCTTGAGACTTCGAATCCTAAGCATCCCGAAGAAATGGGTTTGCAAACGAGTCAAATAAATCTTAGTGGACTTATGAAATAATTTAGAAATTATGAAGGGCTGAGGACTTATTTTTTTTTTCAGTGGGGGAGAGAATCCCCGCTGAAGAATCATAATACATCAAAGGGCTGAGGACTTATATAATCCACGGAATTACCACTAATCTATGGGTGGCTTCTTAATGACTTCATTTAACGCTAATTCCCATTGCATGGGTGGCACCAAGTGTTGTGTATGTTGGAAAAGGGGCACGGTGTTAAAAGAAGGCATGGGGAACAAAGGTAAGTGTGTTTTGGGGGATGGAGATAAGTCTCCTGGGGGGCAGAGAAATGTTTGTTCCGGGAAAAATCTTAATATAAACCATAGTTGTCGTATAACGTGGATATCGTTGGATTGCATGAAGAAGTTGGGCCGTCTAGGAGCTACGAGTCAGGCTGTTTAGGCCACATGGACACCATGCAAGGGTTGTGGATGACCTGACAAGCAACGTGGGTCTTACGTGGTGCCATGCCATGGCAGCATCTTTGTCATCCATGATTAGAATTTGTCATCAATGACAAATATTTCCAACACATTCAACACTATACCATTAAAAAAACTCTAGACTCTAAACCCATCTATGACTAGTTCAACTCTAAAGACTCTAAACCCCTCTATGACTAGTTCATATATAGAAGACTCTAAACCCCTCTATGACTAGTTCATATATAAAAGATAGAAGCCACAAATTTTAAGGAATTTAATGAAGCTTTTGTTATAATTCATGTAGCCAACGGATTCTATTCTCCTACTTGTACTAGTGGATTTATTTCAATTAGACGAAGCAATGTTATCTTTACTCTAATGATATTTTTTTTAATTTACATATATTGAAGATGATAATATATTGAAGATGATAATAAAATTATATATGGAGTGATTTTTTATTTTTATTTTTTTTATTTGTATATTGGATTATAGTGGAAATATATCAAGGTACTTATGATTTTTTTTTAAATTATTAAAAAAATTATGATATATTATAATTATATTTTATATTAGATACAATTTGAATGTGTTTAATGGTTAAGAGCATGTGTTTTTTTTAAGAGATTCAAAACCAGAGGGGTACAGTATGTATGCCTTCGTAGACTTAATAGTCAAATTGATGCGCGGAGGTGGGTCCCTTGTCCTATAAACAAGAGGGTTTCATACACCAATTTGGTAGGACAAACAAGTGGGTTTCATACACTAATTTGGTGTCTGACCTTTTCTCTACATTATTTTCATTATTTAATCTCTTGCTAGAATTAAACTTTCCATCTTTATCTTAACTCCAAAATTATTATATAATTTTTACCTACAAATTTTCAAGATACAAAATATAAACCACACTAACTCCAAAAATTTTATGTGTTTTTTACTTAAAAAAAATTCAATATACAAAATATAGATTACAAAAACTTCAATAAAAACTTCCATTTTATGAAATAATATATATAATTACAAAAATATATGTAATTGCAAAAAAAATATAAGATTATAAAAATATATGCATAAATCCATTTTTAAAAGATGGATTAATAGCAAGTGAATTGAAATCATTGTGAAGAGACATATAAGGGTGTCATATAATAAGAGTATCATAAACATTTATATAATAATATGCTATATAAAATGAAATAATATTATTTTTTATTTAATATTTAATTTACTTTTAAAATAAAATAACAAATTAATTATTATTAATTATCTAATGGTAATGTAATTATTAATTAAAAAAATGTATATTGATGTAATTATCAATTTCAAAAGACTAAGTTTTTCAGTATTTTTTAATTTTTATTCATAATTAATAGATTACATTTGACAGGTATTTTATTTGTTAGATCTAAGATTTTTGTGATTCATAATGTAGAAATATGTCTTTTGGATTAATCACATTATTAGGATTTGGTCAAAGTTTCGAATCAACTAATATGGTTCATCCTTAGGACAAGGTGAGAAATTAGTCGATGAATAAATAGTATGGATGCATTATTGTGGAGAGTTAGACATTGGTAATTAGTTAATAAGGTAAGAAAAATTAATTTTATTAGTAAGAGTTGTATATTAAAATAATAATTAATTAGTTAAAATATTCTAAATAAATTTAATAATTATTATTTGTTAGGAGTTGACCCATTCCCAAAAAATAAAAATAAAAATAACTATGTTGACATAAAGGTATTAAAATATTAATAATTTATTATAATAAATCAAAATAAAAAAGATGTTAAAAATATAAAGGAGAAGGCCTCAACAATTATCATTATTCATAACAATGAATTGTCAAGAGGGAAAATAAATAAGGGTACCCTTCACATATTAATTTTATTCCCCTATGGACAATTCATTGCTATGAATAATGATAATGGTTGAGGCCTTCTTTTTTACATTTTTAATTTCTTTTTATTTTGATTTATTATTATAAATTATTAATATTTCAATACTTCTAGAAGTTGTGTATAAGTTAACATAGTTATTTTTATTTTTATTTTTTGGGAATGGGTCAATCCCTAACAAATAATAATTGTTAAATTTATTTAGAATATTTTACGTTCATTTATTCTTAATAACTAGTTTGTAACTAATTATATTTATTTATTGCTAACAACTAGTTTTTAACTAATTAATTATTATGTTAATATACAAATCTTTACCAATAAAAATTAATAATATTTTTCTTACCTTATTAACTAATTTACCAGCGGCTAACTCTTGGCAATGATACATCATCCATACTATTTATTCTTTCAAATCGATTCATTTCTCACCTTGTCCTGAGGATGAACCACATTAGTTGGTTCGAAATGTCGACCAAATCCTAATAATATGATTAATCCGAAAGACATATTTCTAAGTATTCTATTTATTTAATTGTGATTTTTAAAATCTACACATTCAATTAATTTTTCAAAATATAGTGTTATTTATTATGATTAAATTAAATGTAGTGTTATTTATTATGATTTTAAAATTATACATGTTAATGATTTGTTTTAAATGTCAATTGGATGGGTATATTTAAAATTTTTTCATACCAAATAAATAGTAGTTTTAATTCTTAAAATTGGAAAGTTAACCTTTAATACAGTGGAATAAATCTTTAAGATAATTACAAAATTAATATAAATGTTAATGTCTCTATAACATAATAAACATAAGAAGGATGGTTGATTTTTCTATAAAATAGCAGATAGTTTTTTCCATAATTAAACACAAAGAATTTGATTTTTCCATAGTTAAATATGTATTCAAACTTTATGGAAAACTTAGACTCAAAGCTCTTACTCGACCTCCACCCTAGAAATCGATAGAAAACCTCTACACCTCGAAATCCACGGAGGATAGTCATAGAACTACACCTAGAAAACTATTATATCACTATTCAATGAAAGATAATTAAACACAAAGAATTTGCTTTTTCCATAGCTAAATATGTATTCAAACTTTATGGAAAACTATAAATCTCATGTCAATTTTCAATGAAAGTGTAATCCATTTCTTCATATCAATCTAGTTAAGCACAACATTTAAATATGTAATTTTTAATAGGTTTACACTTTTTTCAATATGGTTTTTTTTTCCAAGGATTCCTCTATTTTGATTCAAATTGATATTAATGAATTATATTTATTATTTGCATATTGTCCATGACTATGGAGTTACCATGTTTTTCAGTGGGAAAGTTGTAGTAAGAGGAGAGGAGAGGATAATCATCAATTTAAAAGTTCTTCACATTTACATTTAGGAGCTTCCTAGTTTGTAAGTAAGTTGAAAAAATATGCTCCCTCTAGTTCATTTTACAAATTTTAGATATAGCTTGCAATATGAAGGAATTCTTTAGTTGTGGCTAATGCTTCTCCTCACTGATAGTGATTGATTAAGTTGCGTATAATAAGGTCTGTTACACAAAAATATCGTCACCATGACTATTTGCAGTCAGTATGGGTCTATCATCACTTGTATTGTCCTCCTAAGCAAGTCTCAGACCTTAGCTCTTCAAGTCAAGCTTTGAAAATGAGAGAAAGACATTAAAAATCAACAAAGCTCTGGTTCCGCACTTTCTCTCACTGTTGCCTACGGTCCCGCACCCCCTGTTCACAAAAACTGCGGACCTGCCCGCTCTGTCCCTAAAGGAGTGGGTGCGGACCCCTGTGAAAGTAAAAAAGGCGCAAGTTTATTCTAAAAAACTCACTTTGGGTTAATTCTAGATGATTCTAGAAGGAATTCTGACGTGGATTGGTCGCTCTTAGGTGGTTCATGCATCCCAAAAGAGAAGGAGCTAATCCATTGATGAGAGGAGCTATCCCTTTAAAGGAGGACCTAGTAACTTCCCTCCATTGCACTATAAATTAAGGCATTGGGCTGGTTGCTAGGGAGGTTAGAAGTTGAACATTTTTGAGGGTAAATGATGGTGGAATTGAGACTTCCTAGTTAAGCTTGAGAGGAGAGATCACATACCTTTTTGGCTTCATTGGGAAGAGAGTGAAACTTGTCAAAGTAGAGGAGACTTCTTGTTGGACCCTGGGAGGAGCTTGTACAACATCAAGGCACAGGTTGTAAAGTTATTCTTTGATTTTAATTAATACAATCAGATTCATTTTTCTCAACAAATTGTCTTATGTCATTTGTTTCATGAATTCCTTGATCATCATGTTAAGTATGCTTTATGATATTGGCTTTTTAGGTGCTATTTAATTTGTTTGCTTGTTTGTGTGTGCAGATTCGCAACAAGGGAGCTCATTTGGATCAAAGGAGCGAGGCTTCCACGAACTTGCATTGGACCCATGGTAGGCCTAAAACACTTGTTTGCCTTTGTTTATGAATGCATATTTAGAGAAAGATAGTTTTTGATTGGCTTGCTTGTCACTAGATATCATTAGATTCTAGGAAGGTCTATCTTGTCCGCAAGATCGGCCCATTCCGTGTGACAAGGTCCAATCATTTTAGCCTAATGGATTTTCTATCCAATCCACATTTTTTTCCATTAAATTTTGGCTAACTTGAAATCAATGGATCCACCATGCAATCCACAATTTTTCAACGTCACTGAAGACGTATCAATGTCTTTTCAAGGGATGTTTTGAGTAACACTTCTGAACAACAATTAGTTGTTGTATATTCTCTCCCTAGGGATGCAATTTGATGGGGACAATGCTTCTTAATGGTTTTTGTCTATTCTCTCCTTAGGTATGCAATTTGACAAGAAAATTACTTCTTAAGGGTTGATTGTCTGTCAAATACAACTTAATTTTTTCCCCTTCTTAGAATTGCAAAAACTTACAAGTACTTCATATTTGAAATTATTACCCTTTTCTCCTCTATCCCCTTGATTTCAATATCTTCTTTTCAACTTTATTTCATTCTAAGGTTCTTAGACTTTGCTTTTGTGTTCTTTTGCAAGGTTGTGATCTCTTTGCAAGATTCTTAGATAATACTCGTTTTTTCCTGCATAGTTGTGTTTTTTGCAAGGCTTTTGGATAATACTTTCAAGTAGTAAGTGAATATGTTGTGTTTTGGTTAATAATATGTATATATATATATATATATATATATATATATATATATATATATATCCAATTGTGTATATCTCAATCTATATAATATTACAAAATGTATAATTAGTATTTTATTAATTGATGTGTTCCTTTGTTTATGACAAAAATAAATAAAAAATGATATAATATATACTATTGAACAAGAAGGGAAATTTTAAAAAGAAACTCGTTATAAAAAAAAAATTACTTACATTATGCCTGCCCATGATATAAAGACTTTTCAATTGAATTTTTTTCATACCTTTAATCAATTGAATTTCTTTGCATACCTTTAATCATATATATTACTAACTTAGCATCAAGAGGGATATATTAAGATATTTTCATCTATGAGAGATTTGATCTCTCTAAACATTTGGTTGATTGGGAGTTAAGATTGATCTAATCTTGTTTAATTCCCCCTTTAAATAGGCTATATTTCACATGAATTGTTGAAAATGGCAACAAGAAATGCTAAAAATAGCATTATTATAAATAGCAGTTTGGGTACCAATGTTGGACATAGAAACAAGGAATGAAAAATGGAAGTGCTAAAAATAGCATTGCTATAAATAACATTTCAGGATGGATTCCAGTTTTAGTTAGTCCCAAACTAAAATTGAGAAGTAAAATTCGAATTTGATCTTAGCAACTGTTTGAAAAGTAATTAATTAATTCATTTTGAGTTAATTAGTTGGAGAAAATCAAACATGAAGTTTATGTGAGGACATGCAACAGTTATCCCATTGATTGAGGAATTTATCCCTTAGTTAAAGAGATAAGGATGAGTTGTAATTTGAGTTGTAATTAGTTAACTCAATTAACTGAGTTAAGTCTAGTTAGATTAATTCAAATAGTTTGTTGAACTAATTGTGAGTTCGGTTAGTTAATGTATGCATGCATGTAACTGCTGCACTTCATATAACTTAATATTCTCTCATAAATAATTCATGCATGTCAGTCCAGTCAGAGACCTAGTTGAGATTAGAGGAAGGGACAGTGTACTATTAGTTGGAGGATTTTTCCTATATAGGAAACTCATCCATGCAGAAGGAATTATCTCCTTCAAGATTGCATAGTTATTTCAAAGGTCAGTGTTGTGTGCGAGGTGAGAATCACACAGGTTGCAGCTGGAGGACCCAGGAGAAACTGCGTAAGGAAATAGGAGGCTTGGAGGGAAGAGGAGAAGGTTTGTGAGAAGCCTTTGACTGCCTATGAGCAGCAGAGGGATTGTATTGAGAGTTGGATAGCTTGTGAGCTAAAGCTTTGTGTAATATGGACATATTTCCACTTGTATGATAATACAAACATCGGGGTTTTTAGCTGAGGCTTCCCCAGAGCATTCTTTTGTGTTCATGTGTGATTGATTTCTCATTCTCTGTTATATGTGTTCAATTTGATCTTGCTCATAATCGATTAAGCTTCCGCAAGTTTGTTGTAAAAGTAGATCTAGTATTTTGATTTAGTCTATTGCATTATCACGTGATCTACAGTGAGAATTTCTACATGAATACCATGGACAATACCATGGGTTCTCATAAACTTGGAGCTCAAAAACCGCTTGTAACTTGACCAAGTCAAGTTTATCTTAACTACCCAACAAAAATTAATTAAAAATAATAATAATGTAGAATTTTTATTTTAACATAAGATTATTTTTATTTTTATTTCAAATTTACCTTAAATACCTTAACAAAAATGGATAAAAAGATAATAATGTAAGATTTTTATTTTAACATATAGTTATTTTTATTTTATTTTAATTTGATCAGATCAAAATGTTTACATAACATATACTGTCTTACTAACTTAATAATATTTTTTTCATTATTTTTGTTGAGTTTCTTAGTTTTTCTAACTTTATGACTATAAAGATAAATTAACTAATTTTTAAAGCAAAAAAAATTCCAATTTTATGAATTTGTGCTAATCAACTAATTTTTAAAACCAAAAACACATAATATGTTATATTCATAATATATTATTATTTTTTTTTCCCCTGGGAAAAAGTTGTAATTTCTATTAATATTAAGAAATTACATTTTGTAGATGCCGAAGCATATTCATATGGAGGCTGCTGAGCCTGTCGAGTTCACAGTCTATAGATTTGAAGAAAAAAGTCTAGAAGTCTCCATGCAGGGAGCCTACAAAATCTGTAACTAGCAGTGATCAAAAAGTTAAGTCCCGCTCTACGCAGAGAGCGTCATATAAACTGTATGCTACCATAAAAAGAGTTGATACTCATGTTTAAACAGTAGATATATATACATGCTTAATAACAAAAAACAGTACTGTTGTATGAGGGCCTTATAGCCCATTTCCTATCAGATCATCAAAGGGTCTGTGGTAATGCTGGTAGAAAGTTTCGTCTATCTCCTCCTGTATCAACCATTCATTTCCTTGTCTGTGCGCTGCCTCTTTGGATAGCTGGTCTGCGACTGTGTTAAGTTCCCTGTAGATGTGTCGACAGACAAATGATTCAAAAGAAGTAATCAGTCTTTTAGCTTCATCTAATATATGCCTCAATGAAAATGCATAACAATGAGATGCATCATTCAGCCAGTTGCAAACAATTTTAGAATCTCCAAATAGCTGTAAGTGTCTGCAGTGTTTTTGAATTGCAAAATGAATGATATGTTTTGCCATGCACAGTTCAGCAAAATTGTTGGTGCCTCTGCCTAAGTTGATTTGTATCTTGTAGCAGTGCAATTCGTTGAGATATAGAATGGCCCCACCCCCACAGCCTGCTTCCTGAGCCGAGCCATCAAAATAAGCCCAGGGCTTAGTTTTGTCTATGATCTCAGGTCTGATGGAGTGGGGGGGGCAGAGGAAACCACTTCAGGTAGCAAGTCGAAATTAGCAATCGTGTGGTGTAAAATGGTAGGCCAATGGGGGGTCCTTAAGTTGAATATGGCCTGGTTACACGCAATCCATAAAGCCCAGCAAACCAGCAATGGTATGTTAATGGATTTTCCGGTGTGATTTTGGCACCAATTGTTCCAAGCTTCCATGAGATTATTACCTTGCCAGTTTTTTAAGCTTGGATAGTGAGAGGTGAGGGATTGCCAAAATTCTAAAGCAGTACTGCAATTTAAGAAAAGATGTTCTGTGCTTTCTTCTTCCCCGCGGCATAAGTGGCATCGGAAGGGACCATAAAATGATCTCTTCATAAGATTGGTTCCGGTAGGGATCTTGTCAAAAAGAATGTTCCACATCAATAAGCGCGTGCGTGGTGCTGCCTTAAGCTTCCAGAGCGTTTTCCAGGTGGGGAGGATATCCGGAGGCTTGAATGATTCCATGAGCCTTAAATATCCCTGTCTCGGGGTGTATATTCCATGCTTGGCAAAGGCCCAGATGATCTCGTCCGGTCCTTCTATGAGCCTGATGTGTGCCTGGGTGAGGGCGTCCGTATACTCCTGCCATTCGTGATGCCACTGTACAGGAATCTCCAACGCTTGTGCTGATGTCCATGCCTGTTGGAGAAAGGTGGAATTTTCGTTATCGCCAATGTGCTTGATGTGAGATACCCCTCTGCCATGTAGATATCTTATAAGGTCTGCAGATAATCTATGGGCATTGCCACAGCCGACCCACGGGTCCAATCCAATTCGAACTGCATTACCTTCCCTTATACGCCAAGTTATTCCTTCTCGCAGCAGTGGTAATGAGCCTATGACTGCTTTCCAGATATTGGATATGTTATGGCTTGTTCCATGCTGCAGACGGAACCAGTCCATTACATTCAGTGGCTTGATGTATTTTACATGTGCAACTCGAGTCCAGAGACTATTAGTGGTGAGGAGCTGCCACCCAAGTTTGGCTGCTAATGCTCTAGAGAATAGATCAAGCCTCTTTATGCCCCATCCTCCCCAACTTTTGGGTTTAGCAATGGTGTCCCATTTAACCCAGGCAAAAAGCTTCCCCGGTTGGTGACCTTTCCATAGAAATCTACAGCAAATACTTTGGAGGCGACTCAATATACCTTTTGGTATCCAGGCCAAGGTCATCCAATAGACTGGAGTGGCTTCAATAACTGCTTTAATGAGAACCAATCTGCCTGCTCGAGAGAGATATTTGTGGTACCATACCTGTAGCCTTTTTTCCACTTTCGCTATTAGCCAAGTCCAGTCTGCTATCCTGTATCCGAGAGGTTTTAATCTAAAACCCAGGTACTTAATACCTTCCGTCAAGTTCAGGGAGGTGAAAGGGAAGCGCTGTACTGCAAAAGTGAATTCATGTTGAGTACATCCGACTGTGGTGATCGTGGACTTGCTATCATTGATCCTCATACCTGTAGCATGCTGGAAAAGAAGGATTAAGTTCTGAAGAGTAGTGGTATCCCCAATGCTGCCATTTAAGAATATCAGAATGTCATCAACAAATAATAGATGAGTGAGATAAAAATTATCCGCAATTTTAATGCCGGTCAGTAGATTCCTATCTCGAGCAGATGTAATAATCCTACTTAATCCTTCCATAATAAGCAAGAATAGTAGGGGTGAGAGCGGACATCCCTGTCTGAGTCCCCTCTCTGAAGTGAAGAAAGAAGTAGCTTCACCATTGAGAAGTACACTATAGGACACATCTGTAATGCAGCTCATTGTCCATTTGATGTATTCGAAGGGAAAACCAAGATGAGTTAGCAACAGTCTTATATAGAGCCAGTTTGTTCTGTCAAAAGCCTTGGATAGGTCCACTTTTAATATCATCCCTTTTTGTTTTTTGAGCTGCATGGAGTGCATGAGCTCTTGTGCTGTGGCAATAGCTTCATGTATCTGTCTGTGATGAAGAAAGGCGAATTGCTCTGGAGATATGTGCCGAGAAAGAATAAGCTTCAGACGGTTGGCTATAATCTTGGCAATGATCTTGTAAAGGCAGTTACAGAGGGAAATGGGGCGGAAATCATCGAAGGAGACAGGATCGTTCGATTTAGGGATAAGAGAAATGAATGTGGATTTGATGGCTGAGGATATCCTGCCCCTCCTTCTTCTGTTCTCTACAATCTTGGATAGGTCGTTCCCCAGGATTTCAAAGAAAGCAATGTAAAACTCAATGGTCCACCCATCTGGGCCTGGGCTTTTATCTTTTTTAAACCATTTTAAGGTTGCCTCCAATTCCTCCATAGTCACTTCCTTCAGTAGATCTTCCGAGTCTTCTTGTAGTACATACCTGGGAAAATGCTCAGCCACCCTCATGATCTCCATGATATTTATATCTCCAGGAGCTTTGTAAATACCCCTGAAGTGCTCTGTAGCTAACCTGGCCAGGTTCTTCTGAGATGATACAGGATGTCCTCGCTCATCCCGTAGTTCCCAAATAGTATTGATGGATTTGCGCCCATTGGAAAATTTATGATAAAACTTTGTGTTATCATCCCCCTCTGTGAGCCAAATTGCCCTGCTTCTTAGTCTCCAACTTTCTTCTCTTTCCTTCAGGATATGTGAGCGCTTCGCAATAAGAGAGGAGTACTGTTCTTTGCTCTCAGGGGTGGGGAAGGTCCCAATAGATGAGTCCTCGAATGCAGCAATGACTCTTTCAGCCTCCTTCAGAGTATTGTCATCACGGATACGCTTCTGATGTGCCCAGTTTTTAGATATCTGCTTAAGTTCAGATAATTTTCTAACGAAGCCCTCTGTGTGTTCCTCATTTTCCCTGATATGGTTGTTCTGCCAATAGTTAGTTACCAACTGTATGTAAGAAGGGTCCTTTAACCAAGAGGCGTTAAATTTAAAGGGGCCCTTGATCTTATGATTAATGTCCACCGCTTCTAAAAAAATTGGACGATGGTCCGATATGCCTCCAGTTCCAACCCATTGACGAATTCGAGGGAGTCTGTTGTGAAGTGTCTCTTTGATGAGGAATCTGTCAAGTCTTCTGGCCAAGCTTTGTTCTCCACTGCGGTTGTTAGACCAGGTATACTGTATTCTGGCCGATGGAATATCCACCCACTGGTGTTCCTCCAGTAGATTGGATAAAATCTCTGATAAGGAGTCTACCTGCGCCAAGTGCCCCCATGATTCACAGAATCCCAGAGAGAAGTTTAAATCGCCTCCAAGAATAATGTTATCTGCCTGAAGTAATTCCGATTCCAATAAGGTTCTCCAATAATTGGCTCTGTCAGCACAAGGGCCATAGACATTGATGATGCGTATATCCATTTCAACGGAATAAGCAAATATGTCTAGACCAATGAATCCTTTGCCTCCCCAAATGTTCCGGATCTCCATTGCTCTGTTACTAATCCCAATGGCCAAACCTCCGGATCTCCCGGACGCATCCAGTGCATGAAAGGTCCAATTGGGAAGCCAGGAGTTAAGAGTATGGATAAGAGGTTCGGCCAAGCAGAGGGATTCTTGAAGAAAAATAATATCCGGCTGTGATGAGGTTAGCAATCTCCTGAGCGCTAGTTTTTTGGCCAAACTAGCAAACCCACGGCAATTATAGGATATAATCTTCATGAAGGGTGAGAGAGGGGGCCGTTCTTCGCTCTAAGGGCCCTGAAAATAGTTTGTTGTCGCCCGAGGGCAACTTCTTCATCAGCAGTATGTCTAGCTTTGGTGATGCGAGAGGGTCGGCCACGAGAGTTCTTGTGAGTTATAGGGGCGACCTCAGAGTCAAGTCCAACGGCATCGAATCCTCTATCCTTCGATCGGGATCGAAGGGAATATCGGGGGGATACCGGGGAGGAAGGAATGGAGAGGGATGCGAGGGAAGATGATATCAGAGATGGCCGGCAAGGGGAAGTCACCGGAGAAGGGAGCGGGATGGAGCAAATGAGGGAGGGATGAGGGGGTATGTCCCGGGGATAATGATAAGTCATCGATGTCGAAGGTGCAGAAATAGGAGATGTGTTTATAATGTGATGAGATGTAATGCCAACAGATATGCAAGAAACAGGAGGCAAAGGAGAGGGGGATGAATTTAACATACCCGTCGTCGCGTTGCCCTCCTCTTCAGTCGCTGAGTGTACTGGAGCTGATGATGTAGGATGAGGAGCAGTGGATACTATAGCAGCGTCTGCTATACCTGGAGTGCTTCGGGGATCTCCATCTTCATGTGCATGAGCTTGTTCCTTTTGATTCTTCTCCGGAGTCTGCCTGGGGGAGTGTTCCAGGGGATGCTCGGACTCTCCATCCTGTACATTTCCCTTTGCTTTCCGAAGGAGTGGACAATCCCTGTAAAGGTGTCCCACTTTGTGACATCTACGGCAGCGATACGGGATGCCTTCGTAGTCAATAATTTGTTTGCGTGCCGTGTCTCTCCATTGTATGGTAATGAATTCTTGTAGTCCTCCCCTGGTATCCAGATTGATAAGAATCCGAGCATAAGCCATCATGCCTGTATGCTGGTAGGATTTGTCGTAGTCCATGTAGGTGCCAATTGCATTGCCAATCCTCCTGAAGATATCTTCTGACCAGTATTGTAGAGGTAGTCCTGGGAGTCGAATCCAAACGGGCCCGATGCCAATCTGCTCTGTCTCGGGGTCGAATAAGGGAGTCCATCGCTTGAGGAGCACCGGGGCATGTTCAAAGTGCCAGTAAGAGGACAAGACCCAATTGGTATGATCAGCACGAGCGAACCTCAAGGCGAACCATCCCCTCACGAAGGTTTGCACGAAGGGGATGTCCACCAAATGATGACCCCAAACTTCAGCTGCCCAGGTCTTCAAGCGTGCAGCCGAGTAGTTCCGACCTCTGATGCGCCCAACCAGTACTCGATCAGCAAATTCCATTGTCTCACCCCACTGAATGTCCTCCTCAAGCCTGAGAAAGATGTCGTCCGCCTTTGATTTGAAACACCTGTACTTCTTTTTAGGGCCCTGTGAGGGAGGTAGGATATGTGGTCGGCCCAGGGGAGGGGCAGTAACAATCGGCGGTGAAGGAATCTGGTACGATGAGGAGGGGTCACCGATGCCAGTTACAGGGGGGGGACCAGAGAGCGGGGGCACGGTGGTGAAGCTTCCCGACGAAAGACCGAGTGACCCAGAGAAACCGGCCGAGACAGTGGGCAGTGAAGGGGTTAATAACGGCCGGGAAATGGAACCAGATGCCGATGGATCTAAACCAGGGTTAGGGTTCAAGCAGCCGGAAACGAAACCGAGGGTAGCCGGAGAGTGAGGGGGGGTAGAGAGCGCAGGCCAAGTAGGTGGTACATCCGGAAGGACCACAGGATATGACCTTGACTGTTCCCCAAGCGAAAACGGAGAGTAGATTTCGGAGAGGCCCGAACTGTACATACCTTCTGATGTGGAGAAGGATGAGCGCCAGATGGATACCCCCTCCAGCGGGTCTTCGGAGTAATCGACAGCTTCTAGGTCCTCCATTTCGCCAGCTGCGCCTTGGAACGGCGGACACCTCGGAAAGTAGTGAAAACCAGGGAAAATGACAGATCTCAGGATAACGGACCGAGCTGGGCAGGTAGTAAACCGTCACGGGGTGTCAACCGGAAGGCGCGGCACTGTAACCCTTCCTTCTTAATAGTCAACCAGCTCGAAACGATGAAGGTGCTAACGGCGGCAGAGGTGAACGGCAGCTGTGCAGTGCGGGTAACGGAGGTCCGGCACGGTTCAGTAAACTGCAGAGGGTTTCTGAAACCCTAACCCAAACCCTCGCGCGTCTTCTCCTGTCCAGTCTCCATCCCTCACATCCTTGGAAAACCAAATCCTTAGGTTTATTATCTGGTATATAATATTATTTAACTAATAATAATAAATCATAGTAACTATATATTAACTATTAATAAATGAATTTAACATATAATCAAGTATATAATATATAATATTAATTAACTAATAACACTAAATCATAATATAATAGTAATTATATATTAATTACTAATAAATAACTTTAACATATAGTGAATATATAAATATTTAATATGAACACTTTCTTTATTTAATTGTCAAATATTGACTATTTTTAAATTTAGACATTACTAGTGAGTATTATTTAATTTTTTCAAGTCGACAATTTGATCAGAGATTTTATATATAGTCTTTAAGTGCGACTTTTTGAAAAAAATTCTAGTTTATTTTCCAATCTAATTTGTCTAAAATCATGTAGGGGTGAAAGCATGGAGTTGGGTTACATTTTTGGGTGAGATATGGTGCATTTGGGTGGAAAAAAACGATGGCTTGATCAAGCCATTTAAGTACTCGATCGAGCTATTTGAGGGCTTAAACAATGTAACTCGAGGTTAGCCAACAACTCGATTGAGCAATAGGCTTGATCGAGCCATGTTTTTGAAATTTTCGAGCAATCGAGCTAGATATAGTTATAGGCTAGATCTAGCCTTAAAGATAGATCCAACCTTAAAGCTAGATTGAACTATAGGCAATATGAAGCTTTAAAGCTAGATCGAGCCTTTATTTAACCACGGTAAGGGCATGATCGAGTGTTTTAAGCGCTCAATCCAGCCTCTTAAGTCCTAAAATCGATAATTCCAACACGTCTTCTGCAAAATTTCTTGCAACACCATTTTATACCCTAGCGGACCTAGGGCTAATTTTTTCCTTAGGTGGCGGAGTTGATCACGTTGGATTCATGAAGAAATCCTCTATTCAATGGAATATGAGTTTGACATTTTCGAATTCATATGATATTTTTCATCTAATTTATTTAAACTTAATGCTTGAATTTTTCTTTTAACTGTTTTAAAAAGGTTGAGTAAAAAATTAATATTATAAAATACACAAAAATAAAAAATTTCAAAAAATACCACTATCTTCGTTTACGAGTCCTCTTCAAAATGGTACTTTTAGTTTTTCAATTTATTTAAATAGTTGAAAAAATTCTTACGTGAACACGTGTTTGCAAAATGCAATTGAAATATTACTTCACCATCTTTGAAAAATAATAAAAAATATATTTTTGCATAAAAAATATTTTTTTAATATGAAAAATTTAGCTCTCTCTGTGTAGATCATATATATATATATATATATATATATATATATATATATATATATATATTACACATTTTAAACTAAGTTATGCTACGTGAACACACACATACCTCTTAAGATGTGTGAAAATTTGCAAGTGTTGGGCCAGGAGGTAACTTCTCAGATCGAATTGTGTCTCTGCATTAAGATGGATCATAAATATATACATGGAGAGAGAGACTCTTGGGTTTCATCTCCCAGTGTCTCTTCATCTTCTAATTCTCCTTATTTTATATTTATAATATTTACATGGATTTACCTAATCCCAAAGATTAGGTGTCAACATTCCCTTCCTTAATCTGAAGGGATGTTGGTGAGTCCAAGCATCACTCTGAATCTTTCAAACTTTTCTCTTCCAAGCACTTTGGTGAAGATGTTTGCAATCTGCTCATTTGTGGAACAATGGCGTAGGTGGATTTCCTTCACCTCAACATGATGTCGAATCAGATGGTTTTTTGTATTGATGTGCTTCATTTGATCATGGAACTTTGGGTTCTTGGCCAACTTTATTGCAAAAGTGTTTGCAATCATGACATAAGTTGAATGCACTTGTTTCTTCTGCAAATCTTCTAGAATTTTCATGAGCTACACAATTTCCTTTGTTGCTTCAGCTGCTACCACATATTTTGCCTCAATTGTGGAATCCGTTGGAACTAATTGTTTGTGTGACCTCCACGAGACAACCCCTGATCTAAGAGTCATAACATATCCTGAAGTAGATGCCTCAGTTTCTTTATCTCCATCGAAGTTTAAATCACAGTATTTGATCAAGATGAAGTCGTTCACATGTGTATACTGAAGTCCAAGATCTAGAGTTTCTCGCAAGTACTTTAGAAATCTTTTTGTAGCAAACCAATGACCCTCACAAGGGTTTTTCATATACCTGGAGAGGGTTTCAACAACAAATGAAATGTTTGGTTTGGTAGTAGTTAGGTAGTTGAGGCTTCCTATGAGTTTTTGGTTGGGACACAAAAAACATTCTCTTTCAAATCTCCATTTAAGAAAGCAGTTTTTACATCCATTTGATGGACTTTCCAACCATTTTGTGTTTTTAAGGCAAAGAGTGGCCAGATGGTAACCCATTTTTTTTTGGGGGGGGGGGGGGGGGAATTCTCTTCATAGTCGACCCCTTCCTTCTGTGCAAAAACTTTTTCCACAAGCCTATATTTATGCTTGTCAAGTGAGCCATCTTCTTTATACTTGTTTTTTAAGACCCACTTACAACCAATGGGTTTGGTTCCCAATGAAGAATCAACCAGCTTCCAGGTGCCATTCTTTATCAAAGAATCATATTCTTTATGCATCGCTTCTTTCCAATCATTATGAGAAGTGGCTTCTTTGAAGGAATTTGGTTCCAAATCTATAGACAAATTCAATTCACAATCATAAGAAACATCCATATCAATAGGTGAGTCAAAATCATCTACATCACCTCCATTTTGTATGATTGAGCTTCTTATTCCTGTCTTTCCAACCTCATCAGGACGAACACTTTCAAGTCATTTTGTCATCCATTTAGGAGGACCTTTATGAGATGGCCCAAGCTGCTTATTTGATTGAGGTGGGGCTGAATCAAGATTTAGTCTCACAATTCTGTCAATCACATCACTCAATGTGTCATTAGTAGCTGGAGCTTAATGTGGGGGAGAGATTGTTTCAAAAGAATATTCCACAGATTGATCCAGTATAGGAATCCCCCCTTCAATATGTGGAATCTCATTATCAAACCCCTGAAAAAAATTTACATGTCCAAATCTATCCAAGTAATCAAGTTGTCGCTCAACAACATTGTCAGCCTTGGAAGATTCAAGAAAGATCACATCTTTAGATATTATAAACTTCTTACTGACTTCATCATAGAGACCATACTCTTTGGAAGTGTTTGAGTACTCCAAGAAGATACACTCGCAACTCCTTGCACCGAGTTTGTTTCTCTATTCCTTAGGTATCAAGGCATAACGGGTGGAACCAAAAACCATGAGATGCCTCACTAAAGGAATGTAGCCATACCACATTTCATAGGGAGTCTTGTTTTTTATGGAATTAGATGGACACCTATTCTTTATATACATAACACATAGAACTTCATTAGCCCAAAACATCAATTTAATCTTCTTGAAAAACATCATGGAACATACCATAATTAAGATTGTCCTGTTCATTCTTTCAGCTACTCCATTCAGTTGGGGATTATAAGGCACGGTTGTTTAATGTTTGATCCCATGCTGGAGGATATAGTTTTCAAAGTCATTTGAAGTGTATTATTTTCCATTATCAATGCGAATAAAACCAATATGAGATTGTGCATCATTTTCAATCCATGAATGAAAGTTCTTGAATGTTTCAAAAGCTTCATATTTGTTCTTCAATAAATAAACCCAACATATTCTGGTGTAGTCATCAATAAATGTCATCATATATTTATTACCATTTCCAGAAGGAATAGGCATTGGGCCACATAAATATGAATTAATGAGTTCAATTTATCTATGTTCTCTGGAATGAGAATCATGAAAACGCTATTTGTTGTGCTTTCCTAAGATACAAGCATCACATTGCTTAAGTTTCTGTTAGGTCCCTATAATACTAGTGATTCCCCCATTACTATTGTCATTGTAGCCCTTATTTTTATTATTGTGCCCCTATTGTCCCCATATTGTTATTAGTGTGCCCCATAGAAACCCACTATTGTTATTGTTGTGCCCTTATGTCATTACTGTTGTGTCGGCTTTGATTATATTGTGACCCCTTAGACTCCTATATATAGAAAGGAGGTTTAGTCATTTGTATCATCCAATAATTGTTCATTTGTGTAATGTAAAGGGGGTTTCCCCCTCGAAGAGGCTGATTTTGAAGGTGTTCATCTATCTTTTATTCTATTCTGTGAGCTGGTTGCATAACATTTGGTATAAAAGCTTTGGATTCTAGGATTTCACTGCTCCAAACAGATCATCGTGAAATTTGCAATATAACGTTTTTTCTGCAATGTTTTAGAAGCTAAAAAAAACCCATTTGATCTGAAATCGCTTTGAACCTCGCATCCAAATTTCAGATATTTTCTCGCTAAATTTTCAGAGATATGATCCAAGGAAGCTATGGTTTTTGCAGGATCTCGAATTATATCGCAAAAAAGTAACCTGGGGAAAATCATTATAACTTTTGTTTTGAGCATCAAATTGAAATTTCGTAAGAAGTTTTAGAAAGAGGATGGCCTTTTGTTTTCTGTATATCAGTTTCAAGTACTAAGGTCGAAACAGTGACACGTGGAACTTTGCATAAGTTCACTTCACTAAACCAGTCTATAATCAGGTCACCATGGGAGATTTGGTATAACTCTTCCTTGGAGAATCCAATCTTGATCAAACTTGCAGGGTTAGAAAGAGGACTCAGAGGGCTACCGCAGGGTGAAATTTAAGAGTGAAATTTAAGATCTTGGAGATATGCAATTACAGAGATACAACAGATTCAATATTGAGCTCTTACAAAGTGAAAAACGTTGTGTAGTTTTTTTTTTTTTTAATTTTGCATAAGATTGGTTTGAAAAATTAGTTTGAAGGAATTCAAAGGGCATAGTGAAGCATTATTAGCATTAATTAATTCTCCAAAGAAATAAAATGGAAACACCTAGTAAGCAACCGAAAATCTCTAGCATGACTCATGAAGAAGAGGAAGAAATGCAACATGATATATCAAAATTACGAGACCAAGTGCAACAAAATTCACTCTCACAAAAATAATAGAAGCTAAGATGGATGGTTTAAAGAAAGGGGTCAAAGATAAAATGGATGGTTAAAAGAAAGGCATGGAAGCTACTATGAATGTTGTGGAATCTAAGATGGATGGTTTGGAAGCTAAGATGAATGATGTGGAAGCTAAGATGGAAGGCAAAATGGATGATTTGAAGATAGATTTGACAAAATAGCTACAAGAAATGTTTACAAACAGAGAAAGGGTAGTAAAGGAAACTCATGATGAGAACAAAATAAATGTTAATCATGATTTCATAGACTCCAACATTGGATTGAAGACCCACCATGTTCCAAAGATCGATATGAGGAAGTTTGATGGCAAGGATCTCGTAACATGGATACTACAGATGGAGTAATTTTTCAATCTCCATAATGTGCAAAACACATAAAAGGTATGTATTTCAACTTTATATTTGGAACCAAATTAGTTTGTATGGTATCGATGGCTTTGCTCTTGTAAACAAATTGTCACTTGGGAAATTTTTACAGAAGAAATGATAGCACATTATGAGGATACAAATAGCAACACCATTTTAAGCCAATTGATAAATCTCAAACAAAAGGGTTCAATGATGGAGCACATTGAGGACTTCCAAATATTGAATATAAGGGTAAAATATATTCTAGAGGAGCATACGATTGATGTGTTCATAGGGACTTTAAAGGATAACATCCAACATGAGGTTCACCTTTGAGAACCTGATTCATTAGAGAAGGCATCCAAGTTGGCAAGAAAAATGGAAAGAAAAATTATGGCGACCAGGAAGCCTACCACTCACAACTATAAAGATGGAAGTGTATTTTCCCCTAGTATTCCACAACCTACAAGGTTGACACCAGAACAATTGGAAGAAAAAAGAGCAAAAGGGCTTTGTTACAGTTGTGATAGCAAATACACTAAAGGTAATAAGTCTGCTGAGAATAAATTATTCTACATAGATTGTGAGGAGGAGGAAGAGAAGGAACAAGAAACATCGAAAGAAGAGGATATACACCAGGAACAAACCATAGAGAAAGAAGAAACGAATGTGACCATATCTTGTAATGCATTGGCTGGAATTACCACTCCTCAAACTATCAAGATAGAAGGACATATCAAAAAGAAAAAGGTAATAGTGTTGATTGATTCGGTCAATACCCATAATTTTATTCATTGTAAGATAGCCAAGGAATTAAATTGCTTCCTATATCCAACACCAGAGTGTCAAGTCATGGTTTCAAGTGAAGGAACCATAAATTGCTCTAGAAAGTGCCATAATATCAAGCTATCCATGGGAGAATATGTATTGAATAGCCCAATTCTTTCCATTCCAATGGGTGGTGCTGATGTTGTACTAGGAGTCCAATGTCTACAATCCTTGGGTACAATAGATTTTAATTTTCAAGAACTTTTCATGAAATTTCGTGCAGAAGGAAAGGAAGTTGAATTAAGGGGTATTTTAGGGAAACCGGGCAAGATAATCAGCTCTAACGATATGACAAAGCTTCTAAAGAAGGAACAATGAGGCATAATTGCACAATTATGTTCACTAGAGGTTCCCACACCGAAATCATCTATTTCTCCAGATCTCCAAAAATTCTTGGACAATCATTCCAAGGTATTTGAGACTCCCAAAAGCCTCCCACCTATTCGTGATCATGATCATGCTATTCATTTGATTCCAGGAAGTGCTCCTCCAAACAAGAGGCCTTACAGATATCCCTATGCCCAAAAGAGTGAAATTGAATGTATGGTTGCAGAAATACTAGAGGCTCGTATAATTCAACCTAGTCAAAGTTCTTTCTCTGCTCCAGTAGTATTGTTGCACAAGAAGGATGGATCATGGTGCATGTGTTTGGATTATAGGGAGCTCAACAAGCTCACTATTAAAGATAAATTTCCCATTCCTGTCATTGATGAATTATTGGATGAATTGCATGGATCAATTTACTTCACCAAGTTGGATCTTCGTTAGGGATATCATCAAATCAGAATGAAGACTGAAGACATTTTGAAAACAACATTTAGAACTCATGAGGGTCATTATGAATTTTTGGCCATGCCTTTTGGCCTTACCAATGCACCTTCTACATTTCAAGGTTTGATGAATTCCATTTTCAAACCCTTCCTTAGAAAATTTGTGTTCGTATTTTTTGATGATATACTAATCTACATCAAGTCTTGGAAGGATCATGTTCAACATGTTGACAGGGTGCTCAAACTCTTGGAGGAGAAACAATTATATGCAAAAAGCTCCAAATGTTTCTTTGGAGTATAAGAGGTGGAATATCTTAGTCATATTGTATCTCATGAAGGTGTAAAGGTAGACCTTAGAAAAATTAAACCCATTAAGGAATGGAAAATCCCCACATCCATAAAGCATCTGCGAGAATTTCTCAGGTTGACAGGGTATTATCGCAAGTTTGTTAAGAATTATGGGAGAATAGCAGCACCTCTAACAACATTATTGAAGAAAGATGCATTTTCATGGACTCCAGAAGCAAAAAAGGCCTTTGAACATCTTAAAGAGGCAATGTGCCAAGCACCGATCTTAGTTATGTCGAACTTCACAAAAACCTTTATTGTGGAATGTGATGCTTCAAGAAATGGATTTGGTGTTGTTTTAATGCAAGAAGAAAGACCTATTTCTTTCGAAAGTCGTCCAATCAAAGGAAAGTATTTACATAAAGCTATTTATGAGAAGGAAATGTTGGCAATACTACATGCACTTAAGAAATGGCGACCCTACCTAATGGGAAGACACTTCAAGGTAAAAATGGATCATGATAGTCTTAAATACATTTTAGAACAAAGATTATCCTCTGAAGAGCAGCAAAAATGGGTCACAAAGATGTTGGGTTATGACTTTGAAATCATCTACAAAAAAGATAAGCAAAATGTTGTGGCAGATGCACTCTCAAGAAAGGATGAGGATGTGGAAACATTGCTTCGTGCAATTTTTATTATCCAATCAGATTAGATAAACGAAGCAAGGGATGAATGGAAGAATGACGAAGAATTGTGGGCACTCATTCAAAAGATACAAAAAGATCCCAGTACATCTGATACATTTAGTTGGAAAAATGATTCGTTATGGTACAAAGATCGATTATACCTACATAAGAATTCTCAATTCAAACAAAAGACTCTTATGGAATTGCACACTTCTCCCTTAGGAGGGCACTTGGTATTTTTAAAAACTTACCACAGGGTTAAGAAGGATTTTTTTTGGGATGGCCTTAAATCAGATATTTAAAAGTTTGTGGTGGAATGTTTGGTTTGCCAAAAAAATAAAGTTGAAACAATTAAGACCCCGAGTCTATTACAACCTTTATCCATTCCAAGCCAACATTGGGAGGATGTTTCAATGGATTTTATCACTGATTTACCCAAGTCTGAAGGAAAGAGTGTCATCATGGTGGTAGTTGACAGACTTACCAAGTATGAACGCTTTTGTGCATTATCGCAGCCATTTAAAGCCAGTAAAATTTCTACTGCATTTATTGAAATAATTCAAAAGCTACATGGAAACCAAAAGATTATTGTAAGAAAAAATTATCCTATTTTCACTGGAAATTTTTGGACATTTTCTTGTCTCGGTACTCAGTTAGCTCATAGCTCATCTTATCATCCTCAATCTAATGGGAAAACTGAGATAGTAAACAAATGTTGGGAAGGACATCTTCGTTGCTTTGTATCTAATAAACAAACACAATGGGTCAAATGGTTGCCTCTAGATGAATGGTGGTATAACACTTCCTTCCATACTGCAGTAAAAATGACCGCATTTATGGCACTTTATGGATGTCATCCACCATCCATCACATCATATTTAAGAGAAAATTCTAAGGTTCAAGCAGTGGAAGATCACATTGAGCACCAACAACAAGTTCTCCAAATCTTAAAGGATAACCTCACATTGGCGCAAAATAGAATGAAACAACAAGTAGATCAACACCGCAGCAAAATAAGTTTTGATGAAGGTGACAGGGTATTCCTATGGCCAAAACCATATAAACAAATGTCCCTCAAGCAAGATAAGGAGGATAATAAATTATCACCAAAGCATTATGGTTCATACAAGGTGTTGCAAAAGATTGGTACTATGGCATACAAATTGGAGCTTTCTGCAGCTTCCCGAGTGCACCCAGTTTTCCATGTTTCATGTTTAAAGAAGGTTATAGGTGACAAGCTCCCAGTTCAAACAATATTGCCAAAACTTGACAAGGAAGGAAAAATCATATTGGAACCTGAAGTAGTCACAGAAACAAGAACTCGACAACTACGAAATCGATCAATTTTGGAGTATCTCATCAAGTGGAAGAACTTACCCGCTAAAGATTCCACATGGGAGGATGAGAATTTTATACAAAAGCATCTAGAACTACTCAAGTGTTGAGGACAACACTTCTCTAAAGGAGAGGGGCATGTTAGGTCCCTATAATACTAGTGATTCCCCCATTACTATTGTCATTGTAGCCCTTATTGTTATTATTTTGCCCCTATTGTCCCCATATTGTTATTAGTGTGCCCCATAGAAACCCACTATTGTTATTGTTGTGTCCTTATGTTATTACTATTATGTCGGTGTTGATTATATTGTGACCCCTTAGACTCCTATAGATAGAAAGGAGGTTTGTCATTTGTATCATCCAGATTTGTTCATTTGTGTAATGTAAAGGAGGTTTACCCCTCGAAGAGGTTAATTTTGAAGGCATTCATCTATATTTTCTTCTATTTTGTGAGATGGTTTCATAACAGTTTCCTAGGAATTGTAGGAAAACCAGTAACATCATTCTTCTTCAACAAACTAAGGTTGTCATAATTCAAATGTCCAAAACTATCATTCCATAAAAGACTTGATGGAAATGTACCTTCATCATAGTGAGAATTGTATGAGAAGTTATGTGCAAGAGTAGAGGTTCCTTGTAGCTTCAAAAGTATTGCTTCTTCTATCCCTGTCATGACAAGTGAGTGATCTAATCCTTTTCTGACCTTGACCTTGCCATCAAATATATGAATGGAATGTCCTTGCTGGTGGATGTGGACCAAACACAAAAATTTTCTCCATAGCTTTTGTAGGTATAGAACATCATGCAGAATAAAGTTTGGAAGACCAGGCAGTTTGACCCTAATGGTGCTAAGATTTAATGGATTGAGTTTTGACTTACATACGTATATTTCTCCATCAACATTGTCAATGACTTCTTCAAAGAAATCTATCCTGAAAGTCATGTGGAAAGTTGCTCTTGAATCAAGAAACCAATCATCTTTCCATGAAGCAATTGAAGCATTGAATAAGTCTTCAATTACTCCATTGTTACAATGTGCCACAACATAGTGACTGGAGTCGAGTGCTTTACCTTTCCCTTTGTCATTGGTTTTACCTTTCCCTTCATTTCTTTCCTGCTCAATTATGTCCCAAGGCAACTTACATGTGGATGCATCATGTCCGTACCTATTGCATCATATGCAATTAATATGAGACTTTTCTCCTTGAAATTCTCTGCCCCCCCTTCCTCTAAAGTTCCTCCTTCCTGTTCATCTTCCTCTCCAGTCACCTCTTATTGAAAATAGCAACAAGAAATGATAAAAATAGATTCCAGAAATTCTATTTTAATGTGTCCTTGAATTAAACTGAGAATTAAAATCAAATTCTATTCTCATAGCAACTTCTAAATAGTTAATTAAGTTTAATTAACTTAATTAGGAATTTCGAGTTGGAAGTCTTTTTGAAGTCATGTATATGTTCTCCCTATATTATAGGGGTGCAGGATGAGTTAATTATGAGTTGTAATTAGATAACTCAATTTACTGAGGTAAGTTAAGTTAAATTAGTTCTAAACTATTTCAGGAACTAATAGTGAGCTAATAGTCAGTTGGTGCACTAATGCATTAACTAGTGCTACTTTAGTTAACTGAAGATTCCCTCATCAGAAACTCATGCATGTTGATATTGAAAAAGACTCGGTTGAGACTAGAGTGCAGGGACAGTGTACTATCCGATGTATAATTTTCTGAGTTGTACAAATGGTGCATGGAATCAGGAATTGAACCTTGAAGGGATTGCACATTTTTGGATGCACTGGTTTCCTATTAATATGGGCTAATCATCCATAGGAATTGCAAAAGGAAATAAGGGCTTGGAGAGATGAAGAATTGTCTAAGTGTTGGCCAAGAGTTTGCTTGTGAGCTGGAGATTGATTTTACTGAGTGCTAGGATTTTTCTCATGAGACCAAGCATTGTATTATCATCTTGAATTTCCGATTAATGCAATATAGATAGTAGGGTTTTTGAGCTATGGCTTTCCCTGGGAAAACTTATTTTGTTATGTGCCATTGATTTATATTCCTCTTGTTATTATTGTTTTCATCAATCTTTATGGGCTTCCGCTGTAAAGAGTAGAAGTAGATTCTTGTCTTTTGCCTTAGTAAATTGCATGAGCTTGTGAATCTATAGGATTATTTACATGGTATCAGAGTTAGATTTGTAGAAATTTTCTACATGGTATCAGAGCTAGATTTGTAGAAATTTCTACATGGTATTAGAGCTGAGAACGATATACTAGAGGAGATTCAAAGTTTTGAGTTCAAGATTACAGGTGAAATTCGAATTTGCAATATATACTTCAAGATCGACAGATGTCGTTCTACGGTTTGTGGTCGAGTTGCCTTGGATGGCAACTCGAATTATATATCCTAGAAGGACAAGATGGAGGTCGTGTTGGAAGAAAATGGCTTGAAGGAACTCATTGATTAGGATATTCCTAAGCCATCAGCACCGAATGCTCAGAATTTGGCCGAATGGAAGAAGTGTGTGGCAAGGGAGAGGTAGATAATCCTTGAGGGAGTTCGATACCACATTGTCTCAAGTATCCATGGGAAGGAAATCTGCATGCTATGTGGAAAGAATTGAAGGACCTTTTCTAGAATGGTTATGACTAAAGGAAGTTGGCACTGAAAGATAAACTTCGAAAAATCAAGATGGAGGCGGGCGACTCAATTCCAAATTACTTGACCAAGTTCACTCAATGCCATGATGAACTTGGAAGTGTTGGAATCATTGTTGTTGAGGATGATATGGTGAGTCTTTCTCTTCTAGGACTCCTAAAGAGTTGGCATAGTTATCAGGACTCTGTCAATGGTTAGGAGAAGCTACTAGATTGGGAAAGACTATGGTCAGATTTAATGCAAGAGGAGATTAGGAGGAACGCCAGAGATGGGACCTCTTCCAAGGAAGTGGAAAAGTATTTTGCCTTAGCGAGTAAGGAAAAAAAGGCCAAGGGAAAGAAGTCCCAAGGCGAGGAGGGTGGAAAGAAGAGGGACTTGACGACAGTCAAGTGTTTTCACTCTCACGAGCACGGGCACTATGCCAAGAACTGTCCATAGAAGAAAGTAAGCAAGAAGGAGCTGACAACAGTGGCAGCAGGTGAAGCTCTAGCTTCACAATTCGAACTTTATTTCACACTCATTGCATGCATGACTGGCATTTCCATGGGAGGCGTATGGTATCTTAACAGTGGTGCCTCATTCCATATGACGGGGAATATAGATCTCTTTAGTGATTTTGAGGAGAAAGACCTCAAGTAGAGCATATAGTTTGGAGATGACGAGAGGTATAGAGCTACCGGGATCAGTACAATTACCTTTCAGAGGGATTTTGGCTCCCCTCTTAGGTTCACAAATGTGATGTATGTTCCAGGACTAAAGAAGAATCTTGTTTTAGTCACAGTATTGGAATACCATGGTTATGATGTGGGTTTTAGTAAGGGAATGGTTTTCCTTAGACACATCACCATGAGACAAGTGAAGCAGATCGGTTCAAGGGTCAAGAACCTATAGGCTCTTGAGGTTCAAGATGCATGCAAATCCCTGATGAGCAAGGCAAAGGTTAGAGACTTGTTGGTTGAGAGGGAAAGTAAATTACCTCTCAACATGCAGCCCCAGAAGAAGCCTCATAAGCAACTTTAGGAAGTTGTGGAGCAGCCACAAATAGAGAAGCTAAGAGGAGACTGAGTGGAGAGATCCATTCAAGTTTAGAAGAAGCAGTCTCAGATAATTGTGGAGTAGCCATAATTGGAGAAGCTGAGAGGAGACCGAGTGGAGGCATCCACTCATGCAGAGACCTCCAGTGGGGGGATTACGAGCCAGGTGGGGAGATGGATCACATGCAGCCATACCTCTAGGTGTGAGGTGGGGCAATGTGAATTGATAGTACCAAGATGGATGAAATTGGGCAGGGTCCATTGAGAGGTTTTATCTCATGGATCATACATAGTTTTGCTATGGGAGCCTAAAGTACATAGTAGCGGGAGGAATTAGTGGGAGTGGGATTGATGTAGTCAAAGATTAGAGTGATAGAGGCTAGAGCAGTCAGATATTGAAGAGTGTATAGAAGGGTTGACAACAGTGAAAAAAGATAGAGTTAACAAAAGCATATAGTTTTCAATCGACAGAGGAAATAACAGTCAGAGACTTTGATAACAGAGGCATCATTCTGATTTAGGTTGGATTTTTTTGTTTCTGGAGTTGCTAGAGAAACAACACTAGAGGGAAGTGTTGCATGCAGAACATTCCAAAGGTTCAGGATCGAGATCGAGTTGAATTTCTTTCTTGTTGAGAGGAAGTGTTGAAAATAGAAACAAGAAATGATAAAAATAGAATCGAGAAATTCTAGTATAATTTGTCCTTGAATTAAACTGAGAATTAAAATCAAATTCTGTTCTCATAGTAACTTGTAAATAGTTAATTAAGTTTAATTAACTTAATTAGCTTAGGAATTTCGAGTTGGAAGCTTTCTGAATTCATGTATATGTTCTTCCTATATTATAGGGGTCCATGATGAGTTAATTGTGATTTGTAATTAGATAAGTCAGATTACTGAGTTAAGTTCAGTTAAATTAGTTCCAAACTGTTTGAGGAACTAATAGTGAGTTAACAGTTAGTTGGTGCACTAATGCATTAACTAGTGCTACTCTAATTAACTAAATATTACCTCATCAGAAACTCATGCATGTCAATTCTGAGAAAGACCAGGTTGAGAATAGAGTGCAGGGATAATGTACTACCAGTTGTATAATTTTTTGAGTTGTACAGATGGTGCCTGCAATCAGGAACTGAACCTTGAAGGGATTTCGTAGACTTGGATACACTAGTTTACCATTAATATGGGATAATCAACCATAGGAATTTCGCAAGGAAATAGGGGCTTGGAGAGTTGGAGAATTGGCTAAGTGTTGGCCAAGAGTTTGCTTGTGAGCTAGAGATTGATTTTACTGAGTGCTGAGATTGTTCTTGTGAAAACAAGCATTGTATTATCATCTTGGATTTCTGATTAATGCAATATAGATAGTAGGGGTTTTGAGTTGTGGCTTTCCCCGTGAAAACTTATTGTGTTATGTGCATTGATTTATCTTCCTCTTGCTATTATTGTTTTCATCAATCTTTATGGACTTCCACTGTAAAGAGTAGAAGTAGATTCTTTTATTTTCCTTTAGTAAATTGCATGAGCTATTGAATCTACAGGATTATCTACAGCTCTTCCTCTAGAAGAATCTTGTGCATGATTCTTCTCATTTTGTGCAAGGCGTACAACTTATTTACTATACTGAGGAGTTTCCTTCTTCCCAAAAACCTTCTCTCTCTCAGCAAACTTCTTTTCAAGGTAGTTAAAGGTAATCTCCTTAAGGTTTCCACTTGCTTGCAATGACTCAAGATAATGTGAATAGGTGAGATACAGTGCCTTGACATATCTATCTCAACACCGGTGCCTTTTATATCATGCATAATGGATCTTACTTCTGATGCTAAGGCAAGAGGGCCATCATTTTTCAACTCAAGTCTGGACAACTTAATCATCAATTGCACAACTTCATGTTCAGGGTGTGAGCCATACAATTCCTTCAATTTTGTTAAAGCTTCAAAGACATTTGAAAATGGAGAAATATGGTGACTCACTTCTTCATTTACTGATGTTGCAATCAAGGCATAGGCCTTGTTGTTCTTATTTTCCCAAATGACAATCTCCTTATCTAAAGTGGGCTTTGCAGGTGTATTATCTCCTTCTCCTACACAAATCCTTTTCCACAACTCATTGAAAATGAAGGTGTGTTTTATCTTTCGAGGCCATTCAGGATAGTTCTCTTTTCCAATGAAAACTACTCCCACTATGGAAATGAGTGAATGCATCTTAAAAATTGACATGGCATCATAATAATTGCAAAATATATATATATATATATATATATATATATATATATATATATATATTCCTTAAAAAAAACTTCAATTAAAAATATAATCTCTCAATATACCTTCATGACATATTACATAATGCTCACATATCTCATTACATACCACATATGGTCCACATAACATATATTATAATAATGTTCCACATAACATATATTATAATACACCCCTCAAAATAGGAACTCAACGTATTTTCCATCCATACGCTCCATTTAATATATGTGCCATGTAAAAGATTATGGTATTAAAAAATAACTCCAAATACGGTCTTCAAAAAGGCTAACGCATAAAAAAACAATACACGCACCATTCAAATAACAATACACCCACCATTCAAATGTATATAGTAAGTCCAACATGCCATTAAACACTCCATTCGCTGCACGATTATTCATCCAAATATAATGTATCCTATTTATAATAGATTGAACACAGAAGAATGCACCATATACAGTTTGAGACACAAGATTATCACCAAAGATACAAAATTCATATAAAACTTCAAGGCATTCCAACAAATGGACTTCAAAAGTTACACACAAAGAATTAACGAACTGCTCAAATGAAAAAAAGGGATTAAGACGTAGAGAACGATTGAAAAATAAGGTCTCTCAGTTTTGTACTTCATATGCAGTAGGTTGGACTAGCGATCTACATTTTCAAAAGAGCTTAGCTAGCATTCAATGTCTGTAGAAACAAAGAGGGTCTACGTTACTTGGAGCAAAATGTTATGAAACCAGCTCACAAAAAGATAGAAAAGATAGATCAACATCTTAGAAATAAACCTCTTCGAGGGGGAAATCTCCTTTACATTACACAAATGAACAATTCTTGGATGATACAAATGACAAGACCTCCTTTCTATATATAGTTATCTAAGGGGTCATAATATAATCAGAGCCAACCTAAAAATAATAATGTAAGGGCAAAATAATAACAATAGTGGGCTTCTATGGGGCACAAAAATAACAATATGGGGACTACATGGGCACAACAATATAATAAGGGGGTTGTATTAATAACAATAAGGGGTTACACTAGTAGTATAGGGACCTAACATGCCCCTCTCCTTCAAAAAGTGTTGTCCTCAACGCTTGAGTAGTTCTTCATGCTTTTGTATAAAATTCTTGTCCTCCCATATGGAATCTTCAGTGGGATATTTCTTCCACTTAATGAGATACTCTGAAATTGATCGATTTCGTGGTTGTTGGGTTCTTGTTTCTGTGACTGCTACAGGTTCCAATATGATTTTTCCTTCCTCATCAAGTTCTGGCAATATTGTTTGAACTGGGATCTTCTACAACTTTTGTATGAGTGGCCACACTTCTTCATGCTTCTTCCATTCATCCCTTGCTTCATTTATCCAATCTGGTTGGATAACAAAAATAGCACAAAACAATGCTTCCACATCCTCATCCTTTCTTGAGACTGCATCTACAACAACATTTTGCTTCCTTTTTTTGTATATGATTTCAAAGTCATAACCCAACATCTTTGTGACCCATTTTTTTTCTCTTCAGAGGATAATATTTGCTCTAAAAAGTATTTAAGACTATCATGATCAATTTTTACCTTGAAGTGTCTTCCCATTAGGTAGGGTCACCATTTCTTAAGTGCATGTAGTATTGCCAACATTTCCTTCTCATAAATAGCTTTGTGTAAATACTTTCCATTTATTGGACAACTTTCTAAAGCAATGGGTCTTTCCTCTTGCATTAAAACAACACCAATTCCGTTTCCTGAAGCATCACATTCCACAATAAAGGTTTTTATGAAGTGCAGCATAGCTAAGACCGGTGCTTGACACATTGCCTCTTTAAGATGTTCGAAGGCCTTTATTGCTTCTAGAGTCCATGAAAATGCATCTTTCTTCAATAATGTTGTTAGAGGTGCTGCTATTCTCCCATAATTCTTAAAAAACTTGCGATAATACCCTGTCAACTTGAGAAATTCTCATAGATGCTTTCTGGATGTGGGGATTTTCCATTTCTAAATGGCTTTAATTTTTCAGGGGTCTACCTTAACACCTCCATGAGATACAATATGACCCAATTATTCCACCTCTTGTACTCCAAAGAAACATTTGGAGCTTTTTACATATAATTGTTTCTCCTCCAATAGTTTGAGCACCCTGTCAACATGTTGAACATGATCCTTCCACAACTTGCTATAGATTAGTATATCATCAAAAAATACTAACACAAATTTTATAAGGAAGGGTTTGAAAATGGAATTCATCAAACCTTGAAATGTAGAAGGTGCATTGGTATGGCCAAAAGGCATGACCAAAACTTCATAATGACCCTCATGAGTTCTAAATGTTGTTTCTGGAATTTCTTCAGTCTTCATTCTGATTTGATGATATCCTAAATGAAGATCCAACTTGGTGAAGTAAATTGATCCATGCAATTCATCCAATAATTCATCAATGACAGGAATGAGAAATTTATCTTTAATAGTGATCTTGTTGAGCTCCCTATAATCCAGAGACATGTGCTACGATCCATCCTTCTTGTGCACTAATACTACTGGAGGAGAGAAAGAACTTTGACTAGGTTGAATTATACCAGCCTCTAACATTTCTAAAATCATACATTCAATTTCACTCTTTTGGGCATAGGGATGTCTGTACAGCCTCATGTTTAGGGGAACACTTCCTAGAATCAAATGAATAGCATGATCATGATCACGAATAGGTGGGAGGCCTTTGGGAGTCTCAAATACCTTGGAATGATTGTCCAAGGCTTTTTGGAGATCTGGAGAAATAGATGACTTCGATGTGGGAACCTCTAGCGAACATAATTGTGCAATTACACCTCGTTGTTCCTTATTTAGAAGCTTTGTCATACCGTTAGAGCTGATTACCTTTCCCTGTTTCCCTCCAATACCACTTAATTCAACTTCCTTTCTTTCCGCACAAAATTTCATGAACAGTTATTGAAAATTAAAAGCTATTGTAACCAAGGATTGTAGCCATTGGACTCCTAGTACAACATCAACACCACCTATTTGAATGGAAAGCATTGGGCTATTCAATACATATTCTCCCATGGATATCTTGATATTATGAAAATTTCCAGAGAAATTTATGGTTCCTCCACTTGCAATCATCACTTAACACTCTGGTGTTGGATATAGGAAGCAATTCAATTCCTTGGCTATCTTACAATGAATAAAATTATGGGTACTTCCCGAATTAATAAACACTATTACCTTTTTATTCTTGATATGTCCTTCTATCTTGATAGTTTGAGGAGTGGTAATTCCAGCCAATGCATTACAAGATATGGTCGGATTCATTTCTTCTTTATCTAAGGCTTTTTCTTGGAGTATATCCTCTTCTTTTGACATTTCTTGTTCCTTTTCTTCATCCTCTTCATAATCTATGTAGAATGATTTCTTCTCAGCGTACTTATGACCTTTAGTGTATTTGCTATCACAACTGTAACAAAGCCCTTTTTCTCTTTTTTCTTCCAATTGTTGTGGTGTCGACCTTGTAGATTGTGGAAGGCTAGGGGAAACAACACTTCAATCTTTATAGTTGTGAGTGGTAGGCTTCATGGTTGCCATAATTTTGCTTTCCATTTTTCTTTCTAACCTAAATGTCTTCTCCAATGAATCAAGTTCCCAAAGGTGAACCTCATGTTGGATATTATCCTTTAAATTCCCTATGAACACATCAATTTTTGAAAATAGCAACAAGAAATGATAAAAATAGAAATGCTAAAAATAGCATTGCTATAAATAACATTTCAGGATATACTCCAACTCTTTCGGAAATAGCAAAAAATAGAAATGTTAAAAATAGCATTGCTATAAATAGCATTTTGGGATAGATTCCAATTTTAATTAGTCCCTAAATTAAAATTGAGAATTAAAATTCGAATTTGGTCTCAGCAGTTGTTTGAAAAATAATTAATTAATTCATCTTGAGTTAATTAGTTGGAGAAATAAAACACGAAGTCTTTGTGAAGACATGCAACAATTATCCCTTTGATTGAGGAAGTTATCCCTTATTTAAGGAGATAAGGATGACTTGTATTTGAGTTGTAATTAGTTAGCTCAGTTAACTGAGTTAAGTTCAGTTAAATTAGTTCCAAACAATTGGAGGAACTAATTGTGAGTTCAGTCAGTTAATGCATGCATGCATGCAACTAGTGTTCTCTAGATAACTGAATATTCTCTCATAAATAACTCATGCATGTCAGTTCATAGAAAGACCCAGTTGAGATTAAAGGAAGGGACAATGAACTATTAGTTGGAGGAATTTTCCTATAAATGAAACTCATCCATGTAGAAGGAACCATCTCCTTGAGGATTGTGCAATTATTTCAAAGGTTAGTGAGCAGTGTGTGAGGTAATTACACACAAGTGGCAGCTTGAGGACCCAGGAGAAACTGCGCAAGGAAATAGGAGGCTTGGAGAACTGAAGGAAGTCATATGTGTTGTCTATTCTATCAATGAGCAGCAGTGAGGGATTGTACTGAGAGATGGATAGCTTGTGAGCTAAAGATTTGTGTAATCCTGAGATATTTCCACTTGTATGATAATATAGATAGTGGGGTTTTTAGTTGAGGCTTTCCCCATAGTATTCTTCTGTGTTCATGTGTGATTGAATCTTCTTCTTTGTTATATGTTTTCTATTTGATCTTGCTCAAAATCGATTAAGCTTCCGCAAAGTTTGATAGTAGAAGTAGATCAAGTATTTTTCTTTAGTATATTGCATTATCAGGTGATCTATAGTGAAATTTCTACATGATATTGGAACTCGCTGGTCTATAGAGAAATTTCTACATGTATCAGAGCAAAGGTGATCAAATTAGAGAACAATATACGAAGAAGAAATTCGAAGTAACAAAAAAAAAACAAAAACAAAAACAAAAAAAAAAAATGGGCCCCGAGTTTGCAAAGCAGATTTGAAAATTTTTGTGCAAATTTTTTAGAAACAAATAGTATATATGGATTCTTTGTGGAAAAATACCCAAATTCAAAAATAAGTCAGCTGAATCGGAGTTCGGATGAGGGAGATATCGTTGATTTAAAATCAGCTCTTTTTCCAGAAAATTTCGTGACGACAGGAAAGGTGAAACAAATTGGTGTGCTAACCAAGAACCTGTATGCACTTGAGGTATAAGATGCATGCAAAGCCTTGAGGAGCAAGGAAAAGGTTAGATACTTGGTGGTTGAGAGGGAGAGTAAATTACCTCTCAACATACAGCCCCAGAAGAAGTCTCAGAAAATTGTGGAGGAGCCACAAGTGGAGATGCTGAGAAGAGACAGAGTGTTGCATGCAAAACATTCCAAAGGTTCAGGATCAAGATCGAGTTGAATTCCTTTCTTGTTGAGAGGGAGTGTTGAAAATAGCAACAAGAAATGATAAAAATAGAAATGCTAAAAATAGCATTGCTATAAATAGCATTTCAGGATATACTCCAACTCTGTTGGAAATAGAAAAAAATAGAAATGCTAAAAATAGCATTTCGAGATAGATTCCAATTTTAATTAGTCCCTGAATTAAAATTAAGAATTAAAATTCAAATTTGGTCTCAGCAGTTGTTTGAAAAATAATTAATTAATACATCTTGAGTTGATTAGTTGGAGAAAATAAAACATGAAGTCTTTGTGAAGACATGCAACAATTATCCCTTTGATTGAGGAAGTTATCCCTTAATTAAGGAGATAAGGATGAGTTGTATTTGAGTTGTAATTAGTTAGCTCAGTTAACTGAGTTAAGTCCAGTTAAATTAGTTCCAAACAGTTGGAGGAACTAATTGTGAGTTCAGTTAATTAATGCATGCATGCATGCAACTAGTGTTCTCCAGATAACTGAATATTCTCTCATAAATAACTCATGCATGTTAGTTCAAAAAAGATCCAGTTGAGATTAAAGGATGGGACAATGTACTATCAGTTGGAGGAATTTTCCTATAAGGAAACTCATCCATGCAGAAGGAATCATCTCCTTCAATATTGTGTAGTTATTTCAGAGGTTAGTGAGCAGTGTGTGAGGTAATTACACACAAGTGGCAGCTTGAGGACCCAGGAGAAACTGCGCAAGGAAATAGGAGGCTTGGAGGACTGAAGGAAGGCATATGTGTTGTCTATTCTGTCTATAAGCAGTAGTGAGGGATTGTACTGAGAGCTAAAGCTTTGTGTAATCTTGAGATATTTCCACTTGTATGATAATACAGGTAGTGGGGCTTTTAGTTGAGGTTTTCCCCAGAATATTCTTCTGTGTTCATGTGTGATTGATTTCTCATTCTCTGTTATATGTGTTCTATTTGATCTTGCTCAAAATCAATTAAGCTTCCGCAAGTTTGTTTGTAGAAGTAGATCAAGTATTTTGCTTTAGTATATTGCATTATCAGGTGATCTACAGTGAAATTTCTACAGCAATCCTTTGCTCCTCTAGAATATCTTTTACCCTTATATTCAATTTTTGGAAGTCCTCACTATGTTCCATCATTGAACCCTTTTGTTTGAGATTTATCAATTGGCTAAAAAAGGTGTTTATTTTTGTATCCTCATAATGTGCTATCATTTCTTCTGTAAAAATTGCCCAAGTGACAATTTGTTTACGAGTGCAAAGCCATCAATACCATACAAACTGATTTGGTTCCAAATATAAAGTTGCAATACGTACCTTTTGTGTGTTTTGCATATTATGGAGATCGAAAAATTTCTCCATCTGTAGTATCCATGTTCTGAGATCCTTGACATCAAAATTCCTCATATCGATTTTTGGAACATGGTGGGTCTTCAATACAACATTAGAGTCTATGAAATCATGATTAACATTTCTTTTGTTCTCATCATGATTTTTCTTTACTACCCTTTCACCATTAGTAACCATTTCTTGTAGCAACTTATTCGAATTTATCTTCAATTCTTTCATCTTAGCATCCATGCCATTCATATTAGCTTCCATGCCATCCATCTTAGCTTCCATGCCATCCATCTTAACTTGCACGTCATTCATATTAGCTTCCACGTCATTCATCTTGGCTTCAGTTACCTTTTGTGAGAGTGAAATTTGTTGTACTTGGTCTTGTAATTTTGATATATCATGTTGCATTTCTTCCTCTTCTTTACGAGTCATGCTAGAGCTTCCAGGTTGCTACTAGGTGTTTCCATTTTCTTTCTTTGGGGCATCAATTAATGCTAATAATTCTTCACTATTCCCTTTGAATTCCTTCAAACTAATTTTTCAAACCAATCTTATGCAAAATTTAAAAAACACTACACACCTTTTTTTCACTTTGTAAGAGCTCGATATTGAATCTATTGTATCTCTGTAATTGCAGATCTCGTATATCTTAAATCATGTTTTGTCATAGCCCTTTGAGTCCTCTTTCTAACCCCGCAAGTCTGATCAAGATTGGATTCTCCAGGGAAGAGTTATGCCAAATCTCCCACAGTGACCTGATTATAGACTAGTTCAGTAGAGCGAACTTGTACGAAGTGCCACGTATCATTGTTTCGACCTTAGTACCTGAAACTGATATACAAAAAACTATAAGTTGTCCTCTTTCTGAAACTTCTTACGAAATTTCAATATGATGCTCAGAACAAAAGTTATGACATTTTTCCCCAAGTCACATGTTTGGAATGTAATTCAGGAGTCTGCAAAAACCCTAACTTCCTCAGATCATATCTTCGAAAATATAGTGACACAAGCTCTAAAATTCGAACCTAAAGTTCAGAACGATTTCGCTCAAATGGGTTTTTTTTTAGCTTCTGAAATTTCCCAGAAAGAACTTTATAGCGAAAATGCCACGATGGCCTGTTTGGAGAAGTGAAACCCTAGAATCCAAAGCTTTGATACCAAATGTTATGAAACCAGCTCACAAAATGATAGAAAAGATAGATCAATGCCTTAGAAATAAGCCTCTTCAAGGGAGAAACCTCCTTTACATTACACAAATGAACAATTCTTGGATGATACAAATGACAAGACCTCCTTTCTATATATAGGAGTCTAAGGGGTCATAATATAATCAGAGCTGACCTAACAATAATAATGTAAGGGCACAATAATAACAATAGTGGGCTTCTATGGGGCACAATAATAACAATATGGGGACTACATGGGCACAACAATATAATAAGGGGGTTGTACTAATAACAATAAGGGGTTACACTAGTAGTATAAGGACCTAACACAAAACTTCAGGGAGTCCAGAATGAAAGGGAGCTACTGAGTAGGAAAATAATAGAATGGGACCCGCACTTCAACAATTTCACACTACTTGAACACAACTTCTATGAGAGTTATCCATTCAACACCACATTTTTTAATTAAAATGACAAAAAAGGCATAATATGGAAATAAATATCTTGATTTGTGTATATTACTAAGGATAATCTATAATATTCTAAATCTCTACCATCCACGTAATAATTATTAATAATTAAATTAAAATTATAAAGCCTTATTCCAGAATAGACATGTCCTCTACATAATCATATTATATAGTTAAATCATTAGTATTAACTATATAATAATAGGAGTTGTCTTTAAGTGCTTTCGGAGTTTCTAGCATATTTCTAGCCAAAATTGGGTGAAAACTTTTGTGATGAAATCTTGATTTGTGTTGTTTAAACTATTGACTGCCTATATAAATTCAACACCCTAAAAAACTCAGTTCACTAGTCAAACTTGTGATTTCAATGAATCCCTCTAGAATTCTAGACAAATTAAATCGGGAAAAAAAAAAAATTGCCCTTAAAAACAATTCTTATAATACAATATAATACTAATATATAATATTATTTTAATGAGTTTTGATGAATCTATTTTTTTAGTGTTGGATACTAGTATTGATCTGTTAGAGTTCAACTTCCATGGGGATGGAGCTCTGCAGCACTCTCTCAACATCCTACCTTGACCCTGGTTAACCTTCGCAGGCACCCATAGCGGTCTCTCCAGCCAGGCTACTGCACACCAATCCTAGCCCGCACATATGTCATCTTCAGCAGATAAGTATGGAGGGAATGGAACTCGACACGGTGGACTATTCACCGGATCCATTCCCCAATTAGGACATCTTCCAAAACCCTACTCTAAATCCGGCCATCGTTACATCTACCCCATCCTACTCGCTAACGATGCTTGTTGTCTCCCTGCTTGGGCAAAAGGACTGCTCCCTCCACATCGGTTCCCTCTCCATCGACTCTCCCGGCCTCGACTGTCTGCCCTTGTCTCCTTCAACCCTCAACAACCTTGCCTCATGCTCGTCTCCACTCTTTGATCCCACACCTCCCGATGACCTCTATTACTCTCATAACCCTAACCCTAGCTCTCGACCTTCTTCGGAAGCGGCCACTCAATCGCAACAAGCAGCAAATCTCTTTGGATCGGGTGATAAATCATGGGACCCACAATCCCTTCGCGATTTTTTGATACCCTTGTTGTTAGGGTTAGGTCAGCGGATCCCTCCTCGGCAACAAACGATCCAGTAGATCCACTACAAGACCACCCTACTGTGGCTTGGACAGGGAAGAAGAAATCCAAGTGCGTCGGAGCTTCTGGGAAAGATTTCACTATTAAATTTGGTGAAGGCCTCACCATGGGCGATATTTCCGACAACACAAGCAAAGTTTTGGTGTGTAGGGTTCGTGGCAGAACCTATACAGCGAATCGATTAGGACAATGGGTGAAAGAGATTTGGGGGCAGATCTTCCTTCAGCTGCCGGAGGTACAAATGCTGCCTCGTGGATGGTTTGCACTTCACTTTGCACATGAAGAATACACAAATATGGCCCTGGCTCGATTTTGGCATATAGAAATGGCGTCGGTTTTACTCAAACGATGGAGCCCTCTTTTTTATCCTAAGAGAGAGAAAATCGGAGCAGGGCCTCTCTGGGTGAGGTTGCCAGCATTACCTCTGCAGTATTGGTTAGAAGAGGTGTTCATTAAAATTGGCAATACCCTAGGTACATTCCTAGATTATGACAAATCCATTGTCCAATCCAAAAATCGATCATTAGCCTGTATATTAGTGCACCTAGACACTCGGGAGGGCTTGGAAGAAAGGATTATTCTACAGTGGAGGAATTTCACCCGAGTACAGATCTTGGATTATGAGGGAGTGTCATTTAGATGTTGCAGATGTCACAAGGTTAGGCATCTATTCAAAGAGTGTCGTCTGGTTGTGAAAGCACATGAGACAGCAATAGGGCAAGAAGCTGGCATTGACAAAGGTACTCCTGTCATCAGTAGAAAGCATATAGAGGCTGGCCCAGAACCTCCATAGAAGGTGACCCCATCCAAGCCGGTGCAGCATGAAGTTGGTACATCTACGGGTCCTCCATCCCCTCCACTGACTCGAGCTAGGGAAGCGGCAGAAGCAGCTCGATCAACGGGTACTCCTCTTCCCTCATCCCCTACTCTATCTTATGTTAATGCATCTAATGCACAGCATATGCATTCTACATCGATTTCACATGGCATCATCTGCCCTACATCCATCCCCTACTCACCTCTCCCTCATCTCTTGGTCGATTCTACCACCCCCCCATCACTCACCCTATGAAATCCCCTTCTCTCCCCTCATCCCCCTAGGTACCCACTCATTCCTATAACCTTCGTTTGCGAACACCCTATGGGGACTCTCAACCATACACAGGCCTTGATTTGACTCTTCCTGCATCCTCTGCTAAACCACTTAGAGGGCGCAAATCATATCTCACTCATGCCATCCTCCGCACTGGGGCAGAGGTGATATCGGGCAGACAATCTTCTTTAGACTGGGTTCTTAGAGCACAGAAAACCCTAGATAGGGTTCCCCCATGAAATGCCTTTCCTTTAACTGTAGGGGCATGGCTAGTTCCCCTAAAAAACTAGCCCTTCATATACTTTTCACTGCGGAACCGGTCAACTTAATCTTCATTCAAGAAACCCTAGGGGAAGCACATCAAGTTACTAAGACTCTATAAACTATTTTCCCTTGGTGGATCTTCACTGCACTTGATGCCATGGGACGTTCTGGTGGTTTGGCCATGGGATACAATCCTCGCTCCATTAAACCCATTTTGACTTGGGGAGGAAGGGGTTACATGGGCATTGATTTCTTCTCTGTTGAATTGGGAATGGAATTCAAGGTCATGAATGTTTATGGGCCATGCCATGGAAGAGAGGCCTTCTGGAACCACCTCCTGAATCTATCCTTGTCCTCCGTTGACAACTTCATATTGGGAGGGGATCTTAACTTTTCTATCGGTTTTAGCAATTCCTAGGGCTCATCAGCTCAGGTCGATTCACTCTCAAAAACTATGGAAAATCTTCTCGACCAGGCCCAACTCACTGTTGTCCCAATGATAAAGCCTCTGCCTACTTGGAGGAATATAAGGGTTGGAGAGGCCGCCCTCGCTAGGAGACTTGACCTGTTTGTCATCAAGAACTAGTTGTTGCAGTGATTATCCCATTATAGGTAGTGGATTAGGTCAAGAGGCATATCTGACCACTCACCCATCTACCTGGAAGTAGCTGGTCCTCCAATAAAACCTCAGGCACCCTTTAAGTTCAATTCTGTTTGGCTACAGGATCCCTCATACATTGAGATGGTCACTAACTTTTGGGCACTAAACCCACCCTCTCGGTATCATACAAAGGTCGAAGGCTTCTGTCAAAACCTACTATAACTCAAGAAGCTCACTATTAAGTGGGCCAAAGAAAAACAACAAAAGGATAACCAAATACTCTCATCTGTGGAAACTGCCCTAGCGAACCTTACCGATGACAACAATAAGGGATTTATGAGTGCTGAGGACAAATCCCATTTGATTGATCTGGAAAGCAAAAGAGCAAATATTTTGAAGGAACAGGAGGAAACCTGGAGACTAAAGAGTTGTGCTATCTGGCTCAAAGCAGGGGATGAGAACACTAAGTACTTCCAAAACTTTGCCAAAGGAAGAAAAGCCTCCAATACCATCTGGCAACTACCCACTCTTGACGGAGGATCCCCTAAAACTTTCCACCAACTCTCTCAGTTGGGCATATCACACTTCCAACAACTCTTCAAGGAACCTCCTAGCTATAAATTGGCTGAGATCATCCATGTAGCAGGATACTTTCCTCAATTTGTCAATCAGGATACAACAGATGAGATCACTGCTCCTATCACTAGAGAAGAACTGGAAGGAACTCTCAAATGGTTCCAAAAAGACAAAAGCCCTGGGCCGGATGGCTGGCCTATTGAATTTTACCTAGCTTTCTTTGAAATCATTGGGAATGACCTTCTCAATGTGGTCAAAGAGTGCAGGACATCTGGGAGAATGTATGAGGCCATCAATACCACTTTCATTGCTCTTATACCGAAACTAGATTCCCCAAACTCATTGAATGATTTTCTCCCAATCTCTCTGCAACACCATCTACAAAATCATAGCTAAGATTATAGCAAATTGGCTTCGACCCATTCTATCCCATCACATCTCCCCCGAGCAATTTTCTTTCCTCCATAATAGGCAGATTCATGAAGCCATTGGCATAGCCCAGGAAGCCATACACTCTATAAAATCAAAGGCTCTGAAAAGTATAATTCTCAAGATTGATCTCGCCAAGGCATTTTATCGTGTTAGCTGGCTCTTCATCAAGATGATACTCATACACTTAGGCTTTCCTAATGAGTTCATAAACTGGATCATCTGCTGCATAAATACAGTCTCCTACAACATCTTGATCAATGGCTCGGCAACCCATTTCTTTCATGTCGATCAAGGGCTAAGGCAAGGTTGTCCCCTGTCTCCTCTTCTATTCCTACTGGTGATGGAGGGTCTCAGTAGGCTCATTGCCTCGGCAAAGAGGGAGGGCAGACTTAAAGGCCTAAGAATGAATGATCTCTTCCATCTCACGCACCTGCTCTTTGTAGATGATGTCCTAATATTCCTAGATGGCAGTGTTAGGGACTCAGCCACCTTCCATGAGATCCTCATTCTCTTTGAAAAAGCCACTGGAATGATTGTGAATCAAACAAAATCTACGATCACCATGTTTCATACTACCCCTCAAGAAGTCAGAGCAGCCCATATGCACTTTCATTATACCCCACACAACCTCGTGGACGGGCTTAAATATTTGGGTTTCCAGATAAAACCCAATAGCTATAGGATTGATGACTCTCTAGAGCAGGGAGACTTGTCATGATCAAATCTGTTCTGGAAGCCACCCTGGTATACTGGATGTCCTTTCCCTGGATCCCACAAGGAATCCTCAGTCATATACAACAAATATGCAACCGATATCTTTGAACAAACATAATGAAGGTAAAATTTTTGCCTAAGTAAGTTGGAAGAACATCGCCCTCCCCAAGAAATGGGAGGGTGGGGGTTAAAAGATCTACCTTATTTTTCCAAAGTACTTGCAGCAAAGATGAGCTAGTCTCTTCTTAACAATCTTTGGACATCTATAACATATCATAAATACATTTGGCCTCATCAGATCCTGGACTGGGTTCGTCAACATGACTGGCCAAGTGGGGGAATATCCATTGTTTGGAAATCTATATTACAGACAATGCCTTTCACCATAGCAGAATTGGCATGGCACATAAACAAAGGCTCCTATGTGAGAATTGGTATCAATCCATGGATAGGTGGGGGTAACCGATACCTTCTTCCTCCGGACCTCCTACAATATCTTAACCACATGGAGGTCAAGACGATCGCCCAAATTGTTGATCAAGACCATAGATCCATCCTCAGACAGCACTGGCGAACAACTCATGAACTGAATATTCCTACACAGTGGCACCATTCTTGGGATTCATACATTGGGGTGCTTTCCGAAGCGCATATAATCCTCAATCAGGATCCTGATGTCTTAGTGTGGACCCCTGCTGACCATGGGAAATACAGTCCAAAACTCAAATATTTACATCTACTATAGCCCCGAAAGCCCAACCACACTCAAGATTGGTGGTAGCAGCTATGGAGACTAAAAGCTCCCCCTCGAGCCCGCCTATTTATGTGGTGCATTTTAAACAACAAAACCCCCACGGGAGAGGCACTGATGCACAGATCCATCTTTGGGCCGTGCTGGTGTGTTCTTTGCAAACAAGCAACCAAATCAAATGAGCATCTGTTTATGTCCTGCTAATATGTCACACGATTCTGGCAATCAATAACACAACATCTCTCATTGAGGAATGCTTGGCAGGGCCCTACCATTCTGCAAGCTTGGAATAACTAGATCATAGTGCACCCGGGGAAAAAAGCACAATGCTTGCCACTTATAATCTGCTGGTCCATTTGGCTAGCCCGTAACCACCATATATTTAAGAATTAGCCTATCTGTTGGCCCTTGCTTACTGCAAAGGCAATGACAGTCTATCACGACATCCCTGAAGAAGAGCCATCTCGCACTAGTATAATATCGAGACCTAGTAATATTGAGAAAACCTGGCCATGGGCTTTTTTCAACGAGGCAACACAACCTCAAGGCTGGGGAGGGGGGGTTTCTTATACATCTCGGCCTAGCATCATTTCAAAGTCAAATTAGGACTGGGGGAAGGAACAAATAATTTTGCTAAGCTTATTAATTTCAGACACCTACTGCATTTTACACTCGCACATAATTGTACCTCTCTTCAGATCTTTGGAGATTCTCAAATTATCATAAATTGGTTCAATGCAAAATATCAATGTCATGCTATATCTCCTCAAAATATTCTGAATGATGTGCACAATCTCAAAACAAGTTTTAACATGGTCTCTTGTCAACATATACACAGGGAATACAATGAGGATGCTGACAAGCTTTCCATGGAGGGCTCGCTACTTCCCCGAGGCATGTGGTTAATCAGAGAACAACAGGGCACAGAGGTCTATCAATATCATCATAGACCATATATAGATCAAGACTACTTCAGGGTGGACCACCCATAAATTATATTAGTATCTATATTGATGTCGTTTTTTGAGTAATTGCATAGACACAACAATATGTATATATTTATATTTCTGATGATAAAAGAGACAAGTATTATTTTTTGATACTGGAATGGCAAGGCCATAAATTTTTCTTCAGCAAACTATTGTACAAAGATCTAGACTGATCTTACAGATACCGCATATGCCACAGGCATCTACTACATGTAATTTTTCTCTCATAATAAAATATTACCATTTTTCCTTTGGAAAAAATATAATATTATTTGAATATAGATAAATTAAATATTATCATAATATATATTAATGCCAAGTAACAAGATTTTTTTATAATATAATATAATACTAATATATAATATTATTTTAATATTATAATAATATATTAATGCCAATTACTAAATTAATTTTTTTTTTCCGAAGGTGGTAAAACCTATCAACTCAGGTGTCAAACCAACAGTGAGGACAGCCATCTCTGGCTGCTATCCGCGAATGCTGGATTGACTCATCACTGTTAAATAGGAAAACCACGCCACCTGGCATAACCCTGCTGGTGGTCCGTAATCGGGAGCAGGCTCTCACTCCTGCCAGATGCCTCTGGGTCTTGGGCCGTTAACCTGTTTCCTTACGTCCGAGGAAGACGAGCTCTTAGCCAAGCAGAAGCAGTTTTACGACATACTCCAGGTCGTACCAATTACTAAATTAATAACGAGGAATACAAATATAGAAAATTCAATAAAACAAAATTAAATTAAAATAAAATAATCATTATTATTTTTTAAAATTAATGATTTTGCGAAGATTTTTTAAAATATTTATATAATATTAATAGCTAATATATGTGGAACAATATAAATAGATTCAATTATTACAATGGAGTAAATGCCTAATTTACCATTGAAACAAAAACTTGCTTTTCATAAGCTTTGAATCACTTTTTGCTTTAAATGTGAATAAATACTTATCTCTTGGTAAAGTGTACTTCATAATATACATGCTTATTATATTTATTATATTTTTTCAAACTTTAAAAAGATAGTAACTGCCATGCAAGTATTTGTTTAATTTTAATAATTTTGAGATTGTTATATAAAGTGCTTTAGCTTTATGAGAAAGTGGTTAAAAGTGTAACTTCTCTACTTTAACTCTCTCTAAAATATGGTGCAAAACATGATACTTTAAACATAAATTAATGAACTTTTTCTTGGCTTTAACTATTTCTGGTGGTGTTTTTGGCAGAGGAAATTCTTGGTTTTAGGTCATCACTTATGCAAATTTAATAGGAGAAAGATGGCTTATGAATGAAGGGAATAATAAAGAAACTCGGTGGTCTCTATTTTTTTTGTTAACTAGATCGAAAGGGTGAAGTAATTTGAAGTAGAGATGACGTTTTCAAAATTTAAAACCGCGCATGATAGCATGGTCAATGAAGAAAAAGGTATGATGGAGGCATTCCTAGCATTCTTTTTGTTGTCACCGTGTTCAGAAAAGTTCAAACCATCTCAATGGTCGTCGATCATATCGAATGGATACGGTGGATGTCGCTGTCAATTCAAAGGAAGGTGCACTAAGATATAATTATTTTAATTGATCTTGAGTTATTATGTTGGTGTAATTATTATAAAAACAATGTATATGTATATGTATATGTATATGTATTATAGTTTAAAAAACTGGAACTAGTGACTAGATCTGTCCACTTAATAAATCGGGTTTCAAAACAGAGCCAACCAAATCGAGATTGGTCAGGTCTAAAAAAAACCGGTCTTTAAAAAAATACATGAAATAATTAGTTTTTAATAAAAACAACTATTTTTAAGATTTAAAACCATGATTCCAAAATAATAGAGGCAAAATATGCAAGGTTTGCTCATCTATATAGCATGTAAAGGTGAATATATCAAAATGGCATCGAGTGCAATACATATCAGTAACCAAATACATAATCAATGAGGCTTTAAATGGCTTCTAGAGTCCAAAAACAATGCTCTAAGCTATGGGGTCACTGACTACTACAAGTCTACATATCAGTGATCAACAACATGATCACTCCTCATCATGATCAAACTCATCACCACTACTAGACAACAGATCATCAACCTGAGCTACATAAATAATATGGCTAAGAGTTTAAGGATTCCTAAAACTCTTATACAACTTTAGTAGTAGTAGCAAAAATAGACATCAAAACTAGAAATCACTCATCAACATGGTCACTCATGAAATTCATCATTGATTCAATGCTACTAGAAATGGGATTATCAGTAAGAGATACATAGACATCATCTAGCTCAAAGTCTTCAGACTTGGATTGCTCAACCTTATAACATGATAGAAATTGAAAAGGTTTGACATGCCTAACCAATCATTTTGGTTTGAGTGAAGGGTTCATCTCCTCAACCTTATAATGTGGTAGAAAAATATTAGCATGCCTAACCAGTTGTTTTCCTTTGAGTGAAGGGTGTATTCTTGAAGGCCATGGTAGAGGAGTTCAACAATCAATACCACCAATATCAACAAAGTTCAACAATCAATGGCACCACCATCAAGGTTATTAAAGGGCTTCATGCACTTGATCAAATGCCAATCTCATACCCTCATGCATGATAGAATCAAATGGAAACATTACAAACCCCCAAACCATGAAATCCTGAAAACCATTAAGTCTGTCGAATTTTTAATGAAATCTAAAATTCTAGTTTCTCCATATGAAATCCAATGAGATCGAAAGAACTCTCAAACATCCTGAGTCATTTCAGGTAATGTTAAAAATTTAAGTAAAAAGATGAAAATTAAAATTAAAGGAAATGTCACTTTTACTTTAAGAATTTAGTATTACCATTAATTGCCAACATTGCTAGGGTTGAGATGTGTCAGGAAAATGGTAGGCATGTTTTTCTCGGGAGGACTATTTCTAGAGGAAAACAACCCAAATTTCCCTCAAAACAACTTCAAAACTCACAAAAGTGCATTCTATGGGGTTTATAGCTTCCTTGGCAATAAATTGGTCAGTTTATGATGGAACTATCCAATTTGACCATAAACCGGTTGGTTCCATTATAAACCGACCGATATATATATAGATAACCTTTAGTAAAGAAATAAATTTGAAGATATTTATGTAATACTTATGATAGACTCTTCAATTACCTTTTAATTATTTATCAAATAATTGAAGAATTTTTCATTTAATTTTCAATCTAGTGTTCATATAAATTTGTGAACTATCATTGTATATGCTAATATAATATTGTTAATCATTGATGAGTTTGTAGTATAAATGTCACCAAGCAATTATTAGAGTTCTTTCACAAATCACCAAGAAAACCAAACCACACTTGTAGAGCTAAGATGACACACTTCTACCTATTGGGCTTAGGAAGCTCATTGCTACAACCCCAACACACGTAGAATTACTAGTCTAAGTTACAGTAAAATCAAAATCACACCTCTACCTAGTGGGCTTAGAAAGATTGTTGTTATAATCCCCAACACAAGTAGAACACATCAATATGGGAAAAAAGTAAATCGCACAAACATCAGAGAGGTGACTTGATGAAGGTTTAGATGATCCTAAACATTGTAACAAAAATACATATGAGATGCAGTGCTAACAAAATGAAATATAAAGGAGTTGGACCACAAGATGTAATGTAGAATATCCTAGGCACAATTATGTTGTAAGGAATCCAATTAGATACAGGAATAATAACTATAATTCTTTTAAAACAGAGTAAACAAATAGAGTACTCAAAACAAAGTAAACAACTTAATCCTAAAAATAAAGTGTTGTATTTGTCTTATTAGTAAGTTGCAAAGATGTAAAGAATAAGAAACATAATAGTTATTGAGTTAACTGAAATATAAATAAATATTAGAAACTAAACTATATAGTTACAGGCAGTACTTGGCTAAAGAGGGGGGCTCACCTCCTTCACTGAGGCACTAGTTATAAGAGTAGCAAAATGCTAATTTATCAGCACACCATTAAGCAGGTGAAATGGAAATGGGACACAAGCTTAGATTAAGGATTCATAATGCATATTACAATCAAGAGCTTCTCATTGTCTTCTCTCTATCTCTGTCTCCTCTCCATTGCTCGAGTGGAGCTAGGTTTTTATACATATCTCTAGGTGTCTTATATTATCTAGGAAATTGAGGGACAACCATGAGAATATTTAGATTCTCAAGCTATTCCCTCTATTACAACAATTTATCAAAACTTATAAAAAGCGAAAATAATAATGAATCTCTCAGTTGTGTGACAAGTTGCAGATGGGTCACTTTCCTAATGTAGTCATATTTTCTCTATTAGGTGATCCCTAGTCTTTATTGTTTTCCTTCATTGGGTACACAAGTTGCTAGGAAATTAGATATTGACAACTAGAGGTTGATGAATTGTCGAGTTGTGCCAATTGCTCAAGAGTTGTATCAATCATGTCAAAAAACTAACCATCAACATGTTGGAGCAATGGTTTCTAAAAGAGTAAGAACATCAAACCTCAAGCAAGTTGTGGGGCAAGATGAGCATGTTATAGCACCAAGCAAATCATGTTGTAACATTCGTTTCAGGGCATGCTACATTATTGGTGTTGTAGCAAGGCTTCTAGAATCCATCATGTTGCAGTGACAAGGCCACAAGGGTGTTGCAACAATGTGCTCAAGGGAGTTGCAGCAGCACAAAGGTGTTGTAGTAGTGGGTCTTGGTCATATCGCGACAACCTGTAGGAGTTGCAGCAAAATAAGAGTGTCATAGCACTTTTTGTTGTATTGATATGAGGTTGTTGATACAACATGAAGGTGTTGCAACAACACTAGGAATATTGCAATGACTATACCTGCATAACCTGACTAAATTATTTTCTCATGATTTTCCACAAATTAGCTCAAAGACGCAAATTCTTCCCTAAATACAAAAGAATAAACATTAAAACACCATAATAAAAATACAAGTATATTTTGATTAAAAAAAGACATTCTTGTAGGCAAAAAGGGTTATGAAATGGCATGGAAATGGGAAAAAGTGTGCAAAAAGGTATTGAACAAGTGCTGAAAACATGCCAATTTAGGGACTCGTTATTCCCAACCAAAAGCATTGCATGTTCTTATGCAACCGAGAAATCAATCTAATTTGGAAAGGGTGTGGATTCCATGGAGGTCACTAACATTGTAATCAACATTCCCTACTTCATGAGCATGTTAGTAACATTTTATTTCTTCAACCTCCCTCCAACAGGGAATTTCTTCTTTCGTGGACATGTTGTGGTCTCTCTAATATCTTATGGAAGGTAGTCAGATCATAGGATATTGGAAGTTGAGGCCTACCCAATGGATTCTACAACTCGCCATGCATTTAATATATCGTTGCATTCTCTTCAAAGCCACTATAAGGTTATTGGGCCAAATGGATCCTTTCTTCATATTTCCTCTATGGTCTGCCTCCAACACTAAGTGCATCCTTCTATAGGTTTTCTTGGTATCCCAATCTATGCTCTACAATGATTAATAGCCTCTTTTCAGTTTTAGGCTATAAATTCTACATGCCATGGAGAGTTCACCAAACTATAATGTGCAAGGAGGACATCCTTAGGCATGTAATACTCCCCCTTGATCCACAAATTTCATTTGAAGTTATTATTTTCCACCTGGTAAGCAATTGACCAAACAGTGTGGTTGTTTAGGTAAGACACAAAATCTCTTAGCCAAACATCTCCCACAAAATGGTTTGGGTTCCAAATTAGGTTGTGTGCAACAAAATATTTAGTTGGTAATGCTCACGCAATAGGTTATTTTCTTGCATAGTGCATGCATAGTAGGCTTCCAGAAATGTGCTTAAGGCAGTGATCTCATATGGTTTGTGGTTCATGATGTCTTTCCTCTGAAACATGAGGTATTTCTCTTGTAAGTACATGTTTTGTATAGGGGAAGGACCCGTGTAGCTTAATGTAGATTCTAACAATATCCCAAGTTGAATATTTTTAATTTTTAACTTGTTCACATGCTTCTAGAGTTTGATAGTTTTCTCCACCTCCTTATTCATTTCTTTCCTCACTCAATCCCATTTGGGTATGTGGGCTTATAAGTGTTCTTCCCATCTCTCCTTGAAGTTTCTAACTATCTCTTGATGCTCCTTGGCAGACATTATTACCTATTTATAAGTAGTCATCACTCCTTTCCACCCATCTTCCTTAGTATTCTCCCATTGGTCTTGAAGTTTTACCCAAACAACTTGATCCTTCATTAAACTAGGCTTTGTTTATTTGGTAGTTTCTAACAATTCAAGTTCTTCACTCTTCCTTTGAATAGCCCTATGTTGGGTTTCTCTTTTATGTATTTCTATTTGGGTTGTATGCATGTCTCAAGAAGATATTCCTCATTATCCTGTGTGTTAAGGAATATTGTTTCTTGAGAAAAGCAATCCAGTCCCTCAAAGGATCGATCTTCTCTTAGTTTATCTTCTAAAAGTTTGATTTTTTTTTGCAATTATTATTCCTTTGAGTCTCTCCAAAATTCTATTATTCCATATAAATAAATGAATACAAGGGTGTGAGAGAAAGTGCACCACTAATTTCTCCTTCCTAGGGTTGTAAATTTTCTTTAGACTCTAAGTGGTATCCCTAATGTGTTGAGTTGTCACCTTCTCATGCACCTTTGTTTTAGCATATTATTCATCTACTTATTCCTCATGATTTACAGGAAATTCATTTCTCATATTTTCCCATGTTGGTTCTTATGGTTTAGTAGATTCTTTTACTTCCTTAGTTACCTCTACTGGTTCTTGTGTGGAAACAGGGGACTCTCACCTTCTCCTCACTCTATCTTGTAATAGACACATCCTCTACAATTGGAGTTGGTGCAACTATTTCCTCTTCAATATCCACTCCTATTGGTTCTTATGTTGCAGTATGGGTTGTAATTTCCTCTTTAATTTGTGTTACAACATGAGGAATTTTTCCTTCTCCTATATTATACCTAGTCCTACTCTTTTTTAGGACAACCACATATGTAGGCCTCTTATTCATTCTCATCAATCATTTCGTTAGAGTTCTACTTCCTATAAATTCCAGGTCGCTATCATGGTTTTGTACTTCCTTTGTCACTAGTATTCATGTGTCAACTTCTTCCCCTGCTTTAGGCCCTTCTAGAGTTGTAATAGATGGTTCTCTTGATGTTTTAGCAACAACAAAAATTAGTGGAATTGTAGTAATTGGCTCTCCAATTAGTAGTGCAGTCAGTGCCTTTACTCCGACCATTGGTGTTCTCACTACTTCATCCCAAGTGTGACACTCTCACTGGAGGGCATGCTCCACTAACATTTTGATTAAGCTGTGGTCTGACAGGGCATCCTTGGGCTTGCTAGACTTTTTCATATTGAATACCATTTTTTGAAGTGTCCTCCACATAAATTATGGAATATTGATCAACCTTTGATGCCTTAGGTGATCTACAAGCATCAGATGATTCCAATACACTACTCCATGATGCCTCTTGTTAGTATCCTATAGTCATAGTAGTCATAAATAAATTTTGTCTTTTAAATATTTTCAAAAGTATAAAGGTCTGGCTATGATTTTGTGGAAAATCAAGCTCTAGATATTATATTGGAATAAATTTTGTTATTATTCATTGTAACTATGTCAAAGTGGATCAAGAGTCACAAAAATGGTATTTTATATCCCAAAGGGTCAAGCTAAGTAGGTCTAGGGTCAAGTTACATAAAGAAATCATGAGCAAGATCGTGTAGCCATGCTTTGTCATCATGGGCACAAATTTGTAGCTGTCTTGAGTCAGTTAAAATGTCAAATCATGATTGGTCATGACATCAACAATAGTATAGCGGTTAAGAGGAGGATATTGCACTTTTTCCAAGTGCTACCCTTTTTATTATCATCTTCAAATTGTGATTATCGCCCATCAAGCACCTTGGGAGGTTAATTTCATCATTATCTACCCATAATATCTCACAACGCTCCATTTTTCCATCAGAAAGATCATTGTGTGGTCATTTTCTGGTCACTGCACAAAGGAGGTAGGGGAGCAGTGCACTTGTAGAAAGTGTTGTGTTTCTCTCAACCTGATGGTCAAATCGCCTCTCCAAGTGCAAACTCTAGTTTCATGCAGCACCTTAGTCTTGTATGATTTCCAAAGTGAATGCATGAGCTAAGAAAACAACTTGGAAACTTGCAAAATATTGAATTTCTTCATCGTTTCATTTTTTGCATTGCTATGCTTTCTGTCATTGTTGTGCTTTCTTCTAGTCGTTGCGCTTTCTCTGTGTGCTACGTTTTTTGTGCTTACCCTTGCCAAATAGTCAAAATTCTAGTTTGGAGCCTTCATATACAAATCCTACCATGTGATTGAAACTAAATTGAAGCTCCTCACCTAATCTTTGTGTGTCTTACAGATGATTGAGTTTGTTTTCTTATGCGTTGCACTTCTGGCAATGTGCCTGTCTATTTGAATTTTCTGCCACTAGGACTAAGCATGCAATAGTTGTCTTAGGGTTTTCAAGAGGTGATTGGTGTTAATTGGTTTTTTGTATAGGTTTTTATGTTCTCATTTGTCATCAAAGATTAAATTGGAGCCCCTTTTTCATTATTGCTATCACACTTGTTGCATCAATTAAATTTTCTTTGAGATTATAATTTAAAAAACCCTAAGAGTATCCCTCTGCTACAAAAAAGGATGTCAACTACAAAGGGAAGGAAACACAAGGGAGGTGCCATCGTCAGATCTAAACCCCAATACCTCACCTTCATCAATGCATACCTAGCTATCAAAGTTACCTTTGAGAAAGTGGGATGTATTAGGATTTGTGAAGAAAATCAAGGGTATAATGCACATCTTTCTAAGGAGTTTTCCATGAACTTTGATGGGTTGGAGGTAATGTTGGAGGGTTCACCTTTCCAATTTAAGATGTCACAATATTAGCTGCAACGGAGATTCCCCTTCAGGGATATAAATGGTTCAAGGGCATGCCTCTTGATATTGTCCATTATAAATATTTTCTAAAGCCTGATTATAGAGATAAGGAGCATGGGTCCATTGCTCCTAAAGAGTATTTACTTGAAAATCACATAAATCTTTTACAATCTATTCAAAGGTATTTTACATGTGAGTGTAGGTTTGGAAGATGATTTATCAATACCATTTCAGACTCTTGATGCATTTCACTAGGAAGAGCCCCTTGAATTTTCCATGCTATATATTCAAGTGTCTCAGCAAGATGGCAGACAAAGTGTAGGGAAAATAGTGTCAAGTGGAACCTAGCCTTTTCCACTTTTCCTTAACAAAGTTGTTGGCATTAGAGGAGCTAAATAAAATAAATCAATCATGGAAATCATTTGTAGATTCTTCAAACCTGATGGTTGACTTACCAACCAGTTATTTAAGCAAGAAAAGAACACCCTTAGCCATGGTAAAAAACATTCAATCCCCAACTAAAAGTTGAGTGAAGAGGCCCTCAGCTATAGCGTAGTCAACAGGAAAGAATAAAGGCAAGAAGCTATAGTTTTCTTGAGAAGTGGTGGATGTCCCTAAAAAGACTCTCACTAGGTCTACTACAAAAAGGTTACCCTTGGAGCATACATTTGAATCCAGGGAGACCATACCAAAAGATGAAGTTGTGGATGATAAAGTCAAATAGATTGTGCAATTGCAAGAACAGTTGAAGAAGGCGTTTATCTTCATCAATGCATGAATGGATATTTTTTTTAATTTACAAATGTTGCAAATGTCTATTTAACACATGATTCGCCAATGCATTTGTCAATGTGTTTAAATATCTTGGAATGTGTTGATATTTGATGTAATCAAATTTCCTTTCCAAGAGATGGACTCGTAAAAATACTCATAACATGGTTGGACTCCTTACTGTATAGACATTGTTTAAATGCAGTACCACGAGCTGCGAAACTAACCTAACGATCAAATGTTGGATACCAAATGTGATGGAATCATCTAATAGCTCAATGATTGCGCCAGATTCCGCTATGTTTTTTTTTTGTTTGACTGAGACATATTCCATGAATAAAGACTAGCTCATCATTGGGTGAACAGATAACCTAGGTTGCGGAAGATAAATTTTGAGTACTACGACTAGCACCATCAGTAAAGCCAATGCAAGTCTGCAAGAACGTCGATATTTGCAAATCAAGTGTAAAAACAAGATAATAAGGAGAAGTAGTAGAAAAATTAACTGTCACACATACCTAAAGAACGGTAAATAATGTATAGATCTTCAGCAAAATTTTATGCAAAATATTTCTTTTGGTAAAGACCATTTTTGGGCTTTCCCAAAGGAATACCATCACAATCAACCAGCTCATAGGCACATCTAGCTAATATGTGTTTTATGATATAAGGGCCATGCCACATGGGTTCCCTGCACCTAACTTGTCATGACTTTGATCATAAAACAAGATTAGGTCACCTTTTGAATATGAGCGAGGATTAATGTTTTGATCATACTGAGCTTTGACATGTTTTTGGCGAGCCTCGCTAGCCAGTATGGCATCACAATGATTTTCATCTAAATGAGCTAAATGTACAAAGCGTTCTTCGTCCGCAGAGGTAGCAGGTAATAATTCGATTGCTAGTTTTAGGGATGGGATTTCACATTCAATTGGTAATACTGCTTCCAAACCACAAACAAGTTGGAAAGGAGTAAAATTGGTTGATGTTTTTACAATAGTACGGTAAGACCACAGTGTTAAAAAGAGCATAGCATGCTAGTTTCCTTTATGCATACCAACTATTCTTTTAATCATATTGGTTAAAACTTTATTGAGTGCTTCGACCAGACCATTAGCTTGTGGATAATACAGAGTAGTGCTATCATGGCGAAGGTGAAGTTGTGCAGATAGTTCGACCATCATAAAGTTACGAAAATGACTACCATAGTCTGTAACAATAGCTTGTGGGACATCAAACCGAGCAATCACATGATTAAAAAGGAAAACTGTTATAGTTTTGTCGTTGTCTCTACATGTAGGCATCGCCTCGACCCATTTTGTAAAGTATTCGACTACAAGGATATACCCATGCCCCCCATCTGAGTGAGGGTTACAAGTGACAAAGTTGATCCCCCATTTGGAAACAGGACCAACAGTTATGATAAGGTGAAGAGGAGATGGAAGTACTCACATTTTGCGATCATAGATTTGGAAATTATGGCATTTACGGACTGTAGTAATGCAATATTTAAAAATTAACGACCAAAAATAGCCAACATGTAATATATTTTGGGCAATAGCATACCCATACATGTGACTACCACATGCTCCAGGTGACAGTCATTTAATGTTTTTTCGGCCTCTTTAAAAGTAAAACAACGTCGAAATATAGAATATGCACCACGACCTTGGTAAAGAGTGTCACCAATAATAATTCAATGACGATCATTTTTGGATAACTCAGGCCTAAATGTTTGTGTTTGGAGATATATAATGATTTCTCCATACCACAGATCTGACATACTAATAAGAAAGAGAGATTCTTCAGCAAAAGAATCTTTTGCTACAGTTTCTATATCAGTATGAGGAAAGTCACACAATAGTTCGGCGAAAATCAAAGATTTCTTTGATTTGGATTTTTCAAATCCCAAATCAAACTCTTGTAAGATAACTATCCACTTGGAGTATTTTCCCCATAGAAAGTTTTTAGTGAGAATGTACATCATAGGGTTTCAATCTGAAATGAAAATTGTTTTTTGGAGAAGTATATAGTGATGGACTCGTTAAACATCTTGCATATCTGCGAAGGCTATCTTCTCCAAATGTGCATATTTAATATCGGTTTAGTGAGACTCCTACTCAAATAGTAAATCACTTGTTCGTTGCTAGAATCATCCTCTTGGACTAAAACTATGCCAATGGTGGCATCAGATGCAGCTAAGTATAGAAGTATCTCAATGATAATTGAGTGGATACAGTAATGATGCATTGGTCAGTGCATGTTTTAATGCATCAAAATCTTTAGCAGCAAGCTCATCCCAAAAAAATGGAATGCCCTTTTTCAATAGTCAAGTCAAACCCTGGGTTAGTTCAGCATAATTGTGGATGAATCTACGCAAAAAATTTTCCTTCCCTTGAAAACTTTGGATTTGAGTAAGGCTAGAAGGAGCAGGAAAATTTAGAATTGCCTCTACCTTGAGGGGGTTGGCATGAATTCCTTCTTTTGAAATGATGAAACCTAGAAATCGACCTGATTGCACACAAAAAACACATTTGTGCAGATTCAAGTGAATATTGTAATGCATGCACCTAATGAAAATTGCTTTCAAGGGTGATCCTCCCTTTTAATTAAATGAGCTGGTATGTCATCTAAATAAGTTTGAACAATATTCTTGATATCATGGAATTCATAAGACACGATTCACTGAAAAGTCGTGCCAGCATTTTTTAGGCCAAATGGGAATTTGCGATAAGAAAAATTTCCCCATGGGCATATAAATGTGGTTTTATATTGATCGGCAAGGAGTATGTTTATCTAATTGTAGCTAGACAATCCATCCATGAAGGACAAAAATTCATTTCTGGCACATTCATCGAAGATTTGGTCGATATATGGAGTTGGATAATGGTCCTTGGGACAAGCTTTTTTAATATCTTGGTAATCAAAGCATACTCGAATAGTTCCTTTTTTATTAACGGGCACAATATTTGATACCCAATCAGTTAAAGGAATAGGATAAATGAATCATGCTTTCAGCAATTTTTCAACCTCAGTTTTGATAGGATGCAATCGTTGTCTAATTTGTTTAGCATTTGGATAAGTTTTAATTTCATGTATAACTATGCTAGGGTCAATTCCTGGCATTTCTTCGTACGACCAGGCAAAGATGTCACGAAATTCCTGAAATAGGGCTTTGTAAGTTTGAATATCTTCTAAAGAACAAGAAGCTCCTATATGAATATTTTCAGTTATCCCAGGTTTTATTGAGATGTCTATAGGTATCATTGTTGATATGTTCCCTAAATTCTATTTAGAATTGGAAGAAACGGTAGATATCGGACATTGAGGATCACTAAGGGTCTCAAATGAAAACATAGACGAGAAATTATTCTCAATTTTTTCAAAGGATGGCAAGAAAGTTGAACGATGATGAGTATCATTCCATGGCATTTCGTCTAAGGTCATAACTTCCATAATCCCTTCATCAGTTAAAAAAACTATGTTAAAAGGATGAGGAATAGAGATTGGTTCCAAACATGACAAATGAGAATATTCATCAATAATTGCATTCATTTGATTGTCTTCAGACGCTGATGAGTTGGAAAAATATTGAATTTCCTCATAGGCTAACTTAAAAGGGCTACGAGGCATCTCATCGCCATATAAGATCATTTATAATTCTGAAGGTACTTTCCACAAATCTCTCGATTAGAAATTACTTGATGTAATCATGTTAATCTGTGCTTCATTATGAAGGAAAATGGGTGGAGGGAACACGAAAGTTCCCATCAAAGATGAGTCTTTGAGAAGACCAACACCAACTTCTTCATTTGGAGTGGTTGATTTTCCAACAAATGGAATACTACCTGTGGAATTAGGGTCTGAGGTATAGTAGGAAAATTGGTCTACTTTAACAATTATTCCTTTGTGAAGAAACATAATCATCCTAAAATATGAAAAAACTATTTCTGCCATGGCATAAGTACAGCTACAACCAAGAAAAAGGTTATAGTCAAGTTGAGCATCAACAACCTCAACGTCTATAACAATTTTTTTTCCCTCTAATTCGATTGGAAAATCATTTAAAAGTCCATACGAACGAAAACCTCTTCCATCGAAGGCTTTCAAAGTTGTGGGATATTGATTGATTGTTGGAGAACCCAAGGCTTTCCAACAAGCAATGGACATAATACATGTTGATGCTCCTTCTCCAATCACTATTCGAAAAACACGTTGAGTTTTGACATGAACTAGGGTCTGGAAAGCCAGTTGGTGCAGGAGACGCGAGACATGATTTTGGATATCGAAAACAATCAAATTGGATTCATGAGGATCTACTGCTCCTATGGCTGATAATAATAATTTGCTTTGTGTTGGAAAATTTTGCAGCACTTCAAAGGCAAACATTGTTGAAGGTGATATAGCCAAATCTTCAACGATGTTATAGTTTTGGGCAACCCTAGCATGAGGATTAAACGCTGACTTTTGAAGCATTCTCCATCTTCAACAGGACTCTTTGACGTGTAATATTTGGATATCGTTGCTACCATAACTTTGCAAGACATCATCATGATATCTGCCGATGTGGATGAGGAGGATTGGTCATGAGAAAACATTTTACTGTCTTGGGGAGGAAAAGGATCCTTCAAAACAACGGGTGTACGTGAAATTTTTACGAATTTGGAAACTTCGGCACGATGTGGGAAATCCTTGGTGTAATGATCTTCTTCACAAATTAAGTAAGGATGCTGAGGTTTCCTCTTTTCATCAGATGGTTCATTCTTGTTTGATTTCTCCTTAGAACAAGTGTCTTGTTTAGTTTTTCCTTTTCCTTTTTTCTTATCTCTAGATTGCTTACCCTTGTTGGTAAATGACACTACGACATTAATTTCCGAAGTAATTTCGAGAGAAGGATCTTCTTTAGGTGAATTAGGTAGAACCGAAATATGAGTTTTCTCAGAATTTTTCTTTTTTTTCTTAGATTTCTATCTCACATAACCAATCATGCCATCTGCGGCATGTGATCCTATAAGAGCTAGATTAGTTTGACTAGGTCTGGGTAAACCTGGTATCTTTTCATACAAAGTACCAGACTAAGTATAAACAAGATCAAGGTATTGAGCACGAGAAATTACCTACTCTTCAGTTACAACACCCCCTTTGGCCACATCTTCAATTATTACTAGTAAAAGAGATTTTATGAACCATTCAGCCAGAATCTGGTCTGGAATGTAAACTTTAACTAGGCGACGTCTTCGTCTCCATTCATGAATATGATCTGAGATATGGGTTGACATTTACTGTTTCAAAGAAGTTAAAATTTAAGTTCCATTATCATATTGAATGGGCAACTAGAAATGGGTTAAAAAAGTTGTAGCAAGGGCGTTAAATGTACCAAAGGAAGCGCGCAACAATTCTACATACCATTTGGCTATCGAATCGGTTAAGGTTCATTGAAAAAGTCGTAATCTAATAGAATCATCGATTAATGAGTTGGACATGCACCAAAGATGATAGGTCATAACATGGTTGGATGGATCTTCACCCAACTTACCTTCAAACTTAGGAATATCACTGGGCAACTTAGTAGGAATGGCTGGCCAAAATGGTAAATAAAAAAGTGGATCATTAGTTAACTGAGAGAGGTTAGGAAAATCCAAAGTTGCAATGAAGGGAAACTGGCGATTAGGATCCTGAGATGGATACTGATAACCCTGAGGGACAAGTCTCGTACCGAGAGGAGGATACCCAGGATATACTAGGATAGCCTAAGCAGTTGGAATCTGCATACCTCTTGGATATCCAGCATGAGCCATACCATATTGTGGTTGTATAACTTGTTGAAACGTGTGACTTGGGTATGGTTGATTCTGAAAAGGGAGACTCTGACCCATTTGACCTTCAATGAATTGTCCTTGAAAGGGTTGATTTTGCAAAGGTTGACCTTGGAGAAATTGAGTTTGAAAAGATGGTCCTTAAAAAAACTGACTCTGGGGTAAACCTTGGAAAGGTGGCCCCTGTAACAGTACTTGCATATATGGGACGTTAGGTTGTACAACAAGTATTTTGGGTGTTAACGGAATTGTACGAATGGATTGAACACCAAATACCTAAGGTAAATATTGAATAAGGGGTTGCATAGCGACTTGTGATGTAAGCGAGACAGTTACCTGCGATACTCCTGGAATGGGAGTTTGAGGTGAACCTGAACTTGGATTCTGAACACTCATTGTGACAAGAGACTACACCAATGTTTGAGTAGTACTCAAGACAGGAGGTTGAAGTGGTTGTTAAGTAGGGGATTAACCTAGACATTTTGTTGGACTTGAAAATACATACCTTGAACAGGTATTTGTTGTATAGGTTGTCCAAGAGGTTGAACAGGTTGATACAAAGGCACTTGAGAAGCAACTGGAATTGACTGTTGATTTAACAAAGGGTTCCAGATTGTATTCATTCCAGGGTAAGGTATTCCAATGGCAAGTTGACGCATAACACACTGACCAAAACCGGTTTGAGGCATTTGAGCATAATTAAGGTAATTCTTGGCAGGGGGTTGACCCCCACCTATGGAGTAAGATCCACCAAAAGGTTGTCCTCCAAGTGGAAGATATGAAGGTTTCCCACTAGGTGGGCAATAACCACCAGTTGGGTTGGTTTGTGGATTACCAACATTATTGGAAATCATATTAATGAATTGTTCAGATGTCAAACCTTCATTGGTAGGATTAATTACACCAATTGACATGTTTGAAGATGATTTCGAGGAAGAAGCTCCTGAATAAGCTCTTGCAAGAGAGTGATACCCAGGTGGTAGAAAACCACCATATAATGTTGACTCCGAAGAAGTAAAAAACATGGATGTATCTGATGAGGTACTTCTAGAAGCCATCATAGACTTGTCAAAACCTAGTACAGTAGAATAAGGAGTCATGTACCGCAGAATCCCTTGTCCTAAAAAGTTCAAGGGTGTGAAATACCAAGGGTCAGCATGAAGAGATCTAAACAAAAGCTCTGAGATATCTGTAGGTTCACTAGTAGAAACTATGGGTTCTTCCTCTTCGTCAGAAACAAGTTCTTCAATGGAAATGAGACCAAGAGGGAGACTATCAGTAATAATGAGTTTTACACGCAGTGAAAATGGAGGATCTAGAATATGTGTTGTAGCAAATGTATGAATATCAGGCTCAGAATTTCAGACTTAGGTTCGTCAATATTTGTTTCAGAAATGGGGTTTGTATCTAAAAAGTCTCCAATATATGATTCAGTTTGAACGAGTTCATTAATTTGTAAATCAGTTTCTTTTGAGTGTGATGTTAATCTTTTAGTTTGATCAAATTTGGTTTTTTTTACTTCAAGGCCTAAAAGGGTAGATGTTATTGGTTGATTAACTTTAATTCCTCTTACATCAGAATTTATTATAGTAGAAGTTTCAGTTTCTGCTGCAGTTCCAGATCCAGATGGTTTAGATTTTTCGGCTTTAATATTTTCTAACTGACTTGGTGTATACTTAGGGGGATCCCCGAGTATCCTATGCGATTGTAATTCCGCCACAATAAAAAAAAAAAATCAATTGATCAATTACATAATACCTAAATTACACCTAAAGTCTCTAAAAATAAAAAACAACACAGAAAGTAACACGCGCTAAAAATCTAGGAGTTCAAACCATACAAACAGACTCTTCACATAGATCAATAATTACTAGTTGGTGATGAAATCCAACATCGCAGTGATCAACGTGAAAATATTTATAAAAATAAGCATTTGGAACCAGTTACCCTGAGAACCTGCTTAATGAAACAATCTAGTGCAAGTAACTCTACTGTAAACCATATCGAGCGAAGATTACCCTCCAAAAAGTCCAAGTGAGTCTAGTCAACATCTGTTCCAAGTAAAGTAGAACCTTACCTCTACCATCACCTTAGGTAGAGCCCTAGGATTATAATCACTAAGTTTACCAAATAAAACAACTTTCCTGGGGGCACAGTCACAGATTGGACGTACACGCAAGGGCGGAGTAACAAGTTCAATCCCCTTTTAAGGCTCCTCCACATGATCAGTTGGAGGTTTACTTTCAAGTGACCCCAAGTACCTTTCAATACCATTGTAATACATACAAATCAATATATATAGGCCAATGAAGTGGGTACAATCACTTCACCAGATTCAGCATGATCTCGTGCTTAACTCATGTACAAGAAGATATTCCCAGAGCAAAATGGAAATAATTGGATTTTCTCTCCCTAACTCAAGATTCTATTGTTCGTTTGTAGCTTTGGAAAGTTTACTTCCTTCCCTGTTCCAAATCCATATACTTAAGCTACTATAGGTGACAAGAGCCCTAAAAGATGTAAAATTCTAGATGAATTTTAATTAAATTCGTATTATTAAGTTGTTCTTTACTCAATGGGTGATGAAGGTGAAACTTATGATGTTATGACATGACTCGAAATCTTAATGCACTCTAAAATGAAATAGCAACTTTCAAAGTCGATGAAATCCTATTTAGAGAAAAGAGTTTCTTTGATTTTTTTAGAAATGAAATGCAAAAAGTCACAACTTTTCCAATTTCCTAAAGCAACCAATTTCACTATAATATAATGAAAATGAAGTCAACAAACCAAATTCTAGATTTCCCTAAACATCAAATAAGCCAAAATATTCTTTATCTCTAATCACTCAAAACTTTCAAGCACATAGAAATCAATCAAGAAAGTTGGAGAAAATACATTTTTCCCTATGAATACTTTGATTCAATGATGATAATAGTGTAATTGCGAAAAAATTCCAAGATGAAAGAAACAATTTCCTTTATCAAGCAAAATGACTTCAGTTTCTTCATAAAAGCACAAGGTCTCAAGAAACCCTAATTTGCAATTCAACATGAATTTCACTACAAATATGCAATAATTAAGGCTTAACCAGTGTATTTGACATAATAAAATAATAATATCATAAGTAGAAGGACAACATATCTTGTTTTGATCAATCAGCAAATCAACTAGGCAAAACCCTGAGTAATTATTTTAAAAAGACCTAATTCTCAAAAATCATTAACAAAGCAGTCAACTGAGTTTAGAAGAGACACAACATAGTCCAAACAAAAATAATGACACTTCCTGTAAAACAAATTCAGGTGTGGGTTGAAGCAAAAGAAATATTTTCAAAAAAATTCAATGCCTACATGGGTTTATAGTAGAAAACAAAGCGCATGCGCTCTATTGCTACGGAAAAAAGGGCACAGAATTGTGCTTTGTTAACAAACAAAAATGGATCAGGGGGAAAAACTTAAGAAAAAATCAAAAATCAAAAATCAACCACTCAGATCTAAAAGTCCGTTAATTTATAAAGACTCGGGTCTGGATAAATCAGAAAAATTATAAAGAAAAACTAATGAAAAAGACCAGAATAGAGACGTTCCCCAGCAGAGTCGCCAATTTGTTACACCAGACAATCCCTCTTGCGGACAAGAGTGATCTCCCAAGATCCTTGATGAAAACTAGAAACAAGCAAGATAATTGAACTGACTCTTTCCCTAAGTCAAACTTGTTTGAATTATAAGAATTAAAGCTAATGGATGAGCCTCTTACCTCTTTCAGCAAATTCTCGATGAAGATCCCTTGTTATGATTCGATGCAGTTCTTCAATGCTTGATAAGACCTGCAAACATTGACCATAAAAGGATCAAAAGCACATGTGATATAATAATGTAAACAACTTAACCTAATTATTAAGGAAATTTGGAATTGAATTTTCCTTAATAAACATTATAAACAATTGTAAACCATTCATCATTCCAATAAGACAAACCAATGGGAGAAAGTGTTCATTTGTATTAATAAAAGATTAAGAGAAGCCTTACAACCTTCACCTTGATGTCATGCGGTCCCTCCCAAATGCCCTCAATATCCTCCTTAGATGACAAGCTTTCTAATCTCAAACCAATAGCATAAGTTTGTCTTCTCTGAGTTCTGGCCTCCTCAATCCCTCTACCCTCTAGTCATTTTACAGTCCAAGAGGAGGAAGTTTCAGATCCAATAGAGAAGGATGAGACTCCTTTATTGAGAGATTAGGTTACCATGAGAAAAAGGATGGATATGCATCATCTGAGGGTTATAGTTCGAATATTCATCACCTGGAAGCTTTTAGTTGGGAAATATTCGACCAGCTATGTTTCTAGAATGTACTTTTTATTTTTTTTTCTAGAATTCACCTACATGGGTTTATAGTGACAGACAAAGTGCATCTTTGTGTTGTTCTCTGAGTTAATTTCAACACATGCATGAGAAACTCTAGAGAAATCAGCACAGGTGGAACTTAACAAGGTGTGACAACTATTTTTCTCAAATTTCTCATCCAATTCAAAATATTTTGGGTTGTTTGACTTCTAAGGGAGTTGGTTCAAACATGTTCATGGATGGTAAAATGACCCATAAATTGATCAAGTGTCATGGCAACAAATTGACATCTAACACCTAGCAAAATTATATTCATCATACATTTTTATAGATTGAGTTCCATAGGCGTAATGCCCACCCAAACACACATGCACTTTATGAATTGGATGTCTCACTCCCAACTCTTTTATGTAACATCGCCTTCTAGACCTCCTATACACTTCTAGATATATTTTTTTCTCAACTACTAGGAGGCATCACCATTATTCCCATCGCCATCATCATCATCTGAAAGTGTTATCAGTTGATTTTATAATTTATTGTTTCACCCTATCTATTCTCTTCAAATTTCAGTGAATCAATTTCCAGAGGCTTGCATGAGTCTCTTAAACTAGTTGTGATGTGACTTGAGAATGGGGGATTTCCCACATATTGTACCAAATCCAAATCCAAATTCAAAATGAAACTTGGAAACTATGCTTATGATATCTTAAATTGACTTGTGCATGTTTAGGATATTTGGCCATGGTAACAAATCAACTTATAATGGTCGCCTTGTTACTTTATCCCCAAAATCCTAATATATGTTGAAATAGTGGAAAACTTGTTAGTAAATTTTTGATATTCAAGCATTGTAGATACATATATGGATTAGTCTATGATTTCATATTATTACTCTCTTAGTGAATGTCTTCTTTCTCCTTGACCTGATCATCATGCATCATCCTTCATAGTGGACAAGTTGGACTGGACATCACATGTTCCATTCATATGGCTTGATAAATCCTCCCATTTGAAGGATGGGCACTACGATTCCTTAGAAATAATAATTTCATTGGTTTTGTAGTTGATGTTACTTGGAAATGATAACATGGTATTGTTCGACATTGGATAAACCAACGCTCCTCATGTGTTTCGTTACATGGAATAACCGCCTCTCGTGGATCCTTATATTTGGCGATGTGATCATTGACTAGCACACGTGAGTTTTGGTTTAAGGGCAATCATGATTCCAAACATGTGGTTAGAGCATAGGTCACGAGTTCCATACACACCTGGATCACATTGGGGGGGATATTGTTGGATATTGGATAAACCAACACTCCTTGTGTGTTTCGTGGCATGGACTAACTGCCTTTTATGGATCCTTATCTCTGTCGATGTGATCGTTGACTAACACCTATAGGTTTTCATTCAAAAACAATCGTGATTCCCAACATGTATTCATGGAAAACACTTTTGTATACATTTAGAAAACAACTATGACAATACTTAACTATATACACCCCTTTTTGAACCTAGACTTTTGTGACCAATAACTTCTTTCTCCTCAACCCACTCATCGATAACCTTCATTTTGGACAAACTCAACATCAAATCTATATCTATTAAATATTATAACTTTAAAAAACATTATATCTATGAAATATATAAACTTAATAATAATAAAAATAAATATAATGAATTATATATATGATTATGAATTATATGAATTATAATCTAGAGTGTATGTATATGTGGTAAAAAAACAATTATTTATTTTTTTAATTATAATTAATTACATTAATATTTGTTTATAATAATAGAATTCATTATAATTAAAATAAATAAAAAGTTTACCACATATATATACACTACAGATTTTAATTTTGGTTTATCAATATTTGATTCTCTTCATCGTGTGCACACTCTTGCAAACCCTGAATGTTTCTCACTGGCTCCTCCTTACATTCAATTCTTGTAGACTCTTTCTTGGTGGCTCCTCCCTACATTCGATTCTTGCATACCTTCTTCATCATGTGCACACTCTTTCAAACCTTGAGTGTTTCTTGGTGGCTCCTCCCTACATTCAATTCTTGCAAACACTTTCTCGGTGACTCCTCCCAACATTCAATTCTTGTAGACCCTTTGTGTTTCTCAGTGGCTCCTCCCTACATTCGATTCTTGTATAAACTGAGTGTTTCTCATTGCCTCCTCCCTACATTTGATTCTCGTGAACCCTAAGTGTTTCTCAGTGCCTCCTCCCTACATTTGATTCTTGCAGACCCTAAGTGTTTCTCGGTGGCTCCTCCCTACATTTGATTCAACATTCCCTTCCTCACAAGATTGACCCATATATGGCCTAATATCAACCTCATTATACCTCGTTCTGACAGGGAATTTAATCATTCATTGGAGGTAGGGCTTCTTCAAGAAACTGGAAGGCAGGTTTAAATTTTTGAAGTAAGTCAATGCAATGGTAAGTCTCTTGAACACCAACAAATTTAGGGTTTTCACATTCTTCACATTGTTTTCCTTCTTGTTGTTGAAACCAAATGTGGACTCATATGTTGTTGAATTTAGGGATATGGTTTTTTCCCTTATTTATAGTGTTGTATATGGGAAATGGAATATAGTTCTTCTGTGCATATTCTTGACAAAATGGAGATAATCCCTATGAAAAATAATTGTCTGTGTCATTTTAGCATTGTAACATGTTCCAACTAATATATTACCTCTTATTGAAACAACACCAGTGAATGGGAACTTATTGTTGATGTAGGTCCCTTGAATAGCTTCTTTCGAGGTCTTAAAGCGAAGACCCACATTCTTCCAAACTTGTTGCCACCTTTTCCAAGTCGTTTTCTTATAACTGAGAAAGACTTTTGGTTGCTTTAGAGAATCTCCTTCAATCTATTATACCATGGTTTCAGGAATTCAATACTTCTCACTTCATATCTTTAATGTCGTGGCCACTCCCACTCCTGCCTATGAAGTTCTTTTTTCTACAATAAGTTCTTTCTCCTATGCATATTATTGTAATGTTTGAGATTTATGTTGGCATATGAATTTTGAACATGATACAAACCTGGGTAATATGTTGCTCTTTTTTGGTGGAGACCAAGATGATCTTAGTGGAGAGAACAATGGATATTCACATATCCCCAATGATCATAGATAATTGTAGACCAAACTCCAACTGACCATCTAGAGGAATAATAGATTTAACTGATTTGCAAGTGCATTATGGACCTAGCTAGTTATCTGCCACTATATTTTACCTCCATATATCACTTCTTTGGAAATGGCTCTAAGGTGTGAATAAAATTATGAACCCATATTTGAATATGAATCTTCTAAAGTATTTTTTTCAATAAAACAACTTGTGATTTATTGTGTTGAAATACCATTTTTATCATAGATTATTATTCAAGCATCCCTAAGTAGAGATGGGACAAATTCGATTATTATTTCTTTTCATTTCTAGTGTTGTGAGAAAATAGATGGTTAATAGACAAAAATATGGGTGAATTCTATGTTGTAATTATGTGCTTTGGAATTTGCTAAATATGTGCCCTATTCATCATGTGTTGCATGATATGTACAAGAAGTAAAATAATTGTCTACTAGCTTTCTTATCACTACTATTTGTAAAGTGCATCTCAAGTGATTGAAGCCCTAATTTTCAATGGCCCTGACTGGTTGTAGAATTCTCAGTAATGGGTAGAAGGTGCAGACTATGATGCTTTTGGGCATTATTAATAGACATACTGGAACACATGTAAAATGGATTTATTGATAGGTTATGTGAGACCATCTTCTTAATCAACCTTGCTATTCCATACTTTCACTTACTAAGAACATGGGATTACTAGTGTTATTTTCATCTTGTTTTATTTCTATTTACAAGATATTTAAATTTCCAAAAGATCAATCTTAATTCTGTCGAGTTGTTTAAACAAGCTACAGTGATATAAATCACTTATAACTTTGGTGTTTTTCATCTTTTTTCAATAAAACATTTAAGAAATTTCATTTTGATTATGTCATAGACTAATTGATTTTTGGATCATTTCAAGCCTTTTGGCTATGATTTAAACTTAGAATCTCCTTATGGAAGCCTAGTTTATATGGCCCTAGGCTTTACATTGTTGCATCTATTTCTCGTATACATTAAGATCTATCCAACAAGAGTTAAAGGAATCTCTCAAAAAGATAAGTCAAATAATAAGAGATCAAAATAGTTGGAACTGAAATCAACTGAAAAAATAGGAAATGGACCATCAACAATTTTTTGTTTATATGCAAGTTGCTCTTTCTCATTATTGTAGTTATTGTAATATTGTGCTTTCAAAGAAATATTACTGAATCTTTCCAAGCCTTCCATGTTGCATTCATATCCTATGTCTTCCATGTCAAACCCAAGATGAATTTATCCTACAAAATAGCAACACACTTAAATTTGAAATTGGTGATAAAGTTGGGTATAAGGTCATACCGGGTCATTGGAAAAAACCGTATTCCTATGTCTCTAGAAGGAAGTACTTTTTACTACATCCTTAGTAACATGGGAAACTTGTGCCTCATATGTAGGCCCATATTTTACAGGTGCCTTTTTTCTATTTCTAGATGGAAATAAACAATTTGAAAGTCAAGGCTATGTGCTAGTTTGTGAATTTTTTGTGGAAAAGGTATTAGGATCCTTGTCACAATGACAAGGGAATCCTAAAAAACACAAGTTAGCTTCATGATTAAATGCAACATTGGCAACTATTATATACAAGAAGGGGTTGTTGCTTTCCAATCAATCAATACATAAGCATACAAGGGGAGAGATTATCAACTACATGAGTATAGATGTTCAGAATGTTGGTGCTTTTTGTTGGCATATGCATGTAATGTGTTCATATGTTTGTTATTATGTCACTACTTGGAAAACATGCTATGATGATATTCTATATGTGCCAAGCACTACACTTTGTTTTTGTAATAATAGGATGTCTAGTTTTTATGTCATGACTTTATTTCTTAAGAGGAACCATTTTCCTTTTTTATTGAGGCCTCTTATATTCCATGATATAAGTCACATATTTCATCGGGAAAGGTATGGATCAAATATTTATCTAAAAGTTATTTTTTTTTGTCCTAAGAGTGAATACATGAATATGGGTAACATGTTTTTAGTGAAACGTGGTGATGAAAATTTGACTTTTTTTATATTTTTAAAATTTTGAAGCCCTTAAATCTCATATACACCTTCTGAATTTTGATGTGTAATGAAAGAACAATTTGTGGAGAATTTTATTGTCTTTAGGGGTTTTGAAGGGTTTTTTTATGAGAAAACATTATTCTTGTCAGGGAAGAGGTTCTTGATCCAAGCATGGGTCCCTATTTAGATGATGAGGATGTCTAGCTAATAGGATACTTGGATGAATATATCTCAAAGGATCATATTTTCTTATAGCTAGTTATCATAATTATGTCATCGCAAATCTCAAAAAATCACTCTAACAATGATACAAGGTTATATCATGGTGACATGATAGAGACGAATAAGTATTCTCTGGAAATTCCTAACATTTCCACTCATGGATTTGGAAGTCTACATCCACCATCATTTGAGATTAATAATAGTTCTGAGACCTTTCATGTGGCACTTAATGTGAATGTTTTTGTGGGTGTGGGTGTCCATAACATGACATGTAGCACTAACCCAATGAAAGGTGGGTCAAAATATACATTTGGCACTCTTCGTCCTTTCCCTCTATTGAAGTAGGATTAGGGATTAAGGAACATAGAGGTTCATTGCATGTTCCCAAACCAAGCCACAATAGTAATTGGTATAGGACAACTCCCATAAAATGCCATGGGAATAGTATTGCTCTTGTGGTAGGAAAGGACATTTCTCTTTATCAATTTGAGGAATTTATCAACAAAACATTAGTCAGTAAGTTCTTCAATTGAGGTGTTAATATAGATCAGTTGTATTTGTGGATGCAATAATTTGGGTTTCCTTTTCTCATGTATAGTGCCATTATTCATTTAATGTTGAGAGGATGGTATGGTTTTATTATTTGGTATGAAGAGAAAGCATGGAATATATTGGCCCAAATGTATTTTATGAATCATTGTTTTATTGGGCCTATACTATGGCACCTTTTTTTTTATGTGTGGATATCTATAAATCATATAATGGTTTGATTTGGGTAAAATTGCCGTATATCCCACTTGAACTTTGGAATAATGTAGGTATTAAAGCCTTAGGATATGCAATTAGATCCTATATTATAGGTGATGATGTGTATGTAGAGAATAACTTCTGGTTAATGGCCCAGATTCTAGTTGATATCAATGCTACATAAGGTTTATATGAATCAATCCAAATTTTTAGTGGTTATATTTCCTATACTCATATTCTTAACTATATGGACATGTCATTTGTTGTTCTAGATGCCATGCAATGGTCCACTTAATGGTGGATTATTCTCGATTTTCCATTACTTGACATCATGGGGTGGTTATGTGTAATGGATAAGTTACTCCCAAGGACATGAATGAGGATAATTCACCAAAAGTAGTTCTAGTTGTGGATAGTGGACATCTTGCGATTGATCTAGTCAAGGATATGGTTATTGTGACTCATCCCATGAAAATGCTTATTATGATGCAGCTAGAGGGAGGAGTTCCATAGGGTTAAGCGCGTAGAAATTTCTTGTAACTCACTTGTAATATTATAACATTCTTGTGGTTTCATCAAGACATTTCTCAACATCCCTCATGAGACTCACTAACATATTCTCTCATTTGATGGATTATTACAATTTTTTTCTGTAAGCTTGCTAGGACTTTCTGATTTTCGATTTTACATGTCCATTATTCAACCCACTATCGGGGGGGTAGCACAAGATTCAAACCCAAGATCTCTGGTTCGGTGAGACTTCATTCCACGACCATCGCCACTTGAGCTACCTAAGGCGGATGATTATTACAGTATTTTTAACCAAATAGGTATTTTTCATATCTATCTTCGTCAAGTGACAAAAGTTTAAGTAGGATAAAATAAATTGAGAAAACATCTTCTACGTCATCTAGTAAGCGAAGATCAATTGGAGGTGAAAAGATTAAAAGAAAATTCCATAGACGTGTGGATTTGTTTGTCACTAAAGAGGGGTCATCTTCTTATGATAATGAGAGCATAGATGACATCAAGGTTCCCTTGAGGTACAAACATCTAGTGAAGCAATGGGCACCCAATGATCTTCCTGAAATAAACACTGATTTTTAAGTCAATGAAAGGATATACCACATTTCCCCATTGTCATTACATGGTTTGGGGCTATTTTACATGGATGGCATAAAGGTATGATACGGAAGATTAATTGAATTGATGGAGTATGTCAAACCCTGTTACAACTACAATGATTGGGTATGGCTAGTCCAATATACCAAAAGTATGTGAAGATATGGAGTGGTCGTAAATTATATACAACTAAAAGACAATGATCAAAATAAAGCTGCAACTATGTATATTAACGGAAGGCCAAAAGCAGCAAGGAATATTGTAGGGTTTATGAATATTACACGGCTCATGACCACAAATAAGCAACCCAATTGCATATTCAAGGGGCGTAAAGGAAACTGTGTACTCATATATGCCATTAAATCAATAGTTGTGGGGGAAAGAGTTGCTCATTGATTACAATTTGAATTGATTAGCTACAAATATTGCTATTATGGGTCAATATGTATTCAATTTTACCCAACTTGTAAGCGATGTCTATTATATTTTATGATTGTGATTTTAATATGTCATGGTTATAATATTGTGGAATGTTAATCAAGGTCAAAGGGCACCAACCCAACAACAGGTAAAAATCAATGTAGTTGTATGTAAAATAATATAACCACGAGATTTATTCTAGAGTAGCATTTTATCCATTATAGAGTAAGTCAAATTGATATTTTTAGGCATCATATAACTAAATGAAAGATTCACTATGCATATGACCAACTTGAGCAAATGAATTCATTTATCCTTTCCAAAGTATTGTTTCTATACAATATGGAAAATATATTGATCCTATCGTAATGCCTCTTCCAAGAGCCTTCCAAGATGATGAAGTTTTTATAAATTTAAAACCTTTTATATTGGTCATGATATAACGTGTAGTTTCTATATAAATTTAGACATATATCAGTAGTGGTTTTTTTATTAATATAATTATGATTAATTATGGATGAATTACTTGATTTTTTTTAATATGTCATAATGAACTTCGAGATATCATAATATTTAAGAGAAAATATTTAACTGGCTAAACTTCCCCTCTTATGTAAAAATGGACTTTTTATTGATCTAAAAAATTTCATCAAATTCAAATCTTTGAATGTTTCTAGTTGGGGATGGTGGTATAAAATTAAAAATTACACTTATTTGATAAACATTGTTATAAGGGAAAGGAACTAGCCTTAGAGCAGTCCATAGATGCTCCTGAGGAATAGCTTACTAAAGAAGAAACTTTTATGTCTGTCGATCTGATCCAAACTACAAAGAAGCTTCTAATGAAAGAAAACAAGAAATTCAGTTATTTAGTTCTTTAGTTTTGATTGAGTTGTATACAAAAGAGATAAGAGGCCAAATCAAAACCTTGTAACTCCAAATTCATCAGTGTATATTTTCCTGTAGATTCACAGCTCATGTAATGTACTAAAATACAAGACCGAATCTACTCTACTCTTTAAATAGCAAAAACCAAGAATTGATGAAAATAATAGTCGACAAGATTAAGACAATCAAAGACACGTAGCAAAATTGTTTCTATAGGGAAATCCACTACTCAAAACCTCGACTATCTATTACATTAATCATAAATCTGAGTGATAATACAAACCTTGTTCTCACAAGAACAATTTCACACAAGTATGATCAACTTTGTGCCTCACAAACCCGCACTGACCGACACTTAGCCAATTTTTTTTTCCTATTGAGCCCCTATTTCTTGTGCAATTCCTAGACTGAATAGCCCATATTAATTGGGAATTCATTGTTTCCAAAAATGTGCAATCCAATCTAGGTCCTCTTCTTAATTGCATGCATGATATATACACTCTGGTAAATCATACAACTGATAGTACATTGTCCCTGCACTCTAGTCTCAACTAGGTATTTGTCATAACTAACATGCATGATTTTCTGATGAGTGAATCTTTAGTTATCTAGAGTAGCACCTGTGGATGCACTAGTGCACTAACTAACTACTAATCCTCTACTAGTTCCACAAACAGTTAGAACTAGTTTAATTGTCTATAACTTAGTAAACTGAGTTATTCTAATTACGACTCAACTAAACTCATCCTAGACCCCTAAAATTTAGGGAGAACATATACATGGCTTCCAAAAGACTTCCAACTCAAAATTCCTAAGCTAATTAATTCAATTAAACTTAATTAATTATTACAAGTTGTTATGAGAATATAATTCTATTTTAATTCATAGTTTAATTCAAGGACAAATTAAACTAAAATTTCTTGTTTCCATTTCTCAACACTCCCTCTCAACAAGAAAGGGATTATCAGCTACCTCGATCCTATCTCCCTGAAACTTGAATTTACATCTTAACAATGCCTTTGTCAAAATTTCATCATCTTGCTCCTCCGTGGGAACGTACTCAACAACATAATCCACTTCAATACACAATCTCTAAGATGATGATATCAGATATCAATATACTTGGACCGATCATGAAAAATTGGAGCTTTAGAGAGTTTGATACAACTCTAATTATCACATTAAATCAAAGTTGGATCCATCTGTTGACCAAACAAACCAACCATAATCTTCCTCATCCAGATCGCCTCACATGCTTCCTAACTTGTAGCCATGTACTCTACCTCTGCCGAACTGAGTGCAATCAATCTTTGTTTCCTGTTGTACCAAGAAACTTCCATTGACCCAATACTGAAGATCCCTCCTGTTGTGATCTTCCTGTAGGATGGAATCCCTTCCCAATCTACATCGATGAAGCCTTGAAGCTTCACTACCTCTGTCCATATATACCGCAATCCATATTGAGTAGTGCCCTTGAGGTATCTCAACACATGCTTTGTCACCTTCCAATATAGCTTGGTAGGCCTAACCATCGCTTGACTAAGTTGGTTAACTGCATAGCACATATCCAGTCGTGTGTTCACCAAATACATGAGAGAAACCACAAGCTTCTTGTAAACAGTATCTTCCACTACTTCCCCTGAAGTAGCATTATCCTTCCTCCAATTACCTGCTAGAGGAATCTCTATGGGTTTGTTGCTCTCCATGCGGAATCTCTTGAGTATCTCATTGGCATACCTGTCGTGAGACACAAAAAATTCCCCATCACCTTGCCATACTTCCATTCCCATAAAGTAATACATGAGCCCCATGTCCTTCATCTCAACCTTGCAAGACTTGATCAGCTCATCATCACCTATCATAATCAAATCGTTGACATACAACACAATGATCAACAATTTACCTTCCACCACTATGTGCTACAGGTTCGCATTCTCTTCACTCTTGGTGAAGCCCAAACCGGTGAAGTAGTTATCGATCTTGATGTACCAAGCATGGGGGGCATGCTTTAGTCCATACAATGACCTCTTGAACCGACACACATGCAACGAAGGTCTCAAAACCTTCAAGTTGCTGTATGTACACATCTTCCTCAATCATTCTATTAAGGAAATATGTCTTTACATCCATCTGATGTATCTTCCAACCCATCTACGTTGATAGTGAAAATATAGATCTGATCAATGAGTACCTTGCAATAGGAGCAAAGGTCTCATCATAGTCAACCCCCTCTACCTATGAAAATCCACAGGCCACAAACCTAGCCTTATGCTTCTCCACACTACCATCTACAACTTTCTTTACTTTGTAAAGCCATCGGGATCTCACCACTAACTTGTCCTCCAGTATCGGGACCACATCCCAAACACTGTTATGAACTATGGAGTCATACTCCTCCACCATGGAATCAACCCAAACCGATTACTTCACTGCCTCCTCAAAGGAATATGGATCTATCTCGACACATATATTCATAAGAGACATGTATCCAGTGTACCTCTCAGGTGACCTCCTCTACCTGCACTGAGATGTTGGTTCTCCCACATTCTCCTGTGCATCATGCAATAGCCTTTCACCCTCTCTGGTGTGCTTTCTCGAATATCTAGAAGAATCTACCTTAGTGGATGTCTCCACTCCTGGATCCTCTGCATGTGGCTGCTCCACATCAATCTGAGGCTCCTCAACCTTAGGAGTTAAAATCTCCTCAACCGCATGTATATCAAAATCCCTCTCAAGGGAAACTCACATGGCCTTCTCCTCATCGAATATGACATCCTTGAAAACCATTATTATCCTTATGGTTGGCAAGTACACTCGATAGTTGTAAGGAGTATCAGTGTACTCCACAAATATCCCCAACTCTGTTGTCAGCCCAAGATTCTTCCATGCATCTTTGGTCACATGGAAATACACGGATGACCCAAAAATCCTGAAGTGAACAACATCTAGCCTCTTATCAGAATAAGCCTCCACTGGTGTCTTCATCCCAAGAATTTGATGTCGACTACGATTCCGCAAATAAAATGTTGTGTTGCATGAAACAACCCAAAAGTGTAGTGGTAGGGCCTTATCATACAACATCGCTCGTTCTGCCCCTATAATGCTCTTTTCTTCCTCTCGCCCACCCCATTCTGTTGTGGCTTATGGGGTGTCGTCAACTCCCGTTTAATTCCTTTTGTTGCACAAAATTTCTTAAACTCATTTGAGACATACTCACCAGTGTTATCACTCCTCAAAGCTTTAACCTTCTTGCTAGAATATTTCTCAACCAATGCCTTAAATTCAGAAAACTTTGTGAAATTTTGATCCTTCTTCTGCATGAAAAATATCCAACATTTACAAGAAAATTCATCAAAAATATAACATAATACTTGTGTTTGGCCATGGATGTTGTCGAGAATGGTCCAAACACATCTAAATGGACTTGATCTAGAATCACCTATGCTCGAATGTCTCTGTCATGAAAGGAAGCTGTTAGCACCTGGATTAAACCGCAGGCTGAAGGAAGGCAATACCAAGGTAACCACAAACCACACTTAGCCAAGTAGCTAGCCCTACTAGTCCAGGAGAGCGCTCTCTCCGTAAGGATCTCAGCTAAGATGACTGGATCAATAAAATGATATTAGGCTAGGTATAGTAGCACAAGGTTTGATTTGATTTTGAAGGGTTTTGTTGGATCAGGAGGATCTAAACAGTTAGGGCAAGGAAATTAGGTAAAAATTGCAAGGTATTCAATGGGGCAAGGTAGGCACAAAGCTCAAAACTCTAGGGTTTTGATGAGTGAGGTGATTCAAGACTGGTGAGAATCTAGTAAGAGCATGTGATCAACATGGATCCTTCCTAAACTGAAGAAAATATAAACTGTGAATATTTTCCCAAAGCAGAGCATAAATACTATGGGTTCTACCTATCAAATTGAAAATATCCACTTAAAAGAAATGAAATGATGAAATGGAGTCAACAATACATTCTAAAACATGAAAACATAAGAAAAACTGAACTGAACATCATACCACACGGATCCCAAAGAAATAGCTGCAATTTTTCCTTAATCTACTGCTAAACTGATACAAATTGATGTCTACTCAAAGCATAAGCATCCAGCTGAGTCCAACCCTTTACAATGAGAAAGAAGAAGAAGATATAGACATTGATTCAACCTCTCCCATCCTCAGGGGTTGAATCCCTAATATGAGGAGCTAATCTAACCAAAATTGAACAAGAAACTAGAATCTATGCATCTTAACAACTTGCCTCTAAAAGTGAGGAAATTGATTCATTTGTGCTCAAAATGACTTTTAATCTAATGAATCTAACTTCTAATACTTATTATCCATCATATTACAAGCTTAGTCGTCATTTACATCATTAAAACACCCTCCATGATAGAAAACCCAAAATTACAGTCAAGGCATAGTGAAATGGAAACCCGGTGCAATTTTTGTCCTATGCACAACGCCCAAGCCCTATGCGCAGCGCCTCTTGCAAGTCCATTTTGGAGGCCTTCCCGGTATCCAAATTGAGCTCATGATAGCCCATTGGAAAGATATTCAAGCCATTTTTCTAGAAAATCTTTAATTCCTTCATTTGAAGCTCATTTGACCCCTCAAAATCTGATTCTCCCAAGAATTCTTCTATGTGTCCAAAAAAAGGCAGAAAGATCATTTGCAGAGTGTTTTTTGACCTTTTGGTTGACCAGTTTTGCTCCAAAAGCTTAGAAAATGCACTGGGTGCATGTAATCATCACTCTGAATCCAAAAATGCAAACCATTCTCTCATTGGGTGTCCCTAATAAAATCGCAACACCAGCATAGAGCCAAAATTCCTGTGTCAAAACTGCCAAAATTGTCAAAAGGAAAAAATTCTTCAAAATTTGTTCAAAATTTGTGGAAAATACCACCATCAAGTATCTTGATCATCCAAGGAAGCTTTAGCAAGCAACCTAAGCCTATCCTCCTCCTTTTTTCCTTTGAGTGCACATCTTAGCCTTGCTTTCATTTGCTTGACCCTTATATTACAAATTTTGTTCCGGGTCCTGTAATGGTAAGCCATATGCCTGATGATTTGGTTGTCCCTGTTAGCCCTTTGTAACAACTTCTCTAAATGAAAATTGACCCTTTCAAGCCAAGTTTCTCTATCCTCCTCAATTTCCTTCCCAATTCTCTGTTTTGTAGTCAAGGTGACCGATGTTTCTTCCTCTTGCATTACTGATTTTCCCTTGTCACTTTACCTCTTTTCTTTGAGAAGTTCCACTTCCATGAGGACCTGCTTATCACTCAGTTGCTTGTTCTCTTATTCAAGATATGAAATGACATACTTATCTCTCACCAAGTGGTCCATCAATGCTTGGATATGTGCATCTTTCTCCTGTATGATTATGTTTTCCTTTGTTACCTCATCTTGAGCCTCCAAGTCAAGTGTCTCAATGCCATGATGGATATGTGGCTGTTATGGTTCATCATGTTCCATCAAATCAAAATCCCTCTCCTCCTCATCATCAATACTTTCCTCCAGCATCTTTTCCTTCCCTTTATGCAGTTGTTTCACCTGTTGTACCTGATGTGTTGATGAAGAAAGTAAATCCCCTTCCACACTTTGTGGAGCAAGCGTTTGCTTATGAGTTGATGAAGAAGGCAAGGTCTCTTCCACACCCAGTGGAGCCAACACTTTCCTATCTGGTGAAAACAATTTTCTATCCCCCCTCTGATATATCTTGTAGGTTTTTGGCACTTCAGTGACTCTAGTCTCTTTGACCTTGTCATCTTTCTTTACCTAAGCACTGCTGGAAGGTTTTTATGATTCTTGAGACACTGGTGGAGGAATTTTAGGACCCCTGAAAATGTCATTGGCAATGAATGTCTCCCAGGATATGTTAAGGAGATTAAGATGATGTAGCACAATCATCTTGATCAGGGAATAGTGATAGAGACAATTCATCTGTTGGGGGTAGGTCTTTTTCTGTACAATGTAAGCCATCTTCTCAATGTTCCTGAATAAGAAATAAGGAATGTTCAACATCCTCACCCTTGTAAAATGCATAAGAAGCCTAATGTGATAGGTGTACAATCTAGAAAATCTACCCTCACATGTGAAATATTTCATAATGATCTTCATCAGAGGGGCATACTTGTCTTCAAGGAACTTGAAAGGAAAGGTCCTCTTATTTTCATTTCTGTACCTAGATTTGATGTAGGGATCATAATAGTGTTCATTTAAATATTGTGCCTTATACAATTTCTCTCCCACATTTGGAATCCTTGTTGCATCCACAATGATGGAGGATGAAACTGTAAATGTCACCCCAGCAAGAGTTACCTTGTTATCATGGAGATTCGCTACAAAAAGCCTGGTGAGCTCAGGATGATGTTAAACTCTTTCCACCTAATCACATAACTCATAACACCCTAGATGCCTTAAACAAGTGCTAGTCATATGAGAGGCCAGCAACTCTCTGAGGTTATATGTTTCTTTCCTAATAATCCTGCCCCCCTTGTGTGGTTTTCTCTGATGCTAAGGTTTATCTCTTGAACTATCACTGCCACTGTTTTCCTCCTCATAATATTTGTCTTGTTTGTCCATGTTTGCCAAGTTTTCAAGATGTGTACCCCTAGAGAAGGTATGAAAGGAGTGAGTATTGGTGATTAGGGATAAGGGAAGGGGAAATGAACTTATGTGGTATTGGTGGACTATATAGACTATGAAAATGAGAGGGAGAGTATAGACTATCAAAATGAGAGAGAGGGACTAGGGTTTTAAGATGTTGCTTTGGGGATGAGGGAATAAGGGATATGGAGGGATATGTAGGAGGGGTTAGGGTTTTAGGAATAGGTGAAGGGATGTATAGGAGGAATTAGGGTTTTAAGGAATAAGTGGAGGGATTCTAGGGTTTCAGTTTTGCCATAGCAAATCAACCTCAAACAAATGAATTGAATGCCAAGAGAATAGTTTAGGGGTTATACTTACTTGTCTATCGGCTAAAGAAGGCAAACACAATGTTTTGGGTGGTAAGCAGAGCGTTTTGGCCCTTGTTGGACCTATTAACAATGCCATCTATAGGTGTGTTGTGGCTAGCGACAACCCCCCTTTTTATTTGGTGTTATTACTAATACTAAATAAGTGGGGACCCTTAGTAAAAAATTTAAAAATTAATTAGTGCTTGTATATCCTTTTTAATAAAACTTACCATCATAAACTTAGGAAAATACCCTTGAAAAACCTAAAAAGTTTAAGTTTCATGATAAGGTAAGACAAAACCTTTCCTTAAGAAAAATTGCATCGCAAAAAGGATAACAGGATACCTCCTTGCAAGCCGAATTCTAAGATTGCAAGATCACGATGCGAGACTACTTATTAAAAAAAAACATATATCGCATCGCATGCATCAATGACTGCTTACACTGAAAAATCTTAAATCACGGATATGTGATGGCATATATCGCAAAATCACATTTCGCAGAAAACACTTTAACAGAAAATTATCATATGCCACGCTCCTGCGATATTGTGATTTTGCGATAGAGCGGCAAAGTGATATTGCGATAATGTGACATAGCGATCTGCGATATTGCGAAACAAATCGCAAAATCACTTCATCGCAAATCTTTAGGGCTCATTATTCGAGAAAATTGTTTCCATAAAGCAAGACCTGGTTATACGCGTTAATGCTAATTAATGAGTTAGTTTCCAGTTGTTAATGAAATATGGTTTTGTGCTTATCAAAAATCCAGTTCACGTAAGGTGGTATATTTTATATGTCTTTAGAATTTAAATATTTCCCATCACCTTTCCTTATCATTACTCTCACCTTACTTATAAACTGCAGGAACGAAGAACAAATAATTATACAAAGCAGTATACAGGATATTATGGGGAAGAAAGGCAAAGCTCCGAGCTCTGACGACAAAGAAATGATGCCCCTATATACAGACACTACCTTTAACAGAGATGCTGGTATTACTACTTGGGAAGGCATGTATAATCTACTTGAAGAAGAGAATCCCAAAGTGATGGAAGTTACAGCTACTGCAAGTTCACAAGGGTCTTCTGAGGCATTAATTGCAGATTTAGCTTGTTTGTTTTTGCACCAGATAGCGGCGAGGCCCAAAATTCTCCCATACATAGACATGGTTAAATGGGTACTAGACAGCGCTAACATCAAAAACAGACAATTTAAAACTCAGGGTCAAGGACTTATCGGCTCATTCACTTCACAATATTTGAAGCTGATGTATCATTTACCAGAGCCACAGGTGACTTATAACAAATAGTTCATAGAGAAATTTGCCAAAGAGAATGAAGACCTGGCAGAATCCACCAAAGATTGGTCAAGGAGAGAAAAACCGTTGAAAAGAGATAAACATGGTATGTATAGTATTGGTTCTCTCACTTCCCCATATTTCTTTGCTGCTGCTATGCTCTGTAGACTTTTCGGGAAGCCAGACATTAACAAATTCTCATCTGAATGGCTACCATTATTGGATGCTGCCGTTAATGCTACTATCATAGAAGACCTTCAATGATTTGATCAATCTTGAAGGACAAAGCACAAAGACACCTGTGAGCAATGTACAGACAACAAAAGATATAGTCACAGGAACAATTAGCAATTTCTCAAATATGGAACATATTCCTATTACCCCATCCTCTGAACTTATACTCAAGATAGAAGAGATTCCTCCTCTTGATATGTTTTATAGTCCACAACACAAGGCAGTAGTGAGAAGACAATGGAAGAAAAGGAAATTGGAAAACGTGGTCTCTCATGATGCAGAGAAATTAGACGTCCTATGGCAAGATCCTACTACCGATCCCACTGAGAATCTCACCAAATTATCTCAGATCGCAGGAGAATATGCCTCAGTGACTATTGATAAAGCATCTGAGGTACAAAAACTGCTAAAAGAAAAGGAAGAACATATACAAGTTTTGCAACAATAGTTTCAACAAGCCAACGCCAACAACGAAGCACAGAAACAGCTTGAAAGGCTACAGCAGGACTTCCAATGAATGCAAATAGGCTACCAGAACAGTTTGGCTGAGAGAGAAAAACAGTTACAAGATATGCAGGAGATGCACAAGGATGATCATAAACTTACATAATTCATTACAGAATCCATTTCCTTGAACGAACAACTATTACAGCAACAGGAAGCATTGAGCCAAAGAATATCACAGTGGAACTTGTATTGATAAATAAGTGATAAAATCACTAATCAAGTCATGGATTTATGACATGATTATGATTTAATTGATAAATGAGTTACTGAATATTTGGCTTGGCAAGAAACAGAGGAGGGAAAAAGAGCAAGCACACCAATAATCAATGACAATCACAAAGAAATGCTCTTTAACAAATGGGATGCGCAAATTAGAAAAGCAGAACAAGCGGCAGAAGAAGTAGCCACGAAAGAAAACAACGTTATTGACTGTATAAATGAAAATTTGCATAGAGCAAATCTGATCTCAAAAACCACTCTAGGGTATCTACCGAAAGTGCAGCAACTACAAGCAGGCTGGAGACAGAAGGCTCAAGAAAAGGCATAATCAATCAAAATATTAACTAAGTTGAATTAGGATTCTTACTGGGCATATTTGGTAAAGCCACACAGCCAGTGTATGACTCTCAAATGCATCATCAATTCTGCCGAGAAGATGGCGCCATCTCTCGCTGATTCTGTTTTTGCAGGACAGTTAAAGTTTGAAGTCGGTCAGCCGACTCTTCTCAAGCAAATGTTGAATGCTTGCGATTTCAAGGATTAGATACAGAAATAGTTAGCTGTTCGTTTTAGATTCAATATTAGTATTAATTTTGCTTTATTTTTGCCTGAAAAAAGGATGGTCATTTAAACTGTATCCTACATTTTTTAATAAGTTATTTTTAGATTTATTTATTAGTATTTAAACCCTTCTCATGCATTTAGAGAAGGGTCCTGAAATTTATCAAAAACATGTCCTCAGAACATGCACTTTTGCACCCTCTGAGGAGGTTTTGATGAATGAATGGAACAGGATTTATTGATATCTGTATTTAATATCTGCTACTGATGTTGCACTTTTGTACTCTTAGTGGATGTTGGATTAAGAAGAGATAAATCATTATCTCTTGAAGCTCATGACTAGAACTAGTTATAAATGGTACTTCTATCTCTTAACTTTTTATGCCTTTGTGTTAAAAGTGATATTCATGTTCAACTATTTATATATTGATGCGTGAGTGTCTGAGTTATCATTTGGCACTTTTGTATGGTGATAGCTATTTATTTATGCTTAATGTATGAGTAGCTTATTATGCGATATGCCTTTCACAATTGTTTCGTCTAACTTTTTATACAAAGTGGTTTATCTGTATTGAATTCTTTTCTCATAACAGTTGAATGATCTTTATTATCGATTGTTATCTGAAATCATTTTAGATCTCATAACAGAAGGATTACACCCCGGGTTAGTGTAGACTTAGATATTTCTGCTTATTAGAATAAAATTTGCATGTTATTAGACTAGAGTTAGAATTAGAGCATCTCACTTAGGAACTTTTAGAAAGGAAATATCAATTCTTCACACACACACACATAAATTGGGAAACTAGTCCCATATCCCCAGTCGGACCCACTATACCAAACGAAAAAGGAGCTGCTAACCAAGGTCCGGACCGGGTGGATATCCCCCTTGTTGTAGACCCGATTTTCGGGGCTTTAACATATTTGGCGCTAGAAGGAGGGCCTCGAACTGTGAATGGCAAGCAAGTCTAAATCTAAATACCATTCTGAGAGTAAATCATCCTCACCATCTCCCCCGACTTCTCCATTGCATTTAGAATCCTTAAATCCAGAGCCAGAAGTCACAAGAGCAACAGCCGCTGCTACAAACCCTGACATTTCAGAACAATCTACTATTGAAACTCCTAAAATTGAATCTTTGATTCACAAACTTCAGCGATTTTCTATATGTACTCAAAGATCTAACAAATCTCAAGTCAGCATGACTTCGCAATATAACACTGCTCATCCTCTTACCAGATTAAAGAGAGAAAAATTTGGCGTTCAACCAACTGAGTTACCTCTACCCACAAGGAAGAGAGCAAGGAAATCTCCTAAAGGGTCTGATAGCGAGACTCTTTCATCATCATCATCCATCTCAACCTCTCCACTGCAAAACCAACCATCCACTCCTCCACTTCAGATCATTGTCCATCATTCCACCGGTACTCCCACTTCTCCTTTTCAATCATCTGGAGTCGTAATATCCTCATCTTCTCAACCGCAGAGATCATCTTCTCCACTTTACTCTGTTAATAAATTAGCGATGGCCCAATCTCCATGGAATAACCAAGGGGCAGTCTTAATGCCTGCACCCTTGAGTCAGCTACCGGCCCATCCTGAAAAATGGATGCCTAATTTTAATCCTGAGGCAGGCATGATAGCGGAAGAACATATAAATAACTTTATGCTATCCATAAATCTCAATGGAGTTACCAACGAAGACGTTGTTGTTCAACTTTTTCCTTATAATTTGCAAGGAGCAGCCGGATCATGGTATTTTTCATTACCATCTGGATCTATCACTAGTTGGGATATCTTCCAAGAACAATTCCTTATTAATTTTGGTGATGATAGGTCTACGGCGACATTGATCAATGACCTGTCTAACCTTAGGGCCGAGTCAAAAGAACCTATCAAAGATTTCAATTCACATTTCAATAAACTCTTAAACAAAATTCCTACTGCTTCCAAGCCTAGCGAAGAAGTGCGAAGTGAATGGTACATCACTGCTTTACCATCAAACATAGCAATCTTTGTTGATAGATCTAACAAAACAACTTTAGCCGAAAATATGAAAGAACCAATAGTAGTAGAGAAATGTATTATAGCCCTAGAAAAGTAAAACGCGATAGAAGAATGAAAATACAAGAAGGTTTCTTTCAAGGAAGATCCCAAGAAAAAACAATCGAAAGATCCATTCGATTTAGAAGTATTACAAAAAGTTTTGAAGACCATGTCTAACGAGATGATCGACATTAAGAAACAAGTGGCAGAAACTTCTTCTAAAAATCCATACAGACCTTTTAAAAGAAACCCTTCGACCAATTCCAAACCCCCTAACGTTATTACAAGTGTTGAATCTGAAGAAGAAGAAGAGGAAAATGCTACTAAAGAACATACCGATGAAGAAGAAGTTGTAGAGTTACAAGGTATGTGGGATTTCATCCTCCTAGATGAAGAGGATCAAGAGGCATCCCCGGTTAGTACTCACAGTAGAAATCAACTTGATCCTCCTCAACCTACACCTAAGCCAAAGAGCACAATCTCGATGACTAAGGATAAAGTTGCAGCCAAGAAAACGACACCTAAAGCGACTCAAACCAGCCCAGTCCAAACAGACCCATCAACTCCATCTAAAACATTGATCGTTTCGGGTGAAATGGAGTATAATATCATCGAAGACATGAAAAAGACTAGGGCCAATATCACTTTTTACGAATTGAGCAAGTTAAAACACCTGCAAAAGATACTTTTGAAAGAATTACATGTTGTATCAGTTGCACCTTTGCCCACCGCTGTAATCTCTCAATCTTCCCATGACATGGGAAGACCTCCAACTAATGCGATTAATAAAGTTGATCCAAACGATATCACCTTAATTGGAGGAAGATTGAGATCTCATACTCCCCCATTTCTTCTTACTTATGAAATTTTCAATAAAAATTTGCATAATTGCTTAGTGGATTCTGGAGCTTCATCGAATATTTTACCAAAATCAATATGTGCAAAATTGAACGTTCAACCACAAAAATCTGTTGTGCACATAGTTCAATTAGATCGATCGCAAGTCGAAGTGATTGGCAAATTAAATCAGGTTACCATAAGGCTGTCATCCAACCCAAAGGTATGTCAAGTTATCGACATTTTAGTTGTTGATATTCCGGAATTTTATGGCTTAATTCTTAGCAGAGATTGGTCAGAAAAATGTCATGGATACTTTGCAACTGACTAGTCACACATGTGGCTCCCTTACAATGGTAAACCAAATCAAATAAAAGTTGAGTGGGAAAGACATCAGAAATACATAGTTACAGAACTGGAGGGAGAAAATGAACCAGTAGCATACAACAATAACATCATTGGAAACTACTCAGTAGATTCTTTCCCAGGAAATTTTAATGCTCATACTTCACCTTACTTAGAACATTCTATTTTATCTCAATTAGAAAATTTCTCTCAAACAGATAGTTCTAAATGTATTAATTTTATAGATAGTCCTGTAAATAAATCTTTATTTTGGAAATTATTTTTTGACGGATCTAAGTCTAACGAAGGAGCAGGAGCAAGATGTGTGTTAATAAGTCCAGAGGGAGATAAAACTATGCTAACTTGCAGACTCAAATTTGATTGCACCAAAAATTTGTATAGTCCAAGGGTTATACAAAGCAATCGGATTAGACATCAAATACCTTCAAGTTTTTGGAGATTCTGAAATTGTAATCAGACAGGTACGTAATACTATACATTGTTTATTAGTTCATTTAAAACATTACCAATCTTTAGTTCAAGATCTGACTGAACACTTTATAGTATTTAATATTTCGTCAATTCCCAGACTCCAGAATGCTAGTGCAGAGCTCTTAACTAACGTCGCTTCCAAGCTCATTCCTTCAGAAGATTTTAGCCCTGATCGATTTTCAATTGAATTAATTTTTAGACCATCTATTCCTGAAAACATTACCAATTGGAAGATTTTCAACGACGATCCTGATATCATGAGTTTCCTCACATCTGAAGGATCCTACACCAATCAAATAATTGGCAAAGACCAACATGACCGACAATTGCAACAAGATAGCACTAACAATGCCATACCTAAGTCGGTAGTCAAGTTAGAATACCTTTATGATTTGAAAGATCAGTTTAAAAGATCTACCAATTCAAAACTCCAAAGTTCAACTTGAACTATGAATTAGTAAATCTAGGAACTGATACCAAACCACAGAATATCAATCTAGGCCTTGGTCTAGCTCCTGAAGAAAAATTAGCATATATTCCTCTCTTGAGACAATACAAAAGTGTCTTTGCTTGGAATTACAATGAACTCAAAACGCAAGACACCTCCATCGTCCAACATACTATTCCAATGACAGACGATGAAAAACCTGTCCAACAAAAGTTGAGAAAGATCCATCCCAATCTAGAAAACCAGATCAAATATGAACTCAATAAGTTATTGAAAGCCAAAATAAGTTTTCCCGTTCGACATTCCAAATGGGTTTCCAATATGGTCCCTGTTAGAAAGAAAAACAGAGACATTAGAATCTACATTAACTTTCAAAATCTTAACAAAGCCTGCCAAAAGGATAATTTTCGTTTGCCTCCCATGGAACAAATACTGCAGGCAGTCGCGGGGTCAGAATTAATGTCATTCTTGGATGGATTCTCAGGATACAATCAAGTGTTGGTACATCTCGATGATCAATTAAAAACCACATTCAGAACTAAATGGGGCACATACGCATATCAAAAGATGTCATTTGGTCTGATTAACGCTAGTGCCACATTTCAGAGAGCCATGGACATCACATTCAATGGGTTAGTTAATAAATTAGTGGTAATCTATTTGGATGAGATAACTGTATATTCCAAGAAACGAAACAATCGTCTTAGAGATTTAAAACAAATCTTCCAACGTTGTCAAAGGTATGGAATTTCACTTAACCCGAAAAAATCCTTTTTCGCATTAAGTGAAGGAAAACTTCTCGAATTCATAGTGTCAAAATCTGGAATTCACATTGATCCTGACATAATAAAGGAGATTTCCGCAATACCCCTACCTCACAACAAGAAAGCCATGCAATCTTTTCTTGGCCAGATTAACTTTGTAAAGAGATTTGTTCCAGATTTTTCAAGAATCGTGTCTCCTTTACAAGAAATGATTAAAAAGAACTCAAACTTTAAATTGGGCCAAGATGAATATGAGGCATTCAATCTAATCAAACAAGCAATTGTTAATGCTCCATCTTTAGCAACTCCAAATTTTTCCGATGCTTTTATTTTATATACATTTGCCTTTAATAGATCATATGCTGCAATACTCACTCAAGCAAATCAAGAAAAGGCGGAAGCCCCACTTGCTTTTTTTAGTTCCAATTTACAAGGGGCTAAGTTAAATTATTCAGATGTGGAGAAACAAGCTTATGCTGTTTTCAAAGCAATTAAATATTTCAGACCTTTTTTACTCAAAACACATACAAAAATCATAGTACCGTTTCGAGCGATAAGAAATCTTCTAGTACAGAAGGATGTGGGTGAGAAAAGAGTCAATTGGGTTACTTCCTTATAGGAATATGACGTAGAAATCAAACCAGCAAGTATTGTAAAAGGTCAAGGCTTTTGCAAAATGCTGGCCGGAGCATCGCTTATGTCTGAAATTCCATCTCCAGAGATACAAATATACGAAGTAAGCCTAAACGATGTTGAGTCATTATACGCTGATATCATTTATTATCTAAAGAATGGATATGCTTCTTCAAACCTCGATCATACCAAGAAAAGAGCTCTAAGGTTGAAAGCCAAATAATATCAACTCGTGAACGATGTTCTTTTTATAATAAATTATGATTCTGTTCTCCTTAGATGTCTTGAGAAATCTAAAGCTAAAAAATTCTTGCAGGAACTCCACGATGGGCCAGCAAGCGGACACTATGTTGGAGACGCTACTGCTCATAAAATCTTATGCGCAGGCTATTACAGGCCCACATTATTCAAAGACTTACATAACTATGTGAGGAAATGTCAAGTTTGTCAAACTGCTGCTGGGAGACAAAAGAAACCATCCTTGCCACTACAACCAGTTAACATTGAGCAGCCTTTCGATCAGTGGGGATTGGACATAATAGGTGAGATCGTTCCTCACTCTTCTAAACAGCATAGATATATCCTTACAGCAACAGATTACTTTACTAAATGGGTAGAAGCAGTTCCACTCAAGACGACTAATGTTGAACATATCATCGAGTTTGTAGATCAGTTCATAATCACCAGGTTTGGGTTGCCTTTTGCTTTAATGTTTGATAATGCATCATATTTTTCTGGTAATGCAATGACTGAATTTGCACTCAAAAGGGGTTTCAAGCTTAAATACTCCGCCAATTACTATCCACAAGGGAATGGATTAGCTGAATCTACAAATAAAAACTTAATCAGAATTATTAAGCGAACCATTGACCAAAATCATAAAAACTGGCACAAATCTTTAATATATGCTTTATGGGAAGATCGAATAACGCAGAAAGCCTCCATCGGCACTTCCCCCTTCAATTTAGTTTATGGGAAAGAAGTGGTTCTTCCAACTCATTTGGCAATTCCCTCTTTAGCCTTGGTTCAATATATTGATGAAGCACCAACTTCTTCCTTACAACTAAGGCAACTGGAAATAATTAAGTTAGAAGAACAACAAGAACAGGCCAAAATAACTCAAGCTCATCATCAAGCATTAGTAAAAGCCTCTTTTGATTCAAACATGATATCCAGAAAAGACTTTTAGATGGGAGATCTAGTTTTAAAATGGGACAAGGCTCATGAGGAAAAAGGGAAACATACAAAATTTCAAAGAATGTGGCTTGGCCCTTTCCAAATCATAGAAGTCATAGGTCCATTCACTTTTATGTTACAGGATTTAACAGGAAAAAGAGATTCTTTACCTGTTAACGGACAGATCCTCAAAAAATATTTTCCATAGGAGATCATCCTTCTATTTTGTAGATTAGTTTTTATTGCCATAATAAAACCGGTGGTAAATGGTTACATTTTAGATTTATGAAAAAGACACAAATTCTCTTTTAGATTTTGTTATTTTCACTTGTATAAATAGAATTATTTTAGAAAATTGATCATTATTATTGAAAGATACAGTTAAAGACTCTAGGCCTAGAAATGATACTAGTTTCAACTTTGTAAATTTTGATAAAAAATGACCTTTAGTGGGAAATTGTTTTATATCAGTCTAATGAAAGGTATCAATAATAAAAATGAAGATTCTCTGTAGAAAAGCTCTTTCCAAAAAACTCTACCATTGTCTTCCAGAGCTGTCTTAAGGAAACAATGACTTCCTCGCCACCGAGGAAACTTCAACATTCAAAGAATAATCCAATGATACACTTTAACTTAAAGAGTAAGAGGTCTCATCATGAGTCGGGTTATCATGATCATAGATATTATAGCTTGCTGACTTTTCCAATACTGCATACCACAACAGGGCAATGACTCAAGATTGTTGCAATCAAAAGACAAGGGTCTCATCACGAGCCAGCTTGTTCAACAAAGACATAAATCAAGTGAATGAATGTGTCATAAATTGGCTCTCAAACCAAGACATTGTTCTTTAAGGGTAAAAAATAAAATGAAAGAAATAAGTGTGGATATGGATTTCTCTTTGAAAGTTGTAAATTTCACTAAGTAGGATACAGGATCATTGCTGGGTAACAGGTAACCCAGTTGAGGCTATAAGCACCTGCTGGCAGCAGAGGCTCTACCTACGACAAATGAGCATATTCAAAACTGATTTACAGAGAAGGCTTTGTTTTTATCTTTATAAACCAAGTAATGATTGATGTAGATACAAGGACTAGCTTGAGGGAGTAAATAATCAAAGTTGAAAATAGAAGAAACAAAATATCATTGATAGGTAAAAGCATAATGTATTTTGTCTTTCTATAATAAAGTTTAATTTTCTGGAAAAAAAAATTGTTTTGGAAGTTTAGAAAATCCAAAAGAAAAGTAGAGATAACTGGTTCTTCCAAGTGAATCACCAATTTTTGTGGCCAGCAACAACCCCCCTTTTTATTTGGTGTTATTACTAATACTAAATAAGTGGGGACCCTTACTCAAAAATTTAAAAATTAATTAGTGCTTGTATTTCCTTTTTAATAAAACTTACCATCATAAACTTAGGAAAATACCCTTGAAAAATCTAAAAAATTTAAGTTTCATGATAAGGTAAGACAAAATCTTTCCTTAATAAAAATTGCATCGCAAAAAGTATAACAGGATACCTCCTTGCAAGCCGAATTCTAAGATTGCGAGATCGCGATGCGAGACTACATATTAAAAAAACATATATCGCATCACATGCATCAAAGACCGCTTACGCTGAAAAATCTTAAATCACTAATATGCGATGGCATATATCGCAAAATCGCTTTTCGCAGAAAACACTTTAACAGAAAATTATCATATGCCACGTTCCTGCGATATTGCGATTTTGCGATAGAGCAGCAAAGCAATATTGTGATATTGCGACACAGCGATCTACGATATTGCGAAGCAAATCGCAAAATCGCCTCGTCGCAAATCTTTAGGGTTCATTATTCGAGAAAATTGTTTCCATAAACCAAGACTTGGTTATGCGCGTTAATGCTAATTAATGAGTTAGTTGCCAGTTGTTAATGAAATATGGTTTTGTGCTTATCAAAAATCCAGTTCACGTAAGGTGGTATATTTTATATGTCTTCAGCATTTAAAGCTTTCCCGTCACCTTTCCTTATCATTACTCTCACATTACTTGTAAACTGCAAGAACGAAGAACAAAGAATTATACAAAGCAATATACAGGATATTATGAGGAAGAAAGGCAAAGCTCCGAGCTCTGACGACAAAGAAATGATGCCCCTATATACAGACACTGCCTATAATAGAGGCGTTGGTATTACTACTTGGGAAGGTATGCATAATCTACTTGAAGAAGAGAATCCCAAAGTGATGGAGGTTACGGCTACTGCAGGTTCACAAGGGTCTTCTGAGGCATCAATTGCAGATTTATCTTGTTCGTTTTTGCACCAGATAGCGGTGAGGCCCAAAATTATCCCATACACAGACATGGTTGAATGGGTACTGGACAACGCTGACATCAAAAACAGACAATTTAGAACTCAAGGTCAAGGACTTATCGGCTCATTCACTTCACAAGATTTGAGGCTGATGTATCATTTACCAGAGCCAAAGGCGACTTATAACAAACAGTTCATAGAGAAATTTGCAAAAGAGAATGAAGACCTGGTAGAATCCACCAAAGATTGGTCAAGGAGAACGAACTGCTAAAAAGAGATAAACATGGTATGTATAGTACTGGTTCTCTCACTTCCCCATATTGCTTTGCTGCTGCTATGCTCTGTAGACTTTTCGGGAAGCCAGACATTAACAAATTCTCATCTGAATGGCTACCATTATTGGATGTTGCCGTTAACGCTACTATCATAGAAGACCTTGAATGATTTGATCAATCTTGAAGGACAAAGCACAAAGACACCTATGAGCAATGTACAGACAACAAAAGATATACTCACAGGAACAATTAGCAATGTCTCAGATATGGAACATATTCCTATTACCCCATCCTCTGAACTTATACTCAAGATAGAATAGATTCCTCCTCTTGATATATTTTATAGTCCACAACACAAGGCAGTAGTGAGAAGACAAAGGAAGAAAAGGAAATTGGAAAACATGCTCTCTCATGATGCAGAGCAATTAGACGTCCTATGGCAAGATCCTACTACCGATCCCACTGAGAATCTCACCAAATTATCTCAGATCACAGGAGCATATGCCTCGGCGACTATTGATAAAGCATCTGAGGTATAGCAACTGCTAAAAGAAAATGAAGACCAGATACAAGTTTTGCAACAACAGTTACAACAAGCCAACACCAACAACGAAGCACAGAAACAGCTTGAAAGGCTACGGTATGACTTCCAACGAATGCAAATAGGCTACCAGAACAGTTTGGCTGAGAGAGAAAAACAGTTACATGATATGCAGGAGATGCAGAAGGATGATCCTAAACTTACAGAATTCATCACAGAATCCATTTCCTTGAACAAACAACTACTACAGCAACAGGAAGCATTGAGCCAAAGAATATCACAGTGGAACTCGTATTGCGAAATAAGTGATAAAATCACTAATCAAGTCATGGATTTATGACATGATTATGATTTAATTGATAAACGAGTTACTGAATATTTGGCTTGGCAAGAAACAGAGGAGGGAAAAAGAGCAGGCGCACCAATAATCAACGACAATCACAAAGAAATGCTCTTTAACAAATGGGATGCGCAAATTAGAAAAGCAGAACAAGTGGCAGAAGAAGCAGCCACGGCAGCAAACAGCGTTATTGACTGTATAAATGAAAATTTGCATAGAGAAAATCTTATCTTAGAAACCACTCCAGGGTATCTACCGAAAGTACAGCAACTACAAACAGGCTGGAGACAGAAGGCTCAAGAAAAGGCAGAATCAATCAAAAGATTAACTAATTTGAATTGGTATTCTTACTGGGCATATTTGCTAAAGCCACACAGCCAGTGTATGACTCTCAAATGCATCATCAATTCTACCGAGAAGATGGTGCCATCTCTCGCTGATTCTGTTTTTGCAGGACAGTTAAAGTCTGAAGTCAGTCAGCCGACTCTTCTCAAGCAAATGCTGAATGCTTGCGATTTCAAGGATCAGATACAGAAATAGTTAGTTGTTAGTTTTAGATTCAATATTAGTATTAATTTTGCTTTATTTTTGCCTGAAAAAAGGACGGTCATTTAAACCGTATCCTACATTTTTGTAATAAGTTATTTTTAGATTTAGTTATTAGTATTTAAACCCTTCTCATGCATTTAGAGAAGGGTCCTGAAATTTATCAAAAACTTGTCCTCAGAACATGCACTTTTGCACCCTCCGAGGAGGTTTTGATGAATGAATGGAACAGGATTTATTGATATCTGTATTTAATATCTGCTACTGATGTTGCACTTCTGTACTCTTAGTGGATGTTGGATTAAGAAGAGATAAATCATTATCGCTTGAAGCTCATGAGTAGAACTAGTTATAAATGGTACTTCTATCTCTTAACTATTTCTGCCTTTGTGTTAAAAGTGATATTCATGTTCAGATGTTTATATATTGATGCATGAATGTCTGAGTTATCATTTGGCACTTTTGTACGGTGATAGCTATTTATTTATGCTTAATGTATGAGTAGCTTATTATGCGATATGCCTTTCACAATTGTTTCGTCTAACTTTTTATACGAAGTGGTTTATCTGTATTGAATTCTTTTCTCATAATAGTTGAATGATATTTATTATCGATTGTTATCTGAAATCATTTTAGATCACATAACAGAAGGATTACACCCCGGGTTAGTGTAGACTTAGATATTTCTGCTTATTAGAATACAATTTGCATGTTATTAGATTAGATTTAGAATTAGAGCATCTCACTTAGGAACTTTTAGAAAGGAAATATCAATTCTTCACACACACACACATAAATTGGGAAACTGGTCCCATATCCCCAGTCGGACCCACTATACCAAACGGAAAAGGAGTTGCTAACCAAGGTCCGGACCGGGTGGGTATCCCCCTTGTTGTAGACCCGATTTTTGGGGCTTCAACAAGGTGCGCAACGCCTCCCCCTATGCGCAGCGTCATTCAATTTAACACTCGGTAAATTTCCCTATGCACAGTGCTCCCTTCCTATGCACAGCGCTCCAGCCTCTATGCGCAACACCTCCTCCAACTGTCCTGTACACAACACCCAGTCTCCTATGCGCAACACCTCTTCTCCTTAGCTACCAATTTGCCTCAATTCCCCTCTCTCCTTCAATGCTTGTGTTTCTCTTTGTCAAATAAGAGTGATGAGTTTGGAAAAGGAGTGTGACATCTTATATAGAGATGGATTTTGATTTTTCATTAAAGCCCCACTTTCTAATTTTTTGGAACTTTTCTTCTTTTCTCCAAATCTCTGTTTAATACCTTTTCTTTCATTGTCCCTTTTCAGGTGGATGATGCTCGAATTGAACTTATTTTTGCAGTGGTTTCATTTTGTTGTAGCAGGGAGAAATGCTTGGTGTAGCTGGGATCACTTATTACATGAATTGACTTGAATTACATTAATAAAAATATAAATCAACTAAAAATACTCTGTTTTCATCTCAAAAACATGTTTTTTAGATGAAAATTACATTAGTGAAAAAGATGTTTGTACAGTAACCATAACTTACTAGCAATCACTTTTGGTTTATTGGTCATCCTCATACCTTTGCTGCCCTTTATTTACACTTTGAAACTATGTTTTGACCTTGGAAATGAACCCTAAGACCTAATGGAAACATAATTGTTTTGACTCTGAAATCATAACTGAATACAACATAGAGATGGGTCAGCAAGTGTACCTTATGAGGGAAAACTTGGTTTTTTGAGAAGAAGACAACCATCAGTGGACCAGCTTGACATGACCTAGTGAAATGATGCAAAAATTTCAGTATGAGACCCCTAAAATGAAAATGGAAAGAGCAGATTTGATCCCTAATGAAAGTATGCAGATACTAACACTAACATTGGCCTTATTGGGGATGGCATCTCCTTGGAGGTGTCAATAACATCGTAGACCAATGCCTAGATGATTGGGCCAATACAGTCAAACAAATGAAAGAATGAAAACCTCCTTTTTTTTTAAATTTTGAAGAATGATGACACAATACAAACTGAAAACTGACTCTAAATTGACTCAAACCAACTAAACTTAGCACAAAACATTTAAGCTTTATATCCTTCTCTTCGGGCCCCAAGCTCAAATGACATTGTACTTGAAATCTTGCAAGGAAAGCAAACTGGTATATAGAATGATGGTGAAGCAACTTCAGCGAACTGCATCAAAAGTAGTAGTGTTTTAGGAGCCTACCATTCACTGGTCCTCCTGGGCATTCTTGACCATCCATTTCCTTTAATAAAAATGCATTTTTTCCTCAATAGGCTGAGATTTTATACGGTCCTTTCCATAAATTGTCAAACTTACCATGCTTTCCTTTTTCTTCATTTCGTGCATCCCATCGCAGCACTACATCTTCCAGCTGAAACTTTTCTACCTTGGTTTTGCGGTCATAAATTTTCTTTATCTTCTCTTGCAGCTGGAAAGTGTTTTGAGAAACCTCTTCCCTTGTTTGTTGAAGGTGAATCATTTGATTAATCCGGAGTTGAATATCATCCTCTTCACTGCCGGTTTCCTACAATAATTTCATGACCGAGACTACAAGGGATGTGGGAAACACTGTATCAATACCATATACCAACTTGAAAGGCGACATGCCTATTGATTTCTTACTACTCACTATGTCAGCCCACAAAGCATTAACAAGATTTCGATGCCAATTCTTTTTGTTTGCTTCCAACATTTTCTTAATAATGTTTACCAAGGATTTATTTGACGACTCAGCTAGTCCATTTCCCTGCAGGTAGTATGCCATGGAATGACCCAATGTGATATTGTACTTGTTGCAAAACTCAACCATTCTCTTTGACTTAAATGTTGTTGCATTATCTATAATAATCTTGTGAGGGCAACCAAAACGAGACAAGATATTGGACTCTAGGAACTGAATAATTACCATGTATGTAGCTTGCCTTGTCAGAATGGCTTCAATCCACTTGGTGAAGTAATTGGTAGCTGTCAAAATCCATTTGTGCTGTGCTGATGATATAGGATGAATTTATCCTATGAAATCAAGTCCCCACTGCTGGAAAGGTGCATTTACTTCAACTGGCTTCAGAGGAAGAGGAAGCAACTTCCTTTTTCGCTGAAAAACTTGACATTTGTGGCAGCTCATGACTGTGTTATATAAATTTGAAAACAAGTATGGCCAATAAGATCTTTCTCTTAACACTTTGTTAGATGTTGTTTTCCAAAACAAGTGACTGCCACAATCTCCTCTATGGAAATCATTCATTACCTGTTGAGCTTCATCTTCAACCAAACAATTAAGAAGAACCCCTCCCAGGTATTTCCAATAGAGAGCACTATTCAAAATGTAGAATTTTGCAAACTTCAGTTTTAGTGATCTACCTTTACTTTTTGACATTCCAAGAGGATGCGAAAGATGTTGAAGAACATATACTATATCAGAATACCAAGGTGATATGAGAAACATTTCCGATACCTGAATGAGTGTGCAACCATATTCATCATCTAACATTTCTGCAATGAGATTTATGTCTAGAGAATGAAGATTTGACTCAGCCATCAGTTTTGCCAAGCCTTGAACTTTGATCAATTTGGTAGGCTTAATCTCAAGATCGTACTCTAACATCGCTGCTATCCACTTACCTCTTCTTCCCTCTGGATCAGTTTGCATGAGAACATCTTTGACAGCTGCATTAGGAACATATGCTATGGTATGTGAATGCAGAATGTAGACTCGAAAATCCTTCAATACCTCTATAAGAGCCAAAGCATGTTTCTCAATGATATTGTAGCGCAAAGAAGCATCTCTAATAGTCCAAATGAAAAATGCAATGGGTTGTTCCACCTGATCCTTCTTTTGCATCAACACCACAGTCAAAGTGTGCTTAGATGCAAATGAACATATAATAAAATCATGAGTATAAGTGGGACTGATCAAAACTAGGGCTGTTGTCAAAGCAAGTTTTACCAAGTTGAAATATTTCATGGCACCCTCGATCCATTCCGTAGTGTTGTCGTTCTTCAACATATTTGTTAACTCACGTAAATGCTCAGACAAATTTGGTATAAATTAGCGTAAGAAGTTCATCTTACCGTTGAAAGCTTGAATCTCCTTTTTGTTGCGCGAAAAGTCTATTTTCTAGATTGCCTCCACCCTTGAAGGATTAATGCAAACACCATTTTTGGAAATTATATGACCGAGGAGTTTACCTTCCTCCATGGCAAAAAGACTCTTCTTTGGATTTAAATAAATCCCGAACTTTCTACATTTCTGAAAATAATCCTTAGGTAGGGTAAATGCTCATCATCAGAACCAGAAAATATTGTCAAATCATCTAAATAGACTACCAAGAAGACATCCTTCTCATTAGCAAAAGCTATGTCCATTGCCCGCTGAAAAGTAGCTCCAACATTCTTCATCCCAAATGGCATCTTGGCATACTGAAAAGTTCCCCATTGTGTTGTGAAGGCAGTTTTGTCTTGGTCCTTTTCGTGGACCAAGATCTAATTATAACCCGAGTAGCCATCTAGTAGTGACATCCGTGATGCTCCAACTACTCTTTTTAGAATATGTTCCATCTTAGGAAGAGGATAATTATATTTCAAGGATACTTTATTTAGGTTCCAGAAATCAATGCACAACCTTATCTCTCCAGTCTTCTTTCGTACCGGGACCAAATTTGAAATCCAATCAGAAAATCTAATTGGAACAATGATACCATCTTTAAACAATCTATATACCTCTTTCTCGATGGTTGGAAGCAGCTTTAGATTGATTCTCCTCAATTTTTCTCTAAAATATTTTTGATCCGGCTTGATAGGAATAGTATGTTGAATGATGTTCTTATCATATACTTTCAAATCTGAATAATCCCACGCAAAAACATCAAAAAATTAAAAAAGCAACTTAACATAGTTAGCCTTTGTTTCGGGAGACAATGTTTTTGATAACTTTACAAGCTTGGGCTGGTCTACGGTTCCAAGGTTTACATCTTCAACTCCCTTGTCAGTAGGAACCAAGGTTGGTTTTATTGCCACATCATCTTGATCAAACAACTCCTCTAAAGGTATAAGATCTCTAGGAATAACAATATCCTTCAGCTATAAAACATCCATTTGATTTACCTCAATGTCTTGTTCATCATAATCACAAATATCATCAATGAAAGCATTATTAAACTTCCCTTCATTATGCAAAAAGGCATTAATTTCATTGTCATCCCAAAAAACTTGCAAATATCTCATATTACCAAGAACAGTAGGCCTATGTTTGACGTGAATTTCAAATTTATTACTAGAATTCATTGGAATTTTCAAATTACTTGCTACTGTAGCAAGTGAATCAGAAATGATATTTTAACCTCTTGGCACCACTATCAAGGTGTATTCTGGAAACATCTTCAAGATATCCAACATTGTGTTCTTGTAAGTTCTCATTCACGAATGCTTCGCTTGATATTCTCCTTTTACTTGTTTAATCACCAACTCTGAATCACCATAAACAGAAATCCTTTTCGCACCCAGTTTCTTCAAAAAATTTAGACCTGTAATCAATGCCTCATACTCCACTTCATTATTAGAGCACTCAAAAGATAATTTATAGGAACACACTCTAACATTACTTGGGATTTTGTCTGGCTGAAAAGCAGGACTTCGGATCCAAATTCCAATACCTGCACCGTCTTTACCCAAAGCACCATCGAATTCCATGCTCCAAAGGCCGGCTTCATCTTCTAGATGTTGGAATTTTGATTTAGTTTCAACCTTACCTTCGCTGGTTATTGCACTTTTCTGCTCTTCACTGACCTTCTGCTACTGTGGAGACTGCTTAGAAGAAATGGCTATTTTTTATTTTTCTTGATTAAGAACTGCTCTAAGGCTCTCGGAAATTTCTGGTACATCATCTACTTCCACAAGTTGAATATTTACAACATTCAATCCACTATCAGTGTACAAAACAAAAGACTCTAAATCAGTATGTACAACATTTATCGGATGATTTACGGGCTTCTCTTTACTAGTGATCATATACTTCATTTTCTTTTCTCAGTACAACTTCCTCAGTTGACTGAAAACAAGGATTGTAGCATAAGAGAAATCAAGTTGTAAAGTGCCTTTGAGTTTGGCTCCCCGCGATCTAGACAAGAGCATACTGAATCTTGGTGGTATATCAGCTACTACCACATCCATCAAGACATTTTTGGTTGGGATTTGATCTAAAGAAACCACCAAATCTTTGTTGAGACCAATGTAATGAACTCTACCAGAATCAAATGAGTACAAGTCATGATATTTTCGGGTGATATCCAGGCTTAGCTTTTCCATGATGGCCTTGGGCATGAAATTGTGGGAAGCTCTGGAATCAAGCATAGCATTATGGAGAATATACTCATGCAGTCTAAGACTCAGATAAAACGGCGGGACTTCACTATCTTCTCGCTGACCTTCTATAGCTAAACCAAAAATAAGTTCAGGATGATCATCCTCAACATTCACCATGCAAGACAAAGGATCAATTTGTAGTATTCTAGATACATGATGCTTGTAGTTGCTATTCTTGACAAGTTCAGTCAAAGGAATGGACACTTTCAATTTAGCTGGACCAAAAATAAGTTCAGGATGATCATCCTCAATATTCACCATGTAAGACAAAGGATCAATTTGTAGTATTCTAGATACATGATTCTTGTAGTTGCTATTCTTGACAAGTTCAGTCAAAGGAATGGACACTTTCAATTTAGCAATTTCAATTTCTAAATTAAAAGATGAGACTTTTTCTACCTCTTTGACATTGATGTCTCTCATATCTATTTGATCCTTCGTTGCACTATCCTTTTGTTGATTTTCTTTCTCTTTTGTAGCTGTACTTGTTGATGGTACCTTGCTAGGATTTTGATCAGCAAGCTCCTTTCCCTTCTTCTGATTGTTTTACGGGTCATTCTTTGACTGAACATCCTTTCTCTTTTGAATAGGATTGACTCTCTATGCTCCTTAAAGGGTATTACCTCTGTTGTGCACTCAAAGCATTCATGTAACCACGCTGATAATCATCAAACTCAGCCTCCAAAATAGCATCATTTGCCAATATGTAATCCTCATCCTTTTGAATGTCGAAACTCTCTGCATACTCTTCATCTTCGGTCAGAAATATAGGCATACCATCAGAAGTGAAAAAGTGATTCGTTTCAATTACCAGATCTTCCTCATCTTCTTCTTCCATTCCATGAACATAATTATGCTATAAGGGAGTTCTAATCTGTTGTTGTTGTTGTGCTAGTTGTTCTAGTGCTTTTTGTTCTCTTTGCTTGATTCAGAATTGGGGCTGTTGTTGCCCTCTAAAGTTTGGATTCCGGATCTGAGGTTCAGGTCTATTTGTGATGGATAATCGGTCGACCATCCATTCCATTGTTCGAATCAGTGTATCCATTTTTACATCCAAAGTAGATGCTTCTTCTTTCATGGTCACTCTTTTCTCGGATCTCATTCTTTCTCTTTTGGCCAACAAGTTTGCTTCTACACTCACAACATTCTTTTGCATGTCTTCTAGAGTTGTAGGATCAAGTTCACGCAACTGATATGCCATATCAGCAACAAATTCGTCTAGAAACTTAAGCAAAGCCAATCCCTTTGGTGGTTTGATGTTTGCAGGGATAACACTATACACTGCATTAAATCTTACACAATAGTCTTGCACACTCTCGCCAACATTTCTTTTGATGTTCTCATATTCGGACAAAATCTGAAGAGGATTTTTCTTCACCTCCCATCGATCTAGGAGCTATCTATGGAGGATGGGTAAAGTAGTGATAGAAGCTACTGGTAGGGCTCTGAACCATTTCCGAAATTCTCCTCCAAAACTTTGTATAAACAGCCTCATCGTCACATCTTCAATTTCAACTTCATGGAGGTCAAAGAAATCATTCATTTTGTCTACGTGCTACTGAGCTGTAATGGTTTGGGTGCCATCAAAGAAAGGTATTTTGGTTTAATATAGCGAGCATGGCACCAGGATTTTGAGGTAAAACAAGGGGTGCATATCGGGCAACCATAACTGGAGGTGGGGGAGGTGGTGGGTTTAAAGCAAGGATTGGGGTACTCGGTATACCTAAAGGGGAATTAACGATAGCTTGAGTAGTGTGATCAATCTATAAAGAAGAAGGTGGTGGGTAAGGGATTGTTTTGGTGGCAGTAGATGTAAAGGAGATATTTCGAAAATGAAAAGATGGCCTATGAGTCTTATTTTTCGCCCAAGTGTTTAAGTTCAAAGATAGCTTTTGCAACTCATTGAGAGTATGAATAAGTTGTGACCCTGATTTACTTTGTGGAAACAAGTCTTCAATGGGGTTATCAAAAGATATAGAGGAATCAACAACTATCTGATCAATCCAACTTAAATATTTACTGCGAAATAAACTTTTCTCAAAATTAACATCAAACTCAATGTCATGCAAAGTGTCTAACCTTTCCGAGAGTGAATTAACATGATGAATTAAATCCTCACTTGATTTTTCTTCGACTAAACTTAATTTCCCGACAGTTTTCTTAGATTTTTTCCCAATTTTATGATGATCATTGACCATGGTTGGAGGATTCGGATCTGGATTAAATTTGGTGTACTTTCGAGAAGCCAGTATTCTTAATTTTGGAATTTTATATATTGCTTTACAACTTTCCAATTCAGCCTAGTAAATTCTAAAACTCATCATCCACAAACTTACGAATTCAAGCAAAAGATATTACTAGGGTGATTAATATTTCGTTCCCCAATATGGTCGCCACTATGTTAGCACCTGGATTGAACCTCAAGCTAAAGGAAGGCAATGCCAGGGTAACCACAAACCACGCTTAGCCAAGTAGCTAACCCTACTAGGCCAGGAGAGCGCTCTCTTCGTAAGGATATCAACTAAGATGACTGAATCAAGAAAATGATATTAGGCTAGGTATAGTAGCACGAGGTTTGATTTGATTTTGAAGGGTTTTGCTGGACCAGGAGGAGCTAAACAGTTAGGGCAAGGAAATTAGGTCAAAATTGTAGGGTATTCAATGGGGCAAGGTAGGCACAAAGCTCAGCACTCTAGGGTTTTGATGAGTGAGGTGATTCAATACCGTTGAGAAGATAGGAAGAGCATTTGATCAACATGGATCCTTCCTAAATTGAAGAAAACATAAACTGTCAATATTTTCCTAAAGCAGAGCATAAATACTATGGGTTTTGCCTATCAACTTGAAAACATCCACTTAGAAGCAATGAAATGATGAAATGGAGTCAACAATACATTCTAACACATGAAAACATAAGAAAAAATGAACTGAACATCATACCACATGGATTCCAAAGAAATAGCTGCAATTTTTCATTAACCTCCTACTAAACTGATACAAAATGATGTCTACTCAAAGCATAAGCATCCAGCTGAGTCCAACCCTTTACAATGAGAAAGAAGAAGAAGATATAGACATTAATTCAACCTCCTCCCATCCTCAAGGGTTGAATCCCTAAGATGAGGAGCTAATCTAACCAAAACTGAACAAGAAACTAGAATCTAGGCATCCTAACAACTTGCCTCTAAAAGTGAGGAAACTGATTCATTTGTTCTCAAAATGACTTTTAATATAATGAATCTACCTTATAATACTTATTATCCATCATATTTACAAGCCTAGTCATCATTTACATCGTTAAAACACCCTCCATGAGAGAAAACCCAAAATTACAGTCAAGGCACAGTGAAATGAAAGCCCAATGCAATTTTTGTCCTATGCGCAACGCCTCTTGCAGGTCCATTTTGGAGGCCTTCCTGGTATCCAAATTGAGCTCATGATAGCTCATTGGAAATCTATTCAAGTCATATTTCCATAACATCTTGAATTTCTTCATTTGAAGCTCAGATGACCCCTCAAAATCTGATTCTCCCAAGAATGCTTCTGTGTGTCCAAAAAAAGGAAGAAAGGTCATTTTTAGAGTGTTTTTTAACCTTTTGGTTGACCAATTTTGCTCCAAAATCTTATCAAATGCACAGGGTGCATGTACTCATCGCTTTGAATCCAAAAATGCAAAACATTCTCTCATTGGGTGTCCCTAGGAAAAGCGTAGTTCTAGTGGCACTGCGCATAGAGCCAAAATTCCTATGTCAAAATTGCCAAATTTGTCAAAAGGAAAAAATTCTTCAAAATTTGTTCAAAATTTGTGGAAGATACCACCATCAAGTATCTTGATCATCCAAGGAAGCTTCATCAAGCAACCTAAGCCTATCCTCCTTTTTTCCTTTGAGTGCTCGTCTTAGCCTTGCTTTCATTTGCTTGACCCTTATATTACAAATTTTGTTCTGGGTCCTGTAATGGTAAGCCATATGCCTGATGATTTGGTTGTCCCTATTGGCCCTTTGTAACAGCTTCTCTAAATGAAAATTGACCCTTTCAAGCCAAGTTTCTCTATCCTCTTCAATTTCCTTCTCAATTCTCTGTTTTGTAGTCAAGGTGATCGATGTTTCTTCCTCTTGCATTACTGATTTTCCCTTGTCACTTTGCCTCTTTACTTTGAGAAGTTCCAGTTCCATGAGGACCTACTTATCACTCAACTGCTTGTTCACTTGTTCAAGATATGAAATTACATACTTAGCTCTTGCCAAGTTGTCCATCAATGCTTGGATCTGTGCATATTTCTCCTGTATGATTATGTTTTCCTTTGTTGCCTCGACTTGAGCCTCCAAGTCAACTGTCTCAATGCCATGATGGATATGTGGTTGTTCTGGTTCATCGTGTTCCATAAAATAAAAATCCCTCTCCTCCCCATCATCGAAACTTTCCTCCAGCATCTTTTCCTTCCCTTTATGCAGCTATTGCACCTGTTGTACCTGTTGTGTTGATGAAGAAGGCAAAGCCCCTTCCACACTTTGTGGAGCAAGCATTTTCCTATGAGTTGATGAAGAAGGCAAGGTCCCTTCCACACCCAGTGGAGCAAACACTTGCCTATCTGCTGCAAACAATTTTCTAGCCCCCCTCTAATATGTCTTGTAGGTTTCTGGCACCTCAATGGCTCTAGTCTCTTTGACCTTCTCATCTTTCTTTATTTGAGCACTGCTGGAAGGTTTTTATGATTCTTGAGACACTAGTGGAGGAATTTGAGGACCCCTGAAAATTTCATTGGCAATGAATGTCTCCCAGGAATTGTTAAGGAGATTAATATGATGTAGCACAATCATCTTGATCAGGGAATAGTGATAGAGACTATTCATCTGCTGGGGGTATGGCTTTTTCTTTACAATGTAAGCCATCTTCTCAGTGTTCCTGAATAAGAAATAAGGAATGTTCAACATCCTCACCCTTGTAAAATGCATAAGAAGCCTAATGTGATAGGTGTACAATCTAGAAAATCTACCCTCACATGTGAAATATTTCATAATGATCTTCATCATAGGGGCATACTTGTCTTCAAGGAACCTGAAAGGAAATGTCCTCCTCTTTTCATTTCTGTACCTAGATTTCATGTAGGGCTCATAATAGTTTTCATCTAAATCTTGTTCCTTATACCATTTCTCTCCCACATTTGGAATCCTTGTTGCATCTGCAATGATGGAGGATGAAACTGTAAATGTCACCGCAGCAAGAGTTACCTTGTTATCACAGAGATTGGCTACAAAAATCCTGGTGAGCCCGGGATGATGTTGAACTCTTTCCACCTGCTCACAGAACTCATAACACCCTAGATTCCTGAAACAAGTGACAGAAATATGAGAGGTCTGCAACTCTCTGAGGTTTGATGGTTCTTCCCTGATAATCTTGCACCCCTTGTGTGGTTTTCTCTGATTCTAAGGTTCATCTCATGAACTGTCACTACCGCTGTTTTCCTCCTCATAATCTTTGTCTTCTTTGTCCATGTTTTCCAAGTTTTGAAGTTGTGTACCCCTAAAGAAGGTATGGAAGGAGTGAGTATTGGTGATTAGGGATAAGGGAAGGGGAAATGAACTTATGTGGTATTGGTGGACTATATAGACTATGAAAATGAGAGGGAGGGTATAGACTATGAAAATGAGAGAGAGGGACTAGGGTTTTAATATGTTTCTTTGGGGATGAGGGAATAAGGGATATGGAGGGATATGTAGGAGGGGTTAGGATTTTAGGAATAGGTGAAAGGATGTATAGGAGGAATTAGGGTTTTAAGGAATAAGTGGAGGAATTCTATGGTTTCAGTTTTTCCATAGAAAATCAACCTCAAACAAATGAATTGAATGCCAAGAGAATAGTTTAGGGGTTATACTTACTTGTCTATGGACTAAAGAAGGCAAACACAATGTTTTGGGTGGCAGGAAAAGCATTTTGGCCCTTGCTGGCCCTATGCACAGCGCCACCTACAGGTGCACAACGCCTCCTCCTATGCGCATCGCTATTCAATTTAACATTGGGGAAACTGCCCTATGCGCAATGCTCCCTTCCTATGCGTAGCACTTTGGCCTCTATGCACAGCGCCTCATTTAACTACCCTATGCGCCACGCCCAGTCTCCTATGCGCAGCGCCTCTTCTCCTTAGCTACCAATTTGCCTCAATTCCCCTCTCTCCTTCAATGCTAGTCTTTGTCTTTGTCAAATAAAAGTGATGGGTTTGGAAAAGGAGTGTGACATCTTATATAGAGATGGATTTTGATTTTTCATTAGAAAAACCCACTTTCTAATGTTTTGGAACTTTTCTTCTTTTCTCTAAATCTCTATTTAATACCTTTTCTTTCATTGTCCCTTTTCAAGTGGATGATGCTTGAATTGAACTAATTTTGTAGTGGTTTCACTTTCTTGTAGCAGGGAGAAATGCTTGGTGTAGCTGGGATCACTTATTACATGAATTGACTTGAATTACATTAATAAAAATATAAATCAACTAAAAATACTCTGTTTTCATCTCAAAAACATGTTTTTTAGATGAAAATTACATTAGTGAAAAAGATGTTTGCACAGTAACCATGACTTACTAGCAATAACTTTTGGTTTATTGGTCATCCTCATACCTTGGCTACCCTTTATTTACACTTTGAAATTATGTTTTGACCTTGGAAATGAACCCTAAGACCTAATGGAAACATAACTATTTTGACTCTGAAACCATAATTGAATACAACATAGAGATGGGTCAACAAGTGTACCTTATGAGGGAAAGCTTGGTTTTTTTAGAAGAAGACAACCATCAGTGAACCAGCTTGACATGACCTAGTGAAATGATGCAAAAATTTCAGTATGAGACCCCTAAAATGAAAATGGAAAGAGCAGATTTGATCCTTGATGGAAGTATGCAGATACTGACACTAACATAAGCCTTGGTGTATTTTTCCAAAGTACACCCCTTACATGTATCAACTTGCTCTAGCATACCTTTGGGAAGACCAGTAGATATCTATTGCATGATTTTCAAAGCCCCGTGATGCAAGTAGCCCAATCGCCTGTGCCACAACTCTCCAACGTCTCCGCTCTACATCTTCTCTGCTTTTGTGCTCAAAGCAGCACAATCCTCTACCTCTAGCTTATAGAGATTCCTAATTTGAATCCCTATCTTCTTTACTTGACCTGTGGCTGTGTGTCGAAGGAACGCCTTTCCTTTTGACAAGATCACATCATATCCTTTATCCTCAAGCATGGCAATCGATACTAAGTTCTTATTCAATCGGGGCATATACATAATATCCCTCAATGTGAGAGGAGCACCCTACTCCCTCTGAAAAGTAACCATTCCCAATCCAATAGTACTATACATCCCATAGTCACCCATCTTGATATGCATCTAGAGATATTTCTCCTTCAGGTCACTGAACAACTCCTTGTCACTATTCATGTGGAATGAAGCTCCACTATCAAGATACCATACACTACCTATCATTGATGACGCCATGCATGCAATGAGAGTAAATTCCAATTCGAATTGAGAGGCCAAAGCCTCACCTACAGCTCCTCCTGAGGACTTCTTCTTGGACTTCTTGAGTGGACAATTTGTAGAAAAATGGCCCAATTGTGACAATGAAAGCACCTCACTTTTTTCATGTCTTTATTCTTACCTGCATGGCAAGAATTTGATTTTGAATGGGATGCCTTCCCTTTCCCTTTCCTTGCCTTACTCGATAAGGTACAGTTTTCCTCATCATCATTCTTTTATGAGGAACCATCTCTATTGTTCCTTCTAATCTCCTCCTGCATCAAACCCAACCATTACGGTAGCTTCTCCCTTCCATTCACAAAATCTTGATAGTTATTCAAACTCTCAGGAAGGCCTATGAGAGCTAGGATCACCATATCATCCTCGAAAATGGTTATTCCAACACTTCCAAGCTCATCACTGTAGTGAGTGAACTTAGTCAACTACTTTTGAATGGTCTCGCATTTCTCCATATTGAATTTTTTAAGTTTATCTTTCAGTGCCAACTTCCTATGGTAACTGTTGTGCTGGAATAGGTTTGTCAATGCTTTCCACAACATACGAAGTTTCCTTCCCATGGAGACTTAAGACAATGTGGTCTCAAACTCCCTCAAGGATTATCCACCTCGCCTTCGCCACACACTTCTTCCATTCGACCAGATTTTGTGCATCAAATTTTGTTGGCTTAGGAATGTCTTAATCAATGAATTCCATCAATCCATTATCCTCCAGCATAGCCTCCATTCGTTCCTTCCAACTATATAATTTGAGTTTCCTTCCAAGGCATACTCGAGCAACAAACCATAGAACGCCGTCTGTCGATCTTGAAGTATGTATTGAAAATTTTAATTTCACCTGTAACCCAAAACTCAAAACTTCAAAATATCCTCTAGTACATTGTCTTCAACTTCGATACCATGTAGAAAATTTATACAAATCTAGCTCTGATACCATGTATATTTTCCTATATATCCACAGCTCACGTAATGTACTAAAACACAAGACAAGAATCTACTCTACTCTTTAAATAGTAGAAACCAAGAATCGATGAAAAAAATTGTGACAAGAGGAAGATAATTAAAGACACATAACACAATTGTTTCTCTGGGGAAATCCATTGCTCAAAACCCCGACTATTTATTGCATTAATCAGAAATCTGAGTGACAATACAAAGCTTGTTCTCACAAGAAAAATTTCGCACAAGTATGATCAACTCTCTGCCTCACAAGCCCGCACTTACCAACACTTAGTCAGTTTTGTTGCATATTGAGCCCCTATTTCCTTCCGAAATTCCTAGGCAAATAGCCCATATTAATTGGGAATTCAGTTCTTCCAAAATTGTGCAATCCAATCTAGGTCTTCTTCTTTATTGCATGCATGATTTGTACACTCTAGTAAATCATACAACTGATAGTACATTGTCCCTGCACGCTTGTCTCAACTGGATGTTTCTCAAGAACTGACATGCATGAGTTTCTGATGAGTGAATCTTTAGTTATGTGGAGTAGTACCTGTGGATGCACCAATGCACTAACTCACTACTAATCCTCTACTAGTTCCACAAATAGTTAGAACTAGTTTAATTATTCATAACTCAGTAAACTGAGTTATTCTAGTTACAACTCAAATAAACTCATCCTGGACCCCTAAAAATTAGGGAGAACATATACATGACTTCCAAAAGACTTCCAACTCAAAATTCCTAAGCTAATTAAGTCAATTAAACTTAATGAACTATTTACAAGTGGCAATGAGAATAGAATTCGACTTTAATTCATAGTTTAATTCAAGGACAAATTAAACTGGAATTTCTTGTTGCCGCTTCTCAACAGTCAGTATGGGGTGAGAAACTCATTTAATTATCCCATTTATTATTTTATGATTTTAATTTTCTCATCCTTTATAAAAAAAAAAAACTCTTTATTTTACAGGACTTATTGGTGGAGTACGATCCTCATGCTACGATTATGGGGGTCGGTGTTGGTAACAATGTCAATACTCCACCTGTGAGTGGTGCACTGGTCATTGTGATTGGTACACCCGTTAAACCACACATGCCAATATCTACACCTTTTGAACAACATACGTCAAGATCTGCACGTGATGTTGTGGATGTAGAGCATGATTCCATTGCACAATTTGAAGATAGATTTCCTATATCTTACTGTGTTACTAGCATGGGAAAACTACCGATTACGTTTTTGGTAGATGATGACCATATCCCCAAGAAAATACAGTAATTCTAGGTATTTAAGAATTTTTTTAAATATTAAGTACAATCTAATCATGAACGTATAGTTTGTGATTATTTTAAACTAATTATAATATCATTTTGCAGGAAATAATGTATTCTATATGCACTTGTATGGCCTCACCTTGGAAATATTTGGGCCCACCATTCACATAAACTAGAAATCCCAAAGTTCCAAGTTAAAAGATGAACTTACGAACAGGATGGTTCACTTGTTTGGTGAGGGCACCTTCAACAAAACTGTGGTTACCTCGAAAACAGACTTACATTTAAATATTTGTGGGACTAGTATAGGTCTCATTTGGAAAGGACTATGTCGCATGAGCATCCTCCAACCATTCCAAAGATGAAATGGAAATCCCTCGTCACATAAGCAAACAAGAAGGCACTTCGAAAAGCAGGGAAGACACCACCTAGACCAGGAAGGTATGAGGTACTTTTGATAATGTAATTATGATTCTTTCATCATTGCAACATCTAATTAATTTTTTCAATATTATAAATATAGGCTCCCAGATACATCCAAATCCACGATTGCTAGAATAGCTAAACATGGGCAGCATCATCTTGGCCTGGGTGGTTACTCAAAATGGTAACACAAATTGTAAGTATATAAAAAATCATTTTCATCCAAATTATAAATTATTAACAATTTTAATTTTTCACAGAAGAAGAAAAATTCATGTTCTCATGCAAAATTATAGGGGTCACAATTCAAAGAGGCTCCCATGGAGGAAGAACTAAATATTTATTTCAAGCACGGCTATCAAGTCATGGTTGAAAGCAGGACAAGCTTGGCATATTCACAATCTTCTAGCACCCAACCTAACACCCAGACAAATAAAAGCAAGGAATAGAATTTATAAATGATTAATTGTGCAATCTATTAGTTATTATTTTTTGAAATAAATTAATGTGCTTGATTGTAAAAAGTAGGCAAGAAATGTAGATACAACACATGATCCTACTAATGGTGGAGTGCCTCTTGAAACTGATGTTCAACTCGGTACTGGAGGTATTTCATGTGCTATAAAAAAATTGTAGTATGGATTAAAAATAAAAATATTTAAATGCAAATGGTGTATTAATTATAAACTTTCTTGTTTCTCCACCAAAGCATGTACAAGATAAGGCCAAAGAAGAGAAGGAAGATATGGCCACATCTAAAAGTATTATTCTTCCCTCCATTATTGAAGCAGGCAAAGAACAATCTACTATTCTTTTTATTAATAAAACGTTTGTAATACTATTAACTATAAATATGAATTTAACATTTATTTTTTATTGCAGTTGATGCTCGGCCCCACTTGCAGTAGCATAGTCATAGGACTAGGTCAGCAGCAAGACATACCCTAGAACCCACAACAACTGGAGGGGACCAAGATCAAGAAACCCTTGCTATATACATATTTAAAAAGAGAAAGAAACCTGATAAAAAATGATTAAAAATGTTTATTTAGAGCCATATTTTTTTAGTACCACATTTTTTACTAAGAGGTTGAATGTCTCATGGCATATGTACATGTAATTTTTGACTATTTTAATCAAAAGTTGTGATTTTTCCTTTTGAAAAAAATAGAAGTTGTGATTTGTCCTCTAATTTTTAGTGAATAAATTGTTCATATTCATGTTCCCCTTTTAGTTACATAATGGTTTCAACTCATATGATAATTAACTCAACTATCCATTTGAAACAATCATGATCCACGAAAGACAGGCTTCTCATTGAAATATACCATTGAATCGCTTAGTACTACTAACTAGTCTCCTAACTAGTACTACTAACTAGGCCTCACTTAGTACTACTAACTAAGATTATGTTGCTAAGATTTCTTGTGAGAGAGAGAGTGCAGTTTAAGGAATAAAATTCATAAATGAGACGAACATTCATAGTGATTTCAATTGTATCGTCAAACATATTGTAAGTTAAGAAAACATTTTAATACGTCATGGTTATATTATTGTGGAAGGTTGATCAAGGTCAAAGGGTACCAACCTCAAAGTAGGTACACATCAATGTAGTTGTATGTACAATAATATAACCACAAGATTTATTCTAGAGTAGAATTTTTTCCATTATAGAGCAAGTCAAATTCATATTTTTAGGCATCATATAACTAAATGAAAGATTCACTATGCATATGACCAACTTGAGCAAATGCATTTCTTCATCATTTTCAAAGTATTGTTTCTATACAATATGGAGTATATATTGGTCCTGTCATAATGCCTATTCCAAGACAATGAAGTTTTTATAAATTTAGAACATTTTATATTGGCCATGATATAATGTGAAGTTTCTATATAAATATAGACATATGTCAGTAGTGGTTTTCTTATTAATATAATGATGATTAATTGTGGATAAATTGCTTGATATTTTTTTAATGTGTCATAATAAACTTTCGATATATCATAATATTTACGAGAAAATATTTAACTATCTAAACTTCCCCTCTTATGTAAAAAATGGAATTTTTTATTGATCTAAAATGTTTCATCAAATTCAAATATTTGAATGTTTATAGTTGAGGATGGTGGAATAAAATTACAAATTACACTTATTTGATAAATAGGGTGAAGGCACCAGCCTCATAGAAGTACGCAAATTCTCCTGAGGAAGTGCTTAATGATCCTGATTGGTTTGATGATGATGAGTTGTTCATGTCTTCTGACCCAATCGTAACAGTCAATAAGCTTGTGGTTAAAACGAACATAGAACTTTTTCGTTTGATTCGCATAAGAAATAAAAGTCTTGAGATTAAAAATAGGATCAACATGTTCAACCAACATCTTCAGAGATATTAGGTAATAAAAATATTTTAAAGTGATTTTTTTATGTCATAAGTTCAATTATGAATGTTTGTTTTTTAACTTTTACATTGTCTAATCGAAAAAACATTTTCTTTCTTATATAAGATTTTTTGTTAGAGTTCACACCACAACATATAGACACAACAAGCCACCTTTCAATGGAAAAGAATGTCATACATGAGGATCTTGTACCAGAAGAGGAGCACAAGGCAGGCATTCTAACAATGTCAACTAGAGCACAAGGTAAAGAAAACTCTAATGTTTTTTTTTTCTTGTTATAGCTAATGATCCACCCCTCTTACGGCAGCCTCAACAATGTCATGATCACACAACCAAGCTGTAAAACATAAAGAAAAAGAAAATTAAATTATTGTACTAGTTATATCATTAGAAACATCACGTACCATATTATGAAAACATATTTTTGATGATAAAATTTATTGAGATGAAGCATTTTTTGCCTATGATTAATGAATCAATGAATGAATGTTATATGTTAATGAATAATTGTTATATATTTCTTTATGTGCACAACCTTGTTTCATATTATGTAAACATACTTTTTATGATAAAATTTATTGAGATGAAATATTTTATGGATTTACGAATGAATGAATGTATGTTTTCTATTTGTTTTTTTTGTGTATCTTAATGTCTTGCTTTCAATGCCCACAGGGCTTTGGATTGACAGTGAATGGGTGTATTGTTAAGGCACTCCTTGCAATAGGTCACCAGTTCAAATCCCCCGTGGGTGCTTAGGTAGTATTATATAGAAAAAAAAAATCTTGCTTTCAACTATTTCCTATATAGTAGATAGATTGGGTACTGGGGAAATGAGAGTAATGTGCGGGGGTGGGGGGTAGGGACCATGAGAGCTTTCACCTACACATGGTTGTCCCTGTTTAGTAGAGAATAAATTAGGGTTTGAATAATCTTGGAGTAAAACACACTCGATCCAAAAGAGCAACAACAAAGTCAATGTTGACTTCATTGTTGCTTTATCGAGTGGAGGGAGTTTTGCTCCAAGATTAAACTGATCCAACAGTTTATTCTCGAAACCAATAGGAGCTCATTCAAGTCTTCATGCACTGAAGTACTTTTAATTATTATTTATTCATGCAATTAAATTTAATATTTAGTCAAATTTAATCTAAGTTTGCCTCATTAGTCTCATGAATTTGTGTGGGACAACTAGTATCAATTCAAATGTTGAAGTGGAACAACTATCCAAAGAAAATAGCTCAAAATGGTAAGGGTTTAGGTGAGACAACAAAATTTGTTTGAAATTTGTGTTGTATGTCTTGGCCAAGTGGGAGTCACATAAAGGTTTATAAGAAATAAGAAACTTTTCCATGAAAAAAATTCATGTAGTATTTGTCTTTATTTGACCATTGCGTTTGTATTTCAGTGAAATACCACAAATTCTCATTTTTCATACAGGTCGGTAGGAGAAACTCTTACTCTATTAATTGAGCATAAGGCACTGGTATGATTTTTCTTCTTTTTATTATAATTTATCTCATCTAACTTACCCTCCTTCCTTTATTTTAGACGTACTTTCATTCACATATTTGGATTTGAAAGATTAACTAGTGTTGTAGTTATATACATGAAAAATATCATCCAAGTATTGCTCAAATTTATCCCACCAAGTGTTTGGCTACTGGGTTTTTGATTTAGTTTTGTGTTGTATTTGATTTCAAACAATTTTTTATTTCTACATTGAAAATCTACTAAGACCATAGACCCAAAGAACAACACACCATGATCAGATCAGCCACCCAACCAAGAGATATGCTTCATCAAATTCAATTGTTATCTTTTTCTCCTTTAGGACTGTGGAGAACCTAAAGAATTTTCACTTCAAAGGAGAGCCACATCCTTTTACTTTCTCGCTAGACTTTCTAACTCTTATTAAGCCTCTTCACATTCCTTCCTTGCTTTAGAACAAATTAGAAAAGATGTGGTTCAATTTCTCACCAATTGAGGTTGAATTTCATCATATTTATAGTGTTCTTATGGGTTGGACGTGTCACTTCAAGGTTGACTTGAAGGGTTTTCCAACCTAATCAGTTGTTGGACTCTAAGACATTTTTTACACAAAATAAATATATTTTTCTTTTTACAAGAGCCACAAAGGGTCCACGATATATTGACTTTGACTTTGACTCTGAATGAAATCCATATAGAACACAATGGGTGTTATACCTATAGACTATTAACCTAAGCATGAAACGCATGATTTAATAAGTCAATCTTTTACACTAAATTTTTTTATTTTTTCTTTTGATAATACATAATTACATCATGATACAAAAACAATTATGAATATCAAAACTAGTTACAATTTCCAACGCTCCCTCTTAACTAGGGAAGTATTCATAATATCGAAACAGTACAAGGATAGTACTCCATTTGAAAAGTTCCTATAAGAAGAGAATCAACATATGAAATGTTATGGATACCCTATCTACCAAGGTATCCTCACATCAAAGATCCAAGTTTCAATGACACTAATACAAAGAATACAACTAAGGGATTCCAATGCCATACACTCTTCAAGGATCTAAGACACTATCAGGAATAAGGTGTTATCCAAGCATCTGCCACTATAGGTACCTTTAGGCCTCAGCCCTAACACCAACACATAGGGATCTAGGTATCATATCCAAGGTCAAAGCTCTACAAGACCAATGATACCCTCCCTCACTAGGATGTAGACATCATCAATGGGTCAATCAAGATGTCCCCCCAAGTACCATCACTAGAATTTTCATGGTACGTCATCTCTCCCTCTAAACCCAAACAAAGACCAACTTTCTATGAAGATATCAACACATCCACCAATCTTATCATGCTCGTAAAACTAACTTCTTGTGGAATAGATCACATTATCTACTTGTTCATATACCAGCATATAGTGTAGCTTCATGAACCCAACCATCATTCGAATTCCAATGCACATGTTCTTGTATGTTAGCATAATCTTCAGGGTGCATGAAAACTTGGTTATCACTCTACGATTTTCAATAAATCTTAGAGAGGGAGAACTCTAGGGTTTCAGATTCAAAACCTAGATTTCATGATATTTCCTTTTCAAACATCAATCCTAGGGTTTGAGTCTCAAATCCAATTCTACTCTTACTAGGATCTTCCATTTACCTTAGAATACCTACAAACCCTAAAAACCAAAAGCTAGGGTTTCTTATGAGGGAAAAAATATATTATTGTCAGGGTTTCTCTCTTGACTAGGGTTTCTAAGTATCAACAAGGATTTTATACTTCATTAAACATCATATAGGGTTTTGTAATCACTAGATTCCAAATATGAAGTCTAAAAACCTTATGATCAAAACATCCACTGAAAATACACAATAAAAAAAACAAATATTTCAACTATGAAGATGGACATACCTTATGACTACATGCTTTAGCCAACCATGATTATTGAAATTCTACCTTATTTAACTTCCAAACTTGCTATAGTTTTTCCATTATTTCCAAAAACATCACTATTAACACTGGAAAATCATACACCTGCTAGTAGAATCCAGAATACATTAAAATTTTCCTGCAGAAGGCCCGAGTGGACATTTTTCTAGTCGAATACATTATAAAGATTCAAAAGTCAAAGGTTCTCCTAAGGTCCAAATTTTATAAATGAAATCAATTAAGGTCGTGCATATATTTCTTCAATAAACACGCGCACGACATATCCTCAAAAATTTGTGTGGTTGCAAAAAGGTGATTCGGCAGTGCGGGACCACTCTACACACTTGGCGCTGATTTATTGATATGAAATCGTCCTATTACAATCGAATTTAAGTTGCCTTTGAGAAGAGAAACCCTCAATGGAATCATCTTTTCCTACTCATGTGTCTTTATCATACATGTACCAAGAAGTGGAAGAGGGATTCAAAAAACTCTATATAAATAGGCCATAGTTAGCCAAAAGAAGATACATTGTTATGCTCGCCAAATTGATTGTAAGTAAACCACCATTTCATTGTTGAAACCAAGGAAGTGAAGATCACTAGCATGTTGGCTAAATTGCTTCGAAGCAACCCAACATCTTAGTGAGTGACGAGGAATCCACCCTTTGGAGAGTCTTCACACTTCTTGGAGAGAGAGGAGAAAATTGCAAAGATATTGAGGAAAGGAAACCCCCCTACTGAGGATTTTTGAGCTCCCTAGCTCAAGGAATTCTCTTCAAGTGTCTAAGATTCTAGTTGTATTCAACCTCTACCACCAAAAAACAATACAGGGATATTTTTCCATATATTATTGATGTGTTTGCTCCATTTGAGCATTGTTTTGTTCATGCACCTCTTTGTTTAATTTTATGTTTATGTATTCCATTATTTACAATGTTGTGTTTATTAAATTCTATCCACTAACAACAATTTTGATTGAGATCCTTTGCAGGTAACAATCCACTGCTAAGGGGGTGTTTTTTGGTACACTTGTGCTCCAAAAACACTACAATAGGAATGGCGACCATACTGATCTCTTTTCATTAATCTAGAGATTGTTTGCAGGACCTCCTCTCTGCACAAACATCCTTCAAGGTGCTCCTCACCTCCCTGGATTTTTTACAATCCCCCAAGATCTATTCGAATCCTGTGGAAGTGAATAATTTTCAAAATTTTCTCGCCCACACACTTTTTTCTTTGATAGACGTGAAGTGCGCATCTGTTTCTGCAAAAAACTTGAAGTGTGCCTCTGTTTCTACCAAACACGCGCGGCAGACAGAAAAACCACAAAAAGGGCTTGTATTTTTCAGTTTTCTCAAGTGATTGGCAACCTCTAGTGAATTGCCTTCACATCTGCATTTTTTGTTTTCTTTTTAGTACCACTGGTTGCTTGAATGAACCCTAATTCATCAAGAAATTAGATATTTTTTTTATTTTTTATTTTATTTGCAACAAATACCCACATAGCTTAATTAGGGAGGAAAGTAAGTGGCCATAATCCACACATGTTTTCAAACTATTTTGCTTAATTTTCTGCAAATAATATTAGCTTAATTAGTGAAGCAAGTAAGTGGCCCATTATCCACGAATCTTACTACTAACCAAAGTTTTTTTTTTGGGGGGACTAGGAGAAGATGTTAGTAGAGAAAGTGAGTAATCCTTGCTTCCCTTGCATCTCCTAGATGAACCTGGGATTGCATATGAAAAACTTTTCGAAAATATTTTAATTTCCATCTCCCTTATTAAAATCCACATAGTTTAATAGGAAAAAGTAAGTGGCCCATTGATCTGAAATGGGGCACTAAAGGCTTCTTGTTAGCTTACAAGAACCTCTCCCACTCCAAAGCTTATATATTTCCAAGACCTTATGATTAACCAAATGCGGAATTAAAAAGTGCTTGAAATAGGTGTATGCTTGTGTTTGTTTTTAGACTGTTCAAGTGCTTATGTTCATTTGCTTATGCTGATGTAAAACACACATAACAGTAAATAAAGCAGCAAATAAGAAAACACATGAGACAACAATATAATATGGAGTTCACCCAAACCTCTTGGGCTACGTCTCCTTGAGCTCTAATCAACTCAACTAGGCTCTTTGGGATTATGGCTTAAATTCTTTTACAAGCTCCACGCTCAACTCCATTGGTTTACAACTGAAATTATGGGTTAGAATGCCATCTTACCTCTGGTTGTCCTAACTCTGTAGATAGATCTAGGCTTCTCCGGACTTGACTCCTTCAATCAGTGCTCTGAGCTTCTTGAGCTTCTGGCTTCTCTGACTCTCTCAGAATCCTTTTAACTTTCTCTGGAACTCCTTCTTTTGTCTTCAGCACACTCTGGACACCAGCAACAGCTTGATCATTTGATTTCTTTGTTGTTCTGCAACTTCATTACAGCTCCATGGCTCTTAAAAGTCTGTTGTGAGCTCTTTGGCTCTGGCTCTTAGCTCTGGATGCTATCAACCCTCTGGTTATGCTCAGCTATCTTGAGCTCTGACTCTACGTAGCTGTGAGCTTCTCTCGGCCTCTGTGTGCCTTTCATGTTCGCTCGACCTCCAAGCGAATTCTCAGCAACCTTCCAGCGACCTCTTAAGCGACCTTTGGTCAATGGTTCTTTCTATGTATTTGTAACACATCGGTTGCAGTCCTCCATCATAGAAAAACCACACGTTTCCATAAAAGAATAAGTTTCCCATTGCAATGAATCGGCGGGCACAAGGAACCCAACTATTCTTCCTTCCTCCTGCATAAATAGACAAATAATGCAATACACAGGAAAACTATCGAAAACACATGATTGGAGCATTTAACCGAATCTCAAAATGCATTCAATCACATCGATATCCCTCTCAGGTCCGTCCTGTCATCAAAAATCATGATCGCACAGGCGGGAGGTCAAAAAACCCAAATACAAAGGAATACATAGAAAATTTGAAAACCCAGACTTCAAATATTATAAACTCACCCCTATAAACCTATCGGGTCCATCATCTTATCGCATTTGCAAGTCGCATGGAAAAATGGCCAAAAAACCCAATACTAGGATAATACACAGAAAATCCAAAAATCTAGATTTCAAAACTTACGAAATCACGCTTATAAACTCCATCGGGTCCGCCCCTTTATCGCTTATCACAATCGCGTGTAACGGCCCTTTGTATTGGGGATCCGCCGATCACCAGATCGCCAATCACCCAGATCAAATCCTGACCGTTGATCCTGCTCATCGATCCAACAGTTGGCGTGTGATCGCACATCGGCTTGTCACTTTATCGCATATCGCAATATCGTTGTCACAATGGCCCCGGGGGTCTTCCCTTTGGTCATGTCGATTGTCGATCTGTTGATCAGATCCTGACCGTTGATCTGCGACCTCTAATCCGATGGCTGAAAGTCCATTTCGGGCGCATAACTTACACAGGGACTAACTGCCCGAAAAAGCAGTTTCCTCTCTCCTCTTGCATGCTACGTGTCGACCAATGTATGGGATCGGGCAGAGCCCATCCAATACCACTTACTGCTTGAAGCCCACCCGAAATACCGCTTACTGCCCTTCTTCCAGAACTCAAAAGGTTTAGTGTATTTTCCATAAACGTTTCGGTTCCGTCTGGCCGCTACTGCCCACATGCTTTATCCGAATTTCAATGCGAAACAAGCTTTATAAAGGTTTAGCACTTAACAAGGGTTTTGAGCACATAAGGATAATATTAACCCTTTAGGCCACATTTAATAAGAAATGCCTCCTTTTCTAAGGACAATGGCAAACTTCTTTTTGCGATAACTTCTTCATCCGAAGTCCGTTTTGGTCCATTCAAATTGCATTGGATTTAGAATGAAACAATCTACGCAATAAGACTATTTCCAAGAGCATCCCTTGACTTTCATTTTCCTTTGTGAGGAACACTTTAAACTTAGGAGTCTATTCTAGATCTATTTTGGATCACACCTTCCCACTAAAAATAACTTTTGGTCTCCAAAAGACTGACATATTGATCTGAACAGTAAATGAGAGTAACAACACCCTCTTCTTTCAGCCTCCATACATTTGCCTTGCATAGTTCCTCTGAACCAAATCCTTTGACCACTTTCCTTCCTGGATGTGTTGACCCTCCTGAGAAAAATTGTTTTCCTCCTTGACTTCATGCAGAACTCCTGCTGAGAAGGTCACAGAAGGTAGTTTGAACTTATCTTCCTTGATCATTGATCCAAGGTGGCTCAAAAAAATGTGAAGTTACATCTGCTTCAAAAAAACTTACATTTGTACCTATTTGACATGCTGTCAACAACCACTATTAACAACAACAGAATTACAGATAACAATTGGATGGCCTAAACTCTTGCTTCAACAAAAGAAATAGATTTCACATCTTGTGAACACCTCCATGTCTTACATCTACATACAAATGATGGACTAGATAACAAGCCCACAAGACATGCCTTTAAAACAAATGACCCTTCAAGTCAAACATGTCTTTACATCTTTTCTACATGCTTTTCCAAATATGAAACACTTCATAATTATCTCCATCTTGGAGACCAAATCAAATTTTCTCAAGTCAATATTAACATTACATGCATGCCAAAACAATCAACCCTGCAAGTTAATTACACTTACATGTTCAAATACAAGGAAATCATCAACATCCCTGTGTTCATGCATATCATTCTTATGCATGCATTTCATCCTTCAAATTTCGCTTAAGCACACTGTACTTTCAAAGCTAAAATGAATATAATGTTGTAGCAACAAAGTGAGTCTCCTACTCAACTTTTCCATTCATCTTCTTGGTGAAATCCTTCAACTTGCATTCCATTAACAAAGAGAAATGCAAATAGATGCATCAAATCAAAAGGCATGCAATCTTTAATTGGATAAGAACTCTAACCATTTCTTACCAATCCATTTCAAAGGTGCTACCTTTGTCTGCACATCAGCATCAACACGTGAATCATCGTGAAACACATCATTCATGGACACTTCCTTTCCATTCCTGCCATTTTCTCCTTCCACCTTCTTCAAGTTTCATCGAAGCATTGTTGGATTCAGAGTCCAACACTTTTCAGCAATGTTTCCTTGCTTATGGCAGTAAGTGCAACACATGTGCATCCTCTTGACAGCATGATTTGCCTTGTCCAATGGACCTTTGGCTTCTTGCTTCCTTTCCTTCAAAAGTTTCTTGTATGTGGCCATTCTCTTCCAACATCTAGAAACATTATGGTTGTCCAAACCAAAAAAGGAACATGTAGTTTTTTTCCCATTCTTATATGGAAATTTATCATGTTGAACATAATCAAAAGGAATATGATAAGAACCAGATTTATACCATTCTCTTTCAGCTTTATTGCTTTCTTGAGGAGGTGCACTGAATGAAGAAGTGGCTCCCTTTGGAACACCATCAATCTCTTCCAATCTATCAGAGTTTCCACAACTCTCTAGTTCAAGTGCATGCTTATGAACAACTGCATCCTGAAAATTATGTTTCAAGCTATTGCATTCTCCCTGAATACAATCTTCACACTCTTGAGGTAGAAGACCTGCAATGAAACTCCTTCTTGGAACTGTTTCAATGGCCTTCATGGAAACTTTGGAACTTTCTCCATAAGACTGTCCACAGCCAAGACCCAAATACTTAGGCCTTTCCTCAACCATTATTGGCTCAATAGTACCCTGTGCATGTTTACCCAAGCCTTTTCCTTCATAGCCCATCTTGGACATTAACTTGGAACCTATGCCTCTGGTATGTTTTTCAAAAGAACCAATATAAGCATTCTTAGAATAATTTGAAGACAAATAGGAATTTCTTACATCTTCTTCAAGCTGATACTTGACTAAGGCTTCTTTGGCAACAAAGAGTTGTGTCTCAAACTCATGCATCCTTTTTAGGTTCATATTTCCAATATGAAGTTGCCTCTCCATTTCCTGCAATTTTTCAGAAAGCAACTACTTCTCTTCCTCCACGGAATTCAACTGCTCTCTAAGTATGCTACTCTTCCTTCCATCCTCATACATTTCTCTCACCTTGTCCATCATGATGAACAAGTCTTGCTTCATGTCTCCATCAAAGAATCTTGTGATGAAGGAGGAATTTGAGGACTCACTTGTAGAAGTTGTCATTATCAAAATGAACAAAAGAACTTCAAACAATATTAACAAAGAGCTTTATTCAAGAAACCTTTTGCAACAAACCTCTTGTGCTTCAAGGATTGCCTTGAGGTCCTTTGGGATAAGAAGAATTCCTTCAACCCTTCTTCCTTTTTGTCCTCTCCTGGACTGAGCTATCAATAGCTTTCCCTTCACCTCTGCAAAGTCAAACAATAGTCAGTCTGCAAACAAGCATACAATCAACCTCTGACTGTTTAAACACCTTTCAGACAAGCAAACTTGGCTCTGTCAATCAAGAATATTATCTGATACCACTTGCTCTAGTATATCCAGCTTTGATATCACCTTCTTTGAAGGTGGGTTTAATCAAACTTAAGCTTTGATACCACCTGATCTAAAACGGGGCACTAAAGGCTTCTTGTTAGCTTACAAGAACCTCTCCCACTCCAAATCTTATATATTTCCAAGACCTTATTATAACCAATTGTGGAATTAAAAAGTGCTTGAAATAGGTGTATGCTTGTGTTTGTTTTTAGACTGTTCAAGTGCTTATGTTCATTTTCTTATGCTGATGTAAAACACACATAACAGTAAATAAAGCAGTAAATAAGCAAACACATGAGACAACAATATAATATGAAGTTCGCCCAAAGCTCTTGGGCTACGTCTCCTTGAGCTCTAATCAACTCGACTAGGCTCTTTGGGATTATGGCTTAAATTATTTTACAAGCTCCACACTCAACTCCATTAGTTTACAACTAAACCTATGGGTTTAGAATGCCATCTTACCCCTAGCTGTCCTCACTCTGCAGACAGATCTAGGCTTCTCTAAACTTGACTCCTTCAATCAGTGCTCTGAGCTTCTTGAGCTTCTGGCTTCTCTGACTCCCTTAGAATCCTCTTAACTATCTCTGGAACTCCCTCTTCTGCCTTTAGCACACTTTGGACACCAAAAACAGCTTGATCATTTGATCTCTTTGCTGTTCTACAGCTTCATTACAGTTCCATGGCTGTTAGAAGTCTATTGTGAGCTCTCTGGCTCTGGCTTTTGGCTCTGGCTACTATCAACCCTCTGGTTTTGCGCAGCTATCTTGAGCTCTAACTCTACGTAGCTATGAGATTCTCTCGGCCTCTGCATGCCTTTCATGTTCGCTCGACCTCCAAGCAAATTCTCAACAACCTTCCAACGACCTCTTAAGCGACCTTTGGTTAATGGTGCTTTCTGTGTATTTGTAACACATCAGTTACAATCCTCCATCATGGAAAAACCACGTGTTTCCATAAAAGAATCAGTTTCCCATTGCAATGAATCGGCGGGCACAGGAAACCCAACTGTTCGGCCTTCCTCCTGCAGAAATAGCCAAATAATGCAATACATAGGAAAACTATCGAAAACACATGATTGGAGTGTTTAACCGGATCTCAAAATGCATTCAATCGCATCTATATCCCTCTCGGGTCCGTCCTGTCATTGCAAATCATGATCGCATAGGCGGGAGGTCAAAAAACCCAAATACAAAGGAATACATAGAAAATCTGAAAACTCAGACTTCAAATATTATAGAATCGCCCCTATAAACCTATCGGGTCCGTCATCTTATCGCATTTGCAAGTCACATGGAAAAATGGACAAAAATCCCAATACTCGGATAATACACAGAAAATCCGAAAATCTAGATTTCAAAACTTATGAAATCGCACTTATAAACTCCATCGAGTCTTCCCCTTTATCGCTTATCGCAATCGCAAGTGGCAATTGCATGTAACGACCCTTTGTATCGAGGATCCGTCGATCGCCCGATCGCCGATCACACCGATCAAATCCTCACTGTTGATCCTGCTCATCGATCCAACAGTTGGTGTGTGATTGCACATCTGCCCATCGCTTTATCGCATATCGCAATATCACTGTCGCAACGGCCCCGGGGGTCTTCCCTTTGGTCATGTCGATCACCAATTTGCCAATCAAATCCTGACCGTTGATCCACGACCTCTAATCCAACGGCTGGTAGTCCATTTCAGGTGCATAACTTACACGGGGATTAACAACCCGAAAAAGCGGTTTCCTCTCTCCTCCTATGTGCTACGTGTTGGCCAATGTATGGGATCAGGTGGAGCCTGTCCAATACGGCTTACTGCTTGAAGCCCGCCCGAAATACGCTTACTGCCCTTCTTCCGGAACTCAAAACGTTTAGTCTATTTTCCATAAATTTTTCAGGTCCATCTAGCTACTACTGCTCACATGCTTTATCCGAATTTCAATGCAAAATGTGCTTTATAAGGTTTAGCGCTTAACAAGGGTTTTTAGTGCATAAGGCTAATATTAACCCTTCAAGCCACATTTAATAAGAAATGCCTCCTTTTCTAAGGACAATGGCAAACTTCTTTTTGTGATAACTTCTTCATCCGAAATCCATTTTGGTCCATTCAAATTGCAGTAGATTCAGAATGAAACAATCTACGCAATAAGACTATTGTAGAAATTCCCACCTGTAGATCACTTGATAATGCAATATACTAAAGCAAAATACTTGATCTACTTCTACAAACAATTATGCGGAAGCTTAATCAAATTGAGCAACATCAATAAGAACACATATAACTGATAAGAAGAAATCAATCACACATAACACAGAAGATATAACCAGGGGAAATAACCAACCTAAAACCCCAACTCTGTATTATCATACAAGTGGAAATCTTTTCCAAGTTACAAAAAGAATAAGCTAAAAAGCTTTCCTGCTCTCTCTGTAATCAAAACAATGAAGCTCATAGACTGAATAGACAAGTATATGTCCTCATCAAGTCCTCCAAGCCCCTATTTCTTTGCGCAATTTTTCTTGGGGTCCAGTGAAGCCACATGTGTGAATCAGCCTCATCACACTCACTGTACAAGAATAAATAACAACACAATTCTCTTGGATAGAAATCCTTCTGCATGCAAGGAATATTCACCAAGGAATATCCTAGCAACTGATAGTACACTATCCCTCCATCTAATCTCAACTGGGTCTCTGTCTGAATTGACATGCATGAGTTATGTATGAGAGAATATTTAGTTAACTGAAGAGCAACAGTTATATACAAGCATGCATTAACTAAATGAACTTACTTAATTTAAACAAATTGTTTAAATCAATCTTACTGGACTTGACTCAGTTAACTGAGCCAACTAATTACTACTCAAATAGAACTCATCCTTATCTCTTTAAATGATGGATAAATTCCTCAATTAATACAGAAACTGTTGCATGTCCTCACATAGACTTCATATTTGATTTTTCACTACTAATTAACTCATGGTGAGTTAATTAATTTATTTTCAAACAGCTGTTAAGTTCAAATTCAAATTTTACTTCCTATTATAGTCTAGGGACTGACTAAAATAGGAAAGTATCCTGAAATGCTATTTATATAAAATCTATTTTTAGCACTTTCACTTTTCATCCATTGTAGCTAAGTTAAACACTGGATGAAACTGCTATTTATAGCAGTGCTATTTTTAGCATTTTCTATTTTTAGCATTTCTTGTTGCTATCTTCAACACTCCCTCTCAACAAGAAATGGATTATCAATAACCCCAATCCTGTCTCTGTGGAAATCGAACTTGCATTTTGACAATGCCTTTGTCAAAATATTTGCATCTTGTTCCTCGGTCAAAACATACAGCAACAACATGATCCTCTTGACCACACAGTCTCGAAGATGGTGATACTGGATATCTATGTGCTTGGACTTGTCATGAAAAATTGGATTCTCAGAGAGTTTGATGCAACTCTGATTATCACAGTAGATCACTGTAGGATCCATCCTCTGATCAAACAATCCCACTAGAATCTTCCGCATCCAAATGGCCTCACATGCAGCCTGACTAGCAGCCATGTATTTAGCCTCTGCTGAGCTAAGTGCAACTGATCTTTGTTTCCTGTTGTACAAGGAAACTGTAGCTGAACCAAGGTTGAAGATTCCTCCAGAATTACTCTTCTTATCTGATGGACTCCCTGCCCAATCTACATCTATGAAGCCCCGAAGCTTCACTCCCTCTGTCCGTCTATACCATAATCCAAATTGAGATGTGCCTCTAAGGTATCTCAGCACATGCTTCAGTGCCTTCCAAAATAGCTTGGTAGACTGAACCATAGCTTGACTCAGCTGGTTCACCGCAAAGCATAAGTCAGGTCATGTGTTCACTAGATACATAAGTGAACCCACCAGCTACTGATAAACAGTAGCAGCTACTACCTCACTTGAAGTAGCATACTCCTTCCTCCAGTTCCTGGCTAGAGGAGTCTGCATGGGTTTGTACTTTTCCATATGGAACCGCCTGAGGATCTCATTGGCATACTTGCCCTGAGATACAAAAACTTCTCCATCTCTCTACCACAACTCCATGCCTAGACATTAATGCATAAGACCCATGTCTTTCATCTCGAACTCTCTTGCAAGGTCCTCCTTGCAAGACTATATCAGCTGATCATCACCTGTTAAAATCATACCATCGACATAAAGTAAAATGATCAATGGCTTACCTTCTACCATGATGTGGTAAAGGTTCACATCTACTTCACACTTGGTGAAGCCCAACCCGGTGAAATAGTTGTCGATCCTGGTGTACCAAGCATGGGGCACTTGCTTCAGCCCATACAGAGCCCTCTTGAGTCTGCACACATGCGACTCACTGTCGAAGGTTTTGAAACCTTCTGGCTACTCAATGTACACCTCCTCCTCAATCGTCCCATTGAGGAATGTTGTCTTCACATCCATCTGGTGGACATTCCACCTCATTTGATCTGACAGTGCCAATATCGATCTAATCGATGAGTACCTTGCTACAAGAGCAAAAGTCTCATCGTATTCGATCCCCTTGACCTGTGAGAAACTTCGAGCAATAAACCTTGCCTTGTGTTTCTCAACACTGCCATTAGCTGCCTGTTTTACCTTGTAAAGCCATCTAGAGCTCACCACTGACTTATCTTGAGGCCTTGGGACAACATCCCAAACACAGTTCCATATGATGGAGTCATACTCCTCCACCATTGCATCAACCCACACTGGTTGTTGCACTGCCTCCTCGAATGAGGAAGGCTCGGAATCTACACACTCCCCAACAAGGGCCATGTAACAGTGTACCGCTCTAGCGACCTCCTCTGTCTGTGCCAAGAAGATGGTCATCCCACATTCTCCCGCACATCCAACATCAACCTGTCAGCTTCCCTTGATCATTTCTGCCCATCTCTGGAAGTATTAGCATGAGTGGATGTCTCCACTCCCGGATCCTCTGCATGCGGTTGCTCCGCATCAATCTAAGGGTCCTCATCCTTTGGAACTGAAATTTTCTCATCTACATGCAACTTGAGCTCCCTCTCAAGTGACACTTGCATGGATTTCTGCTCGCCAAACTTCAGATCCCTGTGTACCACAATCCTCTGAGTGGAAGGAAGGTACACCCAATAGTTGTGAGGTGTATCCATGTACCCCACAAGTATTCCCAACTCAGCTGTTGGGTCTAGCTTCTTCCTGGCATCTTTGGTCACATGACAGTAAACTGATGATCTAAAGATTTGGAAGTGACTTACATCAGGTCGCTTCCCAGAATAGGCCTCCATAGGTGTCTTCATCCCCAGTATACAGTGCACGCTTCTGTTCTGCAAGTATACTGCTATATTGCATGCCTCAACCCACAAGTGCAGTGGTAGGCTTTGGTCATGCAACATCACTCGAGCTGCTCCCACAATCGATTTGTTCTTCCTTTTGGCCACTCCATTCTGCTGTGGGTTATGGGGTGCCGTCAATTCCCGTTTAATTCCTTCTGAAGCACAGAAGTCCTTAAACTACTGAGAGACATACTCTCCACCATTGTCGCTACGCAAGGCTTTTATTTTCTTTCCTGATTCTTTCTCTGCCAAGGCTTTAAACTCACAAAACCTCAAGAAGGTCTGATCCTTCTTTTGCATAAAGTAGATCCAGCATCTACGAGAAAAATCATCAATAAAAATAACATAGTACCTTTGTTTAGCGGTGGAGGCTATAGAGAAAGGTCCACAAAAATCTGAGTGAACTCGCTCCAGGATTGTTCTAGCTCTACTGTCTCGATCAGGAAAGGAAGATTTCACATACTTACCCAAGGTACAACATTTGCATGTACTCGTCTGCTCAAGTTTTCCCTTGGGTAATCCGGTAGAAATCTAATTCATGATCTTCACGGCTCCATGCTGCAAGTGGCCCAGTCTTCTATGCCATAGCTCACGAACATCTTGGCTCTACACCATCTCTTCTTTGGAACTCAAAGCATCACAGTCATCTACCTCCAGCTTGTAGAGATTCTTGACTCAAATCCCTATTCACTTTGTCTATCCAATGCCGATATGCCTCAGGAATACCTTTCCTTTGCTAAAGACTACATCATAGCCTTTATCTTCTAGAAAAGCAATGGACACAAGATTCTTCTTCAGACCTGGTACACACTTTACATCAGTTAGGGTGAGGGGAGCTCAATGCTCCCTCTGAAACACAACCGTACCCTCACCTAAGACATAGTACCTTCCATCATCGCCCATCTCGATCCGCATCTGGAGATCCTTCTCCTCCAACGTACTGAAAAGATTCTTGTCACCTGTCATGTGGAAAGAGGCTCCGCTGTCCAGGTACCAAACACATCCCATCATGGATGAAACCATGCATGCGATAAGAGAGAAATCTAGCTCAAACTATGAGGCTAGTGCATCACCATCATATCCCTTTGAGGAACCCTTCTTGGATTTCTTTTGTGGACTATTAGTAGCATAATGGCCCACTTCATGACAATGAAAGCATCTCACTTTCGATTTTTCAAACTTCTTCTCACCATGGGAAGAACTAGATTTGGATTGGGATGCCTTCCCTTTCCCCTTCCTTGCCTTACTCGCTAAGGCTAGATTTTCCTCATCATCTTTCTTCGATGAGGATCCATCTCTGGTGCTTCTTCTTATCTCCTCCTACATCAGATCCAACCAAATTCTTTCCCAATCTGGCAGTTTTTCTCTTCCATTAATTGAGTCCTGGTATCTATGCCAGCTCTTAGGAAGACCGAGGAGTGCAAGACTCACCATGTCACCATCCGCTGTTGCGATCCCTACACTTCCAAGCTCATACCTGCAGGTGGTGAGCTTGTTCAGATACATAGAGATCATGTCGCCATTTTCACACTTGATTTTACGAAGCTTGTCTTTCAGTGCTAGCTTCCTCTAATCACTGCTATTCTAATATAGATCTTTCAATGTTTTCCACATTGAAAACGGTGTCTCCTTCCCATGGAAACTCAATATTACGTGATCTCGAACTCCCTCCAGAAGGATTCTTCTTGCTCTAGCCACACACTTTTTCCATTCCGACAATTGAGTAGCATCAGCCGGCTTGGGGACTTCTTGATCAATGAAGTCCTTTAGATCGTTATCTTCTAATACTACCTCCATGTGATCCTTCTAGGCTATATAATTCGAACTGCCATCAAGGGCATATTCAAGTCTTAAACCACTAAACGCCATAGGTGAAATAGAGATGTGATAAGAACTCGATTTCTATATTCAGGAATCACAACCTTTGAACTTCTCCTTCTTGTATATTGTTCTTCCTTAATCACCTTTGCTCTGATACCATGTAGAAATTCCCACATGTAGATCACCTAATAATGCAATATACTAAAGCAAAATTCTTGATCTACTTCTACAAACAATTATGCAGAAGCTTAATCAAATTGAGCAACATCAATAAGAACACATATAACTAATAAGAAGAAATCAATCACACATAACACAAAAGATATAACCAGGGGAAAGAACCAGCCTAAAACCCCAACTCTGTATTATCATACAAGTGGAAATCTTGTCCAAGTTACAAAAAGAATCAGCTCAAAATCTTTCCTACTCTCATTGTAATCAAAACAATGAAGCTCATAGATTTAATAGACAAGTATATATCCTCACCAAGTCCTCCAAGCCCCTATTTCTTTGTGTAATTTTTCTTGGGGTCCAATGAAGCCACATGTGTGAATTGGCCTCATCACACTTACTGTACAAGAAGAAATAACAACGCAATTCTCTTGGATAGAAATCCTTCTACATGCAAGGAATATTCACCAAGGAATATCCTAGAACTGATAGTACACTGTCCCTCCATCTGATCTCAACTGGGTCTCTATCTGAATTGACATGCATGAGTTATGTATGAGAGAATATTCAGTTAACTGAAGAGCAGAATTTATATGCAAGCATGCATTAACTAACTGAAATTACTTAATTTAAAAAAATTGTTTAAATCAATCTAACTGGACTTGACTCAGTTAACTGAGCCAACTAATTACTACTCAAATTAGAACTCATCCTTATCTCTTTAACTAATGGATAAATTCATCAATTAATAGAGAAACTATTACATGTCCTCACATCGACTTCATGTTTGATTTTTCACAACTAATTAACTCATGGTGAGTTAATTAATTTATTTTCAAACAGTTGTTAAGTTCAAATTCGAATTTTACTTCCTATTATAGTCTAGGGACTTACTAAAATAGGAAGGTATCCCGAAATGTTATTTATAGAAAAGTTATTTTTAGCATTTTAACTTTTCATCCATTGTAGCTAATTTCAACACTTGATGAAACTGCTATTTATAGCAGTGTTATTTTTAGCATTTTCTATTTTAGCATTTCTTGTTGCTATCTTCAACAACTATTTCCAAGAGCATCCCTTGACTTTCATTTTCCTTTGTGAGGAACACTTCAGACTTAGGAGTCTATTCTAGATCCATTTTGGATCACCCATAATCCATAAACAAATTTCTTTTTCCATGCAAGGAACAACCAACACCTAGTGCAATTAGAAGGATATTGAAAATGATCCTCGCATATCCAAATCTTATCACACTTTGTATGCTCACTTGCATCACACACTAATCCCCCATACACTTTGTACTCAAAGATCATCCATCTTTTGGATCTTTGGTTACTTAGTATATTTTGGCTTACAAAGTCACCCCATAAGTGAATTAAGCCTCTTTAAAAACAAGCATAACTTGAACAAATTAAATTTCTCTACAGGGGCCACCAAAAAAATTATTGTTCATGTTACGACCATTGGGGATAGGCATCCCATAAGCTGCCATGGTCATGCTTCACCATTGAAACATATTTTTTGACTTTCTAGGGAGCTTAAAAATCCTTCAACCATCCCATGGAAAATAAAACCCGAGCATGGCAGAGACCCGATTCAGAGGGGACTCAGCTTAGGCCCAGTGCGTGTGGTACTCTTTGGGGCTACTTGACCCATCTAGTGCTCGATACTGGTAACCAGTTATCAATAAGCTAAAGACTCGAATGCTCACTTGGGATGAAGTTACTTAGTGACCAAATCTAGGGCATCCTTCCCTTATAGGTGATAGTGCACCCAACACTTGACTACCATTACCTTGGTTGATTCCTCGGCTATTGGAAGGCGTCGTTGGTTATTTAAGGACATTACCCCAGGAGCCATCAGAGGTTATCTCCAAAGGGCCCAATTACTTTGAGAGTGGACAGGACAATTAGGTCTTCATAGGACTCTTTAACATAGACAACAAACAAAAAACCCCTTTTCTTGTTTGCTTGGTCACATAGTTTAAATTAAAGGAAAATAAACCATTTATATTTTCGCTTTGCTTTATGTGTGTGATTCAATTGCATTGATATTTATCTCCTTCCCTCACCAAACAAAAAGTAGTGCACAATCTAAATGGACACCATAGGGGACCCCATGACTTCCCATCGATCTAAGATTTTTTTAAACCTCCCCCCATTGTCGGGAGGTGTACCAAGACTCCCACCGTTTAGGTGGAGAGGACATCACTCAACCACCATTATTGAATCTTCCTTTATTGGTGCAACTTTTCTTGGAACTCCTCCTCAGTAAGGTACACCCTTCCCCACACGTTACCCACTTTGGGAGCACACACACCTCTCCTCCAGACAGTCCCCGAGATACCCATCAGGGTAATCCTCCCGTGACATCACCACAGAGGAATCCATTGCATATAGTTGTCCAAAATCATTTTGTGATGGCAAGTAATGCACATTCTTGTTCTTAGCTTCATTAAATCTCCAAAATTTAAGCAAGCTCACAAATGACTTGATCAAACATGGCTAAAATTGGTTAGCTATGCCCACAAAGCTCCCTTCACATATTCCAAAATTCGAGGGAAATCAAGGTGAAGACCTAGGGAACGACATCATGATGTTTCACCTATGGTGTTTGTCTAATAGTATCACAGAAGATACTATTATATTACGGCTATTTCAACGCACCCTAATAGGGCCTGCCACAAAGTGGTATATAGACCAGCGCTCTGCGTCTCATGGAACCTTTAGCTAATTAGATAATGCATTCCTTACTTTCTTCCAACTCCTAGTCCACCATGATTAGGGGTTGTAACTTCTATCCAACTTCAAACAAACACAATATACGCACATCTCAGACCATATCCATGAATTACGGAAATGTCGCAACTTGTGTAAAATTGACTTTGAAGATAAAGTCCTCCTGGACATTTTCTTGAGATCCCTCACCTCTGAAATGTCAAAAATTGTGGCTAAAAAATTCCCACAAAGCGAGGAAGAAGCCATTAGTAAACCCCAACAACTGGATCTGATCTACAACCAGTCATGGTACATTTACCACGTACTCCCAATGCGTCGCACCTATAGCCTTATTGAGAAATAGCAGGCGCATCCAATATTGCTGACAAACTAATTGGGGCCCTATCCCAAAGACATCTCAGCAATAGTTTCCAATACCTTGCGTATCAGTTAATGTCCCATCTTATGACGTTGCACCACCATTAAAAAAATACAGGGTATTATAATGGTCAACCCACACCTATGCATAATATAGGCAATAGGGTTAACCAGCACCATCCCCTACAAGGAGGCTCGTATCATCCCCCGCAAGGAAATCAATATTTCTCCTAGAGTACGGATAAAATGTCTTCTCCCCCAAACCAGTACATTAACCATGGACAAGAGAACCAATATTCTCCTTTCCCAACACTGCAACAAAATATCCTGCCAAAGAAAAATAATGCACGAGTAAATCTTGTGCAATCATCTCTTGCTTCACTGCATCAATCAAAAGAACAACTGAATCGGTTAATACTTCTAACGGTGCTAGAAAAAGAACTAAAAATAATCCAAAGGGAGAACTCGAGCGAGGAGGCAGCAATCATCAGCAACCCCCAAGGTCACCGGGAAGGGATAACCCCAACCGAAACCAAAACCAGGGTATGACCAATAATAACTCGTAGAAACAAAGCAAGAACACTAGTCTCCGGACTAATCATGCATGCGCTATATGCATAGAGTATGGTCATTATACCCATCATTGTCCTCAACTTCCTAATTTGAAAAGGATACAAGATAGTAAGGGGAAAAGTGGCCAACTAACTGTAGGCATGCAGGAACCCTTTCCCCATTAGGGAATTGTTAACACACAACAACAAAATTCCCAAACTCACCCATTTGGAGGGAAGCTTAACATTATTCCTAACCACGATATCTTCATGAGAGAAGAGGACATCCTCTTACAAACGAGGAATTGAACTTATGAGACTCCCCTGGAGCCCAATCTTCCCACCTCGGCTACGGCCATACCTACTATACCGTTGACCATTACATGACCTCCCATAGATGTCATGCCTAAAATGGTTAAAGGACCTTTACAACGTGTGGAGCCCAATTCAAAAGATTCCCATAGTTACAACATAGTTAATGACTTAGCTCAATCACCATCAGCTATTTCAACACTTTAAGTCCTACAGACGTGCCCAACCCAACAAGAAGACCTACTTTCTACTTTAGCCACAATCAACCCATATATTTCCCGCCTCATGGTCTTTGACTTGGACAAAGATGCTCCACGGCTACCCTCATCCATCACTTTTTAAATCCCTATCTCATTTCATAATATCAATATCCATCATTACATCATCGATGAAGGGCCTTCCACATGCATCATCTCCAAATCCGTTTGGAAAAAATTAGAATCCCCTAAACTTAAGTCTTCTGACATAACACTCAGAGCATACGATGGACACCCTTCTGCTCCTGTCGATCTATACCCTAGTGTGCTAATTAATTTGGATGGAAAAACTGTGTTAATAGACATTAAAGTACTCGATGCCCAGTTGGATTACAACATCCTACTAGGTCAAAGCTTTATGTATGAAATTCTCGCATTCACCTCACTAGTGTTCAAAATCATGATGTTCCCCATGATGGGAAGTTCATTACCATTGATCAACTCACGTACTACGAGAAGACAACTTCACCCACACAGGATGGTGTGTTTCCCTTAGTATCCAAGAGGTGGTCACTACTTACACTAAGCTCATCCCAGGCCAGTTTAGTCCATCAAACCTCCTAGGAACATTCCCAGGAGACCCTCTAGTAATGCAAGATCTTGTCCAAAATACAGAGCACCGGTTTGCATGATGACTTCATCAAACACCGTCCAAACACTGGAATCAGTTCCATACACCTCACCCCCTACAACTGAAGAAGTCAAGTTTTCACCTCCCGCAATTACGCAAACCCCCTTCCTATGCCCCCCCACCCTAGTTCGTCTCACAAGAAGCCATGGCAACCCTCACATTACCAAATATGACTCTCGCAATACTAGTTTGGTAGCTAATCCCCGTGACTGTGTCAGTTGAGTCAAGACACATGGAGGAAGGGAGCTTCCCTGTACCTCCATTTCAGAGGAACACCCCTACTCAAAATCGCCCGACACCTACCACAATTGGAGCTGCCAGAAAAGAGAAACAAAATGGTAAAAATGGAGAAACTTATAACACCTCCAAACCTGTACAGCCATGCACATTATGTGAGGAATTCTGGCACCCAACTCATAAATTCCCCGAAATAGATGAGTTAAAAACAATCATGAATGCCTCTAAAACATCGGTAACCTCGGCTCCATCAAAAGGAGCCAAATTCATACCCTTGCATAACAAGGAAGCACACACCAACCATGTGTGCGCCATATGCAATAAATATGGACACTACACTCATCATTGTCTAAATATCCCTGAACTCCAAAAGGCACTAAAAGGTCTCATCCAAACCAACAACAATGAGCCCATAGCGCCACCCCCACCTCCATAGAATGATAAATTCCAAAACATCTTCTACATACAGGAAGAGGCATCATCCAGCTCTGCACCTGCCTACAACACACAAAGGTGGAATAATCCATATTTCCACCCCTCTACTTTACCATGTGTTATATGTGATGACCCTATCCATCCGGTAGACTGGTGCCCAGAATTATGGACATGCTACCAAGTTCGCCCCAACACCCAAGAGGACCAAAGAGAGAGGTCTATGCATCAATACCATATATGCACTATATGCGAGGAGAACTATCACAAAAGGAGGTTCCCTCTCCTTCCTCAATTCCGCAAAAGAGTGAATTTCATACGTAACTAAGTAAAATAAAATCCCTATCCACTGGACTGAGATACAGAATCCATAGAACCCATTCCCCACTCAGCAAAGAAGGACCCTTATATGTCCTTTGTGTGTTCGAGGAGAAAAGGGGGCTAGGCCCCCTCCATTTCACCTCCCATCACCATCACCAATCTAAACCAGGAAAAAATCAATCAAAAACCACCTGAAAAAGAAATTTTCCCATTACATGTGCATTATGCGACAAACCCAATCATTTGATTAATAAATGTCATGAACTGAGTAGATTCAATGATATCTTCCACTTAGTAGCCCAAATCCCCTATAAGCACCTCTCAAACCAAGAAAAAATTACACGGTGTTATTGTCGCATATGCTCTCAATTCCACCACACAAGGAATTTTCAGTACCTTACATGGTTTCGTGCAGCAAGAACAACACTAAAACCAACCCACACAAACAAACCACTCCATAACAAGACCTCGCCCTAGAGATGGATACCTCCACAAGATATCTTGTCTCACCATAATAAGACCTCGCCCCAAATATGGATACCCCCACAAGATATCCTATCTCAAAATAACCATACCTCACCCCAGAGATGGATACCTCCACAAGATATCATGTCTCACAATGACAACGAGGCATCAACATCCCATGCCATGAGTAGCGCCGCCTCTCATACAATCTATGCAGTTAGCTATGAACCAGTTCAGAGAAACCATGTGCATAGCACAACAGAAGTTAAAAAACCTTTGGAAGGGCCCATACATCATCAAACATTGCCTCCGCAAGGGGGCATACATGCTATCAGAGCCTGACGGGACTTTCCTAAAAAATATCGTTAATGGACTCTACCTCAAAAAAAAAATCACCCATAAAATGTTAGAGTAAGCATGTATGTACAATGATTTATTGTTTATGATGATCACCTCATCATATATGTATTCTAAAAATATCTCTCTCATCTCATGTATACAGCTGGATCTTCTGCCAGCTTATCACCACGAGTTCGCTAATGGCACATCTCGATGGTCACAAAATATCGTTGCTGCAACATGGGCCATATACTCTCCTAACTAAGAACCTCGTCTCTTCAATGGACTTTGTATCAGGTTAGCCACCAACAATCAAGCAAAATCTAATGTCGTCATAGGCCTCTTGGCTAATGCCCACCACCTAGGTGTCCGTCACCTACATGTATTCCTTGATTCCTAGCTCGTAGTATCCCAGTTAAATAAGATGTTCCAAGTCCACAATCCATGTTTTTTTCGCAAGTATCTGCATGCACAAAGGTTAGCTAGAAATTTTGATCAAATCACATTTACACATATACCTAGATATCAAAATCATATAGTTGATCACATCACTAATCAAATCCTATACCGGCATGCATCGCACATATATAACCAACAATATATATAAAAACATCAACACAAGCTACATGTAGAAACACAAATGCAGATATACACCAAGAAGTATGGATGCATATATCACATCATGAGAGCCGCCAAAGATAGCCTCATATATACATATAAAGATATATATGAGTACAAAAATCACTGGCTCACGACCCGGAAGGATAAGTCACCATAAATATAGGGGAGCATCCTCATAAATGGGTGCTTTCCCTAGTGCATACATCATCTCGACCAAAAAAAAAAGATACATAACCAGTCTTCTTAGGGCCCTAGTGGCACCATCTATGCATTAGGAGCCAAGATGGGATAAAATTTAGCTGTCACCATAGCAATACGGTGCAAATTCGTCTAATGCTCCGGCTCTTGGGACATCGTCGTATCAACTACAACCTCTGGTAGGTGATCCCATCCCTCAAAGGGTACACCTCTAATCAAGGTCTCCACTCGTCTCCAAGAATCATGGTACTGCTGTAACTTCGCCTCTGTAACATCTCATCATGCCTCAGCCTCCTCAGCTCGTGCGACCAGTCTCTGTGTATCTATAGCCCCCTCTCCGGAGGGCCCACCAATATCCAATCGATGTCGCTAGTTTGGTCGCTCTAATCCATCTCGAGGAGCAGTCGGTGGCCTCGATACCTGGGATCTCTAAGGAACATGCACATCCCCCACAACTCCCATATGTCTCAGATCATGGCTAACCAAAAAGGCCAGTGGACATCCTCGTGGCCCCACATCTGCAAGTAAACAAATCATAGTGTCAATATCATCATAAATCATAAGCACATGAAAAAAAACATATGTATACAAATGCAGAATTAACAAGCATATACATGATCACCCCTAGGGAACACCTGAAGGGAGCCCCATCTCCAAATCTCCACAAAATTCAACCCCATGGTACAGGTAGTCCAATATCAACTAGGGGTTGGACTTGAAGCAATGGCGTACCACGTCAGTCCAGTACCGACCCACCTCTCTTCCTGCGCTCTCGCGGCATCGCCCGTCCCTAATGATGCATGTGAGGCTCCCGAGGAGGCCCTGCCGATACTACAAGAACAGTGCAAAGCATAACCACCCTCTAATAGAGTATGTTGTAAAGCACACTTCCTTAACCAAAAATCTTCAACAACAATCATTGAACCTGGGTAAGTTGTGGCATCATCCCCTGCCATACAAGTCGAGCCTAGTCAAAAAATGCCCCCACCTGAAGTCACTACAAAACTAAAATATGAGACCCCGAGCATCGATTGGGAGACACCAACCGCACAAGTCTAACCACTGCGATCCTCATGAAACCATATAAAATAGGGTCTACACCTAAGTGACCATCATCCCAAAACCTCATGCCTGCATCCTCTCCTAGAATGGGATAAGTAAGCACCTCCCCTGGCGGCAGCAAACTGGTAACAACGTAGATGTCAACCTCCGCCAGTATCGGGAGGTCTGTATGGCAGATAACCATCACTTGGTGACTTTCATCCAACAACTAACCAAATATCGCAAGAACCTGTCCTGCGGCCTCATCAAAGTGTTCTAAAGAAACTTTAGCAACCCCCACTGCACTAGCTGCTACCTCGCACCAGCATCCTACAATACAACATTTTGGAGAGGAGTCCAATCTCACTCTCTCCAAATCATCCTTCCACCAAGGATGCCACAAGTCAGAAAGGAGAACCCCTCAGGTCCTCAAAAAATCAAAATGGGGGCAACAAACCAATTTTTACCCCACCGCCACCTGTTTCCTAAACAGACGCACAGTGCGAGTGCCTGTTATTTAGAACAGCACACAGTGCATGCACTTGTATCCCATGCAGGTGTGCACCCAGTGCGCAAACACTTGGGAAAGTCACGACGAACCTCGGTAGGGTTTGTCGCGCAAACATATAACTCAAACGTGCACAGCACACGTCTAAGTATCCCTTTCACGCGGGGTCTTTGCACATAACTCCTATTATGCGTAAAGACTGTGCGACTTAAGGAGATTTGCCCGCGTGGTCCTCAAAATTTACCCTAAGAATTCATACAAGGGAACCCTGTACGACCTACCTAACCTAGAAGACTGAAAATCATAGAGATTAGGGCTCAAGCTCTTACCTGTCTCTGACAGTATGAATCTCGGGTACACATGTTGACCGCAATGGAAAGAAACACTCCAGGAAATCTCTCTGACCTCCGGAACTCAACAATGCAAAATGATTGATATTTGGGCCCCATGGCCCTATTTATCACCCTTTTTTCCATATCTTGGGGTACATTACAAAATCATGGGATCTTCGTTGACAAAACCAAAAGAGGCATGACAGTCCCACGGCATCTTCATCATGGAAGCCTTCATTCCCGTAAACACAAAAATCCATTTTCTAGGCCCACCGCACATTTCAGGTACTTCTCTAGCTCTCTAAGTCCATAAACATTCATTGCATATGTATGTCTTGCACGATGCTTTCACTTCAGGTTTTGGTTGTATCCATTGCAAGAATATCACATATGGTCAGCTTCAACCAACACTTCGACAATCGAAAAGAAAGCAAATATCATTCTCCAATCAGCATGATAAGATTCCGCCTAAAAATATTTGCATATCCTGACATCATTTCTTTGAAATATGCCATAACGTCCAACATCTCGACTATGTTTATCACCATCTCACACTTGTACATGATAAGCATTCACGTCGATTGATAGAAAAACCCTCCCATGGCTCCCTTCATCATTATAGATCCTTCTTCACACAAAGGAGCCATGACCACTCACTCCGACCCAGGAACCATCTCACATACATATCTGAAAGTTTACCCTCATTATGCTACATTCATTACACATTCACCCCGTTTTCTCGGGCCCCCTCACAAATACTAACAGATGCACCTCCGCGTCCTACATTTGGTCTATCGTTCATCCACATCACATAGCCCATTCGTACCACTTCACCCACCCACCCGACATGGAGACCAACCAATGGGGCCCCCACCCTCAGTAGATACACTACACCTTCACACATGTTATTATCATCATGGAGCACCCATCTCTGTGGTTGTACATCCAAACAAACCCATATTATTTTAGCAAGTGTACAAATATTTTTTCAAAAAAAAAAAATTCTCGCATCCACATTTTATTTTTACAATTCATGGCCCTCGCCCGCCTGTAGTCTCTAATCACGTTTGGTCACAACTCATCAACAAATCACCCCCATTTTTCACGTCTGTCAAAAATCACTTACACCCATCCTGAAAATCCTACCGACTCCAAGATCGTTAGAAAGCATGTTTTTGACCATCGTCGTTTGCATCTCAAGCTCTAACCTCAAAATAGCTATTTGTATCCTCCAATATCGATAGCCCTCACTATCATGACTATCTCACCCAAGTTATTACAATTTGCTCATATCTCACATTTATTTCCCGACTCACCATGTCAGGTGGATGAACTCCTTTCCTATCAACTTCAACAAATGTATTTTAGGAAAGAGGTAGTACCTTATATACTCCCTCCCTTAATAGGGATATCCTCGGTTGGAACACTGGGAACCATTATTGCCCAGTGATGTCCTCGATCCCCTTGACATTAGACATCAACTCAATCATTCATGTCAAGGTGGTGTCGTACTTAGTCACTGTTGCAGCTCATTCACATAGTTGAATACCCCGGCATCACTAAGCACCTCATTCAGCAATTCTTATATTATGATGTGGGGGAGGTACCTGTCGCCAAATACCTGTGCATACCATAGCACCCATCAACAAAGTGCTTCACCAAGATATGCATAGGAAAACAATATTTTGCCTATTTGACTAGAAAGCACCCTTGAGGGCGTCAAAAAAAAATTCATGGTGAGCTATCAACGCGTCAACAACTACCACGTTGAATATACAAAAAAATAGTTGTTGTCCGATTGTAATCAATTTTGATTAGCCATAATAATGAGCATGGGACATGACTTCCTTGTATATACACACCATTATTTTAGTTTTTTCACTAGAGCATGGGTATCATTTGTACTCAATCAATGGGTCTTTATCTACTCATCTCTGAAACAAGTTATCCTCTCTCTCAAAAAGTTAATCAGACTCTCCAAATAAAATGAAAACATAATGTATTTCGACAATACGTTTGCTCCTAACCTAATACATCAAGGGGCAACTTTTAACACCAGAAAATCATATACCTGCTAGTACAATCCAGAAGACATTAAAAGTGTCCAGCATAAGGCATGGGTGGACATTTTCCAGCCGAATACATTATAAAGATTAAAAAATCAAAGGTTCTCCTAAGGTCCAAATTTTATAAAGGAAATCAATTAAGGTCATGCGTAGATTAATTCGATAAACAGGTACATGCAGCATATCCTAAAAAAGCCACGTGGTTGTAGAAAAGGTGACTTAGCATTCCAGGACCACTCTACACACTTGGAGTCGATTTCTTGATATGAGATCGGCCTAGTACATCCAAATTCGAGTCACCTTGGAGAAGTGCAGCCCTCAACAGAATCCTCTTGTCCTACTCATATGTCTTTATTGTACATGTATCAAGAGAGGGAAGAGGGATTCAAAAAATTCTACATAAATAGGCCATGGGAGAGCCAAAAGAATAGACATTATTATGTTGGCCAAATTTCTTGTAAGAAAACCACCATTTCATTGTTGAAACCAAGGAAGTGAATAGCACTAGCATGTTGGCCAAATTGCTTCTAAGAAACCCAACATCTTAGTGAGTAAAGATGAATCCACCCTTTGGAGAGTCTTCACACTTATTTGAGAGAGAGGAGAAACTTGCAAAGAGATTGAGGAAAGGAAACCCCCTTGCTCAGGATTTTTCAGCTCCCTAGCTCAAGGAATTCTCTTCAAGTGTCTGAGATTCTAATTGTATTCAATTTCTACCACCAGCAATCAATAAAGGGAGATTTTTCCATATATTATTGATGTGTTTACTCCATTTGAGCATTATTTTTTTCATGCACCTCTTTGTTTAAGTTTATGTTTATGTATGCATTGTTTCCACTATTTACAATGTTGTGTTTATTTAATTTTGTCCACTACACCAATTTTGAATGTGATCCTTTGCAGGTAACAATCCACTACTGAGGGGGTTTTTTTTGTACACTTGTGCTCCAAAAACACTACAACAATCACAGCTAACGTTTTTTTATGAGGCATTCTTCATAATTCAAGGAAATGATTCTTCCATTGATGTCATGGTCTTGTTACTACTTTCAAAAGTGAAAAATCCAAAGATGTCGAGGCATTGGACTTCCTTTAAAGGTACTGCAACTTCTTGATCTTCTCAAGATGCAATCATCAAACCAAGATGATCTACAAGGTAACCTATTAGCATTCTACAATGTTCTATGAATTTTAGGTATTCTGCTCTCTAGTTAGGGCTTTCTAATTTCACAATATTTTTGTATAACATGCCTAAAAAGGTCCTCAAGGCTTTGTTCAAGAAATTCTCATGATGTTATATGCTTCAAACAATTATATTATTTGAGATATGATAACACTTGTTCTGCTTGACTATAGGTTAGGGAAGGATATAGAAGCTACTATAGGTTGTTAGATATGCTCCTTCAAATGAAGTTAGGTGAAGGACCAACCCTTCTAGCTAGGGTGAGACCTTTCATCACAATAGTGAATGTAAGTGTCTTTCCTTTGTGTAATCCATTTTAGGTAAATGAATCTTCTTACACCACCAGATTGAAGTTGGGTTGAAAGCTCTACTCCCAATTCCTAGCTAGATAGAGTGGGTGATTACTGAAAGAAAAAACATAGGCTATGCTTGATATAAAAATGTTTTCTTGTCTTTTACTTGTGAAAATTGTTATGTTATCCCATGCTTTCTAAGGCCAGATATACTAGTGGTATATATGTACTTATTTTAGAGACATCATTGCAAATGATTTTTCTAAGTGAGAAGTGTATTAGTTGTTTTGAATGGGTCAGCTTCTTGCAAAATTACTATCTCTATAATTGTCTATGTGAGTGACCACATGATAAAAATATTTTAATAGGGTGAAATAAATGAGTATTTTGATTGATTTATAAAACTAGGGTCTTGGGCAGCTTGTACTAAAATCTCATGACAATCTACCTTGAAAACCTGCCTAATCGATGACAGGTGGGAGCAAATTCTATTATGTGAAGGGATGTACAATCCTTGGTAAAAAGATCTAATATAAATGATGCAAAGGAATAGGCTTATATTTTTTTGGTCTACCATATGCCAATGAATACATTCACATTTGGAAGGAGAGAGCCAACAAAAACAACTGCCATGCATGACAATGATGTTGACCAGATCTCTTATTTGCACTTGAAACACCTATCATGATGATAGATAGGAAAAACAGAGGATATTTCTCATAGCAAATTACAATTCTATGGTTATGCAATAGGGATTCATTATTAACTTAATGAACAAAGTGGATAAAAATCCTAATATAGGTGAGCCATGTATCAAATATACTTTGTTTCATAGCATAGTTATATGTCAATAAGGTTGAACCTACATTGCACAAATTCTTGTAATATTTACTTATTTAGATATTTGTGCCCCATAGTGATTTTGATCTTTTAGAGAATAAAATATGTTCGCTCACTCAAAGTTTCTACTATAGGTTGAATTCCATGATATAGGGAGAGGTTTTCATGTGCCCTCCATGAATAACTATTTTAGTTTCACCATGGCCTCCCTTGGTGAAAGTCAGAGTGTTTTTGGGAGTCCTAAGAAGGGCAGGAATAATCCTCGTACACTTATGTATCAACCTTCCAGTGGTTGGGAAAACAGTAGTGAGGTATGCGGCTTCTCTTTACTACAGTCATGAAAGTGGCTAAGTAGCTTGTCACTAGTTAAGTTAGTTAATATATTTTCTTTGTTGATCCAGTCGTCCATGCAATTTCCATTGGGAGAGGAGGTTAAATCTATTTCTCTTAGTTTAGGGTGGGTTGCAGCAATGATAAGTCTCAATTTCCTTCTGGTTTTTTAAGAGGTGGGCTTATAATTTTTGGTTTATATTGATTACATTGTTGTGTTATATAGGGATATGTTGTAGATGTTAACTTCTATTTTTTATTTGAGATTAAGTTTATAATATTGAGAAGAGACATTCACAAATATATACCTTATATCTCCATCAAATAGATAATCCTAGTACCCACCATCTAGTCCAGATAATCCCATTTAATCATTAGTGTGAACATGCATCTTATTTTCATTCTTTCTTTAAAAATATGTTAAACACAAAAGGATTTATCATCCTGTGACAAAGGATTCCTTCTTTCCTAATCAGCTTGAATTGCAACAATAGGTTGTTAACTGTCAGAGATATTATCCTCATTTAGTTCACTACTACATGAAGTGATATCATCTCTTGGTGATCTGCTAATAACTATTTTTAATCTAAACGGTTATCATCAACCCAACATGCCCTGGTTCAAGAAATCTAGGCGCATGACTTACACATAGAGATGTAGGTTCATGATCAAATCATATGCAATGCAACAACAAGGCATACAAGGCAAATTATTCCATTGAATTTGAATTGAGATAAGACATCAATCGAACCAAATTCAAACCTTTCATTTATTACAACATATGTTCTAAATGATAGATTCTATCCTCGTTCCTTATGCAATATCACACTACAACTTATCTTGACCTAGATTTTGTTGTCCTTCTATTTCTTGTAGTTGTGAGGTCATTATTAATTTGATAATTGGTAGGGTATAGTCTATATAATTTATATATTTTGTTTTGTCACATAAATTTGTTCTTTCTTTGGATGGGCCAATAGTCACTGCAGCAGGGCATGAGAACCTCCTTGTTGTTGTATCACATGATTAAAATCATCTTTTATATGTTGTTGTATCACATCAAATCCTCTTTTATCTAGATTTTAGGTAAAGCTATTATCTAGAAATTGTAAAATCAATTATTTTGTGTGTGTTTTTACTTGATAATATCTATATATAATTTCATGTTCTACATCAATTTGCATCTTACTCTAGCTTTGTATCAAGGTTCTCAACTTTACTGTGTATTACATTTATGAAAATACTTGCCATCTCTCTGGTAGGATTCATTTAATCCTTGGTTATCATCTCGCATGGCTTGGATTCAGTGAAGAATTCTTATTAAGTTCCAATGATTCTAAGGTATTGAGATCATAAATACCATAATCTTCAAGGGAATATTGCTGTATAAGTCAAATTTTATAAGTCCCACTTTTGGAGCCTAAATGAGTGAGACATGTAAGGAAATCTAAGAGTGTTCACTAATGACTACAATGGATGTATGGTGCCAAGTTTTAGGCACAAAGTTATTCTTAGTGTAATAGGGATTACTGAGAGAGAGATTGATCTGTTATACATTCTTTTAATTTCCATAATACAATTGACACTCATGCTATGCTTTTGGAATTTATTATGTTCTACTCAATGTTGTGAGAGAGAGAGAGAAAGTCAAAGGCTGAAATTATCTGGATGGTGGGGCTAAACAACAACATCCTTTACATTTTCTCTCTCCCTTTCTTCAATAAGCTTAGAATATACCTTTCCAGAGAAAATTATAAGATGTTGAATTCCCTCCACCAGATTCTACTCCCAACAGGGTCCCTCCCCATTGGTTTCCAACACTTCTCCCTATCCTCCTCCTAGAAGTTCGTTTAGTCAGATAAGGAACAAGGCATTTATAAGCAATATGTTTACGAGTTCCATGGATTTATAAGTTTCTAATATATAAGAAGGTAGTAGATCGCAAGCTAATAGCATCTATGATGGTTGTTTAGCTTCACTGAAATTAGGGGAAGCAAATGAAGTGATAATATTATATTTAGTTTTTCAATCTCTTTTAATGATTACTAGGCTTTATTTTAGGGATCATTTCATGTATTTTTGATGTTATGCCTTTTGTTATGATTTTAATTATGAAGTTCTTAGCTAACCCTGAGATTTTTCATGTTTTCCTTGAATAACAACTTGATTTAACATATTTATATCAAAAAGCATGACAAATACATTCCTATAGATACCTCAAATGCCTTGCAATTACATTCATTCGTTATTGGTTTCATATCTATGTGTGGACAAGTACATCCAATTCCTCAAGCATCATTGTTATTTTGGGCAGTTACTGATCTTTAGCTGCTATGTTGAATAACTCTTCTCTAGAATAATCCAATCTCTTTATATCAATTTGAATGGATCTTCTAACTAGACCAAATCAATATTTAGTAATGTTTGATTTTGGATTTGAGTTTCATATACCTCAATGCTTTATCAAAAACCACATTTTTAGTCTCTCTTGGAAGGTTTGATCATAGTTTCTCATCTAGATTATATATCTTGTTTAACATGGGCTCTATTTTCTAGGATTGAAATAAGTTTTACTTTGGCTGAAACCTTGAGGGATTTGACCTTAACTAAAATTCTTGTTATGTATGATATTTTATAGGTAATAGGAGGCTTCAAGATATATCATGTATAAAGAGCACGATTGGATCTCTAGATATTCCATGCAATCCATCTGAGGAGGAGTTTCATCGTTTATTGAGAAATAAGATCATTTTATGTAATCTTATCAACAAGGTTCAACCAAGAGAAGTGTCTAAGGTGGGATACCATTTATTCCCATTAGAATGTTCACACATTTTATGAAACATGGTATTATCTAGAAATTGAACCTTTTTTTTTACTATGTTAATTGACTTGGATTGGTTAGGAGGTCGTTGCAAATCATGTTTAATCACTTCCTCCTAAAGGACAACCTTTATTTTCCTATCAATATTTTGAGAATGTTAGGAATTTTCTTGTAGTTGCTGAAGAGATGAAGTTCCCTACTTTTGAAGCTTCTCATTTAGAGCAGGTGAGCATGCCAATCATGTTGATATTCGTATGGATGCTTGCATTTGAATCTTTTATTTTAACAAGTTTTTGTTCTGCCTCATGAATCTTATTGTTTCTTCAGGAAATATTTCATCTCGGGTTCTATGACAAATATTTTTGATTGTATATTAGTGCTTAAGGCTTATTATTATTGGAAATAGTGTGGAGGAAATGGCTTTTGGAAATATGCAGGCCCTTTGAGGTCCCCCATGGTTACGCGAAACACAAGAAACTTCCTTCAACACTCAAATCCTTGTGTGCATGTAAGGGACCCTAAAACTCAACTAAACCCATTAGTTAGAAAAATGGATTAGGGAGAAAAATGACTTGATATCATCTTTCAATCTAAAGGCTCAATTAATATGTGTGGTTATTGAGTTGATTTCATGCTCTGAAGTTCTAGAAACTATTCATGCTTGAAAATTAAAAGTTCTTTTCTTTACTCATCCTTAACCACATGCTACGGTTGATAAACGTAATGGGATATTTATTAAAGAAGTTTGCTAAATAAATGAAAAATGACAAGGAAAATGTTGATCATAACCTTGTTGAAGCTATATAAAGTGGTGCACAACATGCAAATATCATACTTATTATTTTGCACTAATCCTACTCAATTAAGAAAAAAACATTTCAAATGCAACATATGGTTCAAAACCTTAGTCTTTTTCAATCAAACATATTACATATTAAAAATTTCTCTAAGCATATTGAACACTAGCTCCTCAAGGGTTCACTTTTTAACTCATTTTTATTATGCAGCATGGCTCAATGCAAGAATTTATGAGTCTTATCATTGCAATTTTTGTAGAGAATAGACAAGAAAATTTTCCCTAGTGAGCATCAATTGTCCTTGTGAAAAATGAAATACAAATTATCTCAGTGCACAATATCCATAGGTTTCATGAATAATATATTTTATCTAGATCCCTCATAGGGAAATGACTTAACACATCACCTGAAGTAAAAAACAATCAACCATAAATACATATGCTATAGAGATTCCATTAGGATGTGTTGATTTTCACTTAGTCCTCTCTTTGTTTGTGTTTAATATCAGAGTGAGAAGTGTTGTTCTCTAGTTTGATGGAAATTTCCATCTTATGTTAACTCTAATTTTCTTTGAAGATTCAGAAAAGCCAAGATCAAGACAATCATTTTGTTTCAGATTCTCCAAACAAGAAAAATGATGAATGTCAAATTCAGGATCCACAACAACTACATACCAGTCAGGAACATCATATGCATCTGGAAGCACAAAGAAAACAAGTCAAGGTGAGTAATATTTTAACTTTAAACATAATAAAAAATTTATGTTGTGGAGGAATATCATAAATGTACTAGAACAATAAATAAATTTAGTCTCCATTTGATTTAGTATAATGAAGGACTATTGTTTGATTAAGAATTTTGACATGTGATATGTATAACATTTTCTTGGAAATCTAAGAAGATTCTCCTACCATGTTTGCATTGCTTCTATTTCCATGAAGATGATATAACCAATGTAGCTTGAAGCTTGATTAATAGTATCCTTTATGAGCCTCATTCCAACATGTCCCTGTTATCCTAGAGTATGCTAGTAGGAAACATGTTAAAGAGTTATATCTTACATGTGTAGTCACAGAGTATGTAATCGGGGAGCACCAGTTTTTCTCAATTACATTTTTTTCCTGAAATATATATATATATATATATATATATATATATATATATATATATATATATATATATATATATATTCTTCATCTCCGGGTAAGAAATATTTACTCAAAATTGGTACCAATTTTTGCATCTTTCTAAGTCCAATGTCCAAAGAAAACATTTATATGAAGACCAAGAAGACCAATGTCTGAACTTTGGGCCTATAGTCCCTACACTGAATTCTTTATGACTTTCTCAAAATGAGATCTCCTATCAAGCAACTCAGCAATCCAAACTCCAAGGTATGAATACCACAATTCTAGTCAAGCATTGAGAACGGTGCTAGGGGATTGTGCATTTAATCCTTTCACTCTCAACATATTTAATCAACGATCTTATGGAGCCAACTACATTTCTCTTCCCATGGTTCTCACCTCAATAAAAGGTATTGTGATTGATACATGCAAATCCTTGCCATCATTGGCAACCTCCATCATTATAATGAAATAAGAACTCTCAAATTTTTGGGAAAGATCATAGCCAGTTACAATAAATATAGTAGAAAATATTGGATGTGTGAGCATTGAATCCTCCCATTGCACTATCTAGTGCAGATTCAGTTATGTTCTTGAGCATGTTCAGCTTCAAGAAAAACTAGAACAATTGTCTTCAAAACCTTGCTAACAACTTCCTTGGTGATGATAGCATAATAGATATTTCCCCTTTAAATCAAAAAAAAAAAAAAAAAAAAAAAAGTCTCAAAATAGCTTTAGATGCGGTGTAGGGTAAGTCTTCAAATACATTAACACACAATAAATTTATGTGACTATTAGATTGGTTCATCTAATATATTTGACTACCATTAAATAAGAAGGTATAGGTTTTCAACAAATCATGCTTAAATATAATAATCATGTGATCCACATGTGTATTATGTTAAAAGGACTGGAATACTTGCATATGGGTTACACTCCAAAGATAATTCACAAGGATGTCAACACTGCTAACATCATTTATAGGGAAATATGAATGGAAATTTGGATGATTTTGGTCTCTTAGGATCTCAATTGATGGAATAGATTCTTATGCTAATGTTGGCTTAAAATGAACAATAGGATACCTCAATCCAAAGTATATATTCATATTCCCTACACTCTCTCTGCAATATTGTAGGAGTCCAATATTTTTTTGTGTGGGGTGTTTTGCTGGTATTTCCGCACTCAAATGTTGACTACGAAGAGTAATGTATATAGTTTTGGAATGGTGTTTTTGGAAATTATTTGTGATAGAACACCCATAAATGTAAATTTAAGTGAAGAGGAATTTAACCTCATTCAATGGGTATGGAATTTGATTATGATAAATCATTTAAATGAACAACATAATTTGTGTTATTGAGGTGTTTTGGACTCCCAACAAATCCCCTTCCATTTTCTTAAAATTAATTCGGTCCTCATGTAAATAGACGATTCCTAGTGTAACTTGAATGGATTGCTAATTTAGAACATCAATTTTTTTTTGTTAGATTGTCAAATCTTTGAAATATCTTATAACCTTGGGACTCATCATGAACCTATATGTATACAATTTCATGACTGCTAGCATGAAACTCAAAACTACGGTTGCGATGAGTTTTCCCATTGTTGTTCAATTCCATCATTATTGCCATGACACTCTTATGTTTACTTTCTCTAATGAATTAAGGATTTGATTGTGATTCTTAGTTTTAGACTTGAATTATATACAAGGTGGTATTTGTTTTTATGTTTTTCTAAGAGCTAGAATGGATTTTCTCTCTATACATACCCTACGTTCATTTTTCTTTTAAAAAATGCAAAAACCATGTTTATATCTTCCAGAATTACATTAGGTATTTTATTCTTGCAATAAGTCATATGTGGCAATTCAAATGTTGGGAGAAATGTATGTATGGGGACTAACTTTAAGCGATATGGTATATCATGTTTTTAAATTAAAACTCCATTGGTAATTATGTCAAACTTATGTTGTAGGTTCAGGATTTTGTCAAGATTTGTATCTAGAACCTTTAATGATTCATAAATGAAATGTATTAATGTTGCTTAGTAATCATCCCTAGTGTCACGGTAGCATGTGGTTGTATGGCCTATTATTTGTCTTACACCTGGGTTGGCAATTAGTGTGCAATCTTCACTAGTTCAAATGGGGCCAAAGCGTTGGCAAATTATATATTTTTTTAATACAAAAAATCCCATTGGATATTCGACGGTGTGTGGAAACCATCGAAAATCCAACTCTTATCCGACGGGACAATCATCATATATTTGACACTATACCGACGGAACAAAGCGTCGGATATATAAAACTCCCGTCGCACAAAATTGGACTTACCGTCGGACGCTCCCGTCAGACTAGACTAATAAATCGCCGAATATCCCACAGAAAAGTGTCGCAATTTTTGGAATCTAAGGTGGAGTATATTCACTTTTTTTCCATCGCATATTCGACGCTTAATCATCGGATTTTCTACTCCATACCGACAGAACGAATGGTCGGGTCCCGTCAGACTATAGTAATAACGCGTCGAATATCAAAAATTACAACGTCGTCATTTTTCCATCTAAGTTAGAGGATATTCGACATTTTCCCATCACATATCTGATGAATGTGGGTGTTTCCACTAATGTTTCAAATATCTGACACTTAATAAAGCATCGAATATTCAACCCAATGCCATTGACGAGTTTCTCAACTCCGATGTGCTGAATAGTCGACGCCAATAAGTTCCATATCCAATGAATAGTCATTGGATTTTGGCCCCATTTGTACTAATGTGGGATGTTTGAGTTTCCTTGCCATTATTGGGTTATGAATGGGTTGTGATGGTAGTTGTAGTCAAGGATGGACTGATGTGGATGGTTTCACTACTAGAGGGAATAATTTGCATGAGTGATTGCATTACAAACTGTTGAGGGCCTTCAAAAGTGGGATTTCTCCACCTTTTTTTCGAAATTTGACTTGGGGGAGAAGGATTCATCCATGGTTGAGTAGGAAAGCACCATGTTGGATAAGAATAATGCATTTAATGGTTATTCCAATATGAATTAAAATATTGTAATCAATCTTGAACCATACCTTGAGGTTTTGGCTTTTTTAGAGATGAAACATAATTTCTCTCATTTCTCAACTTCTTAGTAGATAATATTCAATCCTAGAAATTATGTACACTTTCTAGTAGCATGGTTATCACTTCACACTTCACATATCTCAATATGGTCCAACAGATATTATTTCAACAAATGCTTTCTTCTACACTTTGGAAAGAAATTTTCCAAAACTAATTTTGCTTCCTCTTTCTTTTCGTTCATGCGTAGTGGGTCTAATTGGGAGCTCAATGAACTGAGTATATCAATTTTAAAATATTCTAACACATTTCAATTGTCTTCTCTTGTAACCCCATTTTCCAATAGTCTTTACAACTCTTGTCAATACATCTTTGGGTCCTCTACTAGTTTTTGAAGTACCTCTGGAATATCTTCGACACAACTCAATGATGAGATTATAGGATTGTTGAGAGATATCTCCTCCACCATTAGGTTGAAAATTTCAATATAGTTATCTCAAATTCCTCTCAATAATAATACGTGTGGTGTCTTAGGATCCAAACTTTACCACCTTAATCTGTACAAATTATAGTTGAATCTTTCAACGTAATCTTCAAGATTCTGATCTTTAGTTTGTGTCAGTCTAAATAACTCCTATCTCCTTTCTTTGTCTTTATAATAATATTGATATTTATCCAATAATTTATATTTCATTTGATTCCAAGTGTGGACGTTATCCTTTCCAAGGCCCATGAACCAGCATAGTGCAAGGTTCTTGAGTGTAGCAAAGAAAAGTTTCAATTTCTAGGAATCTAACACATAATCATAGCTCCTACAAAGTATGTGAAATTCAAAGAGGAAGGTGTCAATGTATTTTTTGGATAGACCATGAAATTTTAGTGGGGTTAGGTGAGGAATATTCTTCATTTTGGTCTCCACATATAATTCTTGAATAAGGAATATAATGAAGTTCGATGTCTCTTCTTTCACTTCATGGGTCATCTCCTCTTGAGACTTATTCTCCTATTTCGAAGTTTCTTTAGGAGAGTCAAGAAAAATCAATTCTTAAGAGTGGAATTTCTCACTTATTAAACCTTCTGGGAATAGAATTTATGTTTGTGCGTAGGATGAAACTTGTATTATTTCAAGTTCCTAGACAAAAGTTTCAGGTTATATTTCTTTGCAAGAGAACATGATGTGGGAATCAAGTAGTTCAGCTAATTATGACCCTTTTCCTCTTGAGGTTGACCCACACTATTAGTTTTATGGGGGATTTTGGTAAAATTAATGAATCTACCCTACTAATGTCTAACTTTGTGCATGGAAAAAATTAAAAGGGAATTATTTCTAAAACAAATCATTGAAAAGAAAAACTTGAAAGAAGCATATCACACATATCACTATTGAAAAAAAAACTCGAGTAGCTAAATCAAACAACAATTATACTATTGATAATTCCCTAGAATTGATGTCAAAAATGATGGACTATTCAATTACCTTTTAAGTATTTATCAAATAACTAAGGAATTTTTCATTTAATTGTCAATCCAATGCTCGTATGAAGTTGAGAACTATTATGAACTATATATGCTAGTATAATATTGTTAATTTCTAATGAGGTAGTATTATTCTAAATGAATATTATAGAGAAAGATACTAAATCTATTTCACAAGTCATCGAGAAAACCAAACCACATTTGCAATCAAAACTAAAGTACTACCTAGTGGGCTTGGGAAGCTTATTGTTGTAACCCCGAATACAGATATAATTACTAATCTAAGTTGTATGAAAATAAATTTCACTTCTCTACCTTTTTGGGGTAAGAATATTATTATGGTAACCCCAACATATGTATAATGCATCACATAGGTAGTGTTAGAGTCGGTCTGGTCATCCCTCCGTCAGAGATAAAAACTCTTTTTGCATTTCATTTTTAGGTGTCCCATCCTGCTCGATCAGTTGCATTCCGTTAGGAGCATGCCATAAATCTGATGGAAGGGTCTTGTCTTTCTTTTCCCTCATGTCATGTACCTGCTGGTGTGTGTCTAACCTTTAAAGTTCATCAAAACTCATCGAAGTCAATGTTTCAGTCATTCATAGTCATGGATGGTTGTTTGGTCAGCAAAGAGTCTTTTAGAGTTTTTGGGTTTTGTCGATTTAGTTTTCAAATTTCCAAATAATACCAGCACCCGCATAAGAGGTTCCAAATCAGTTTCCATTGTAAAATTTCATCATCCATAATGCTCGAGAGTGATTCTTCTTCAAAACCCTGGTTTTGAAGAAGAAATCATCAAATGTGTTTTTGTAATAAATATGTCAAAATGTTTCAAGTTCTACAGCTCTTCAATGGTAGCCCTATTTCGGCTTCAGCAGCTCTATATCCTGTAAGACAAACAGAAATCCATCATTCAGTTAATCAGAAAAACGATGATATAAAATGCCCAAAGCAGAGTTGAGAGAATAAGCCACAAACTCTGGATTACAGAGTTTTCTTCTTTTGAGAACACTGGGAAGAAGATATCACCTTGGCATGATATTTCATTGCAATTAGGAGATGGGGTTATCAATTTTGTGGCTAAAATACCAAAGGAAACAGGTGCAAAAATAGAAGTTGCAACTGAAGATACATTTTATTACAAAAAGGGCAAACTTCCAATCAAGCAAAACACTAAAAAGGGAAAACTTCTATATTACCCATATAACATGAATTGGAACTATGGATTGCTTCCACGAACATGGGAAGATTCATCTCTTGCAAATGCAAAAGTTAAAGGAGCATTTGATGACAATGGTCCAGTTAATGTAGTGAAGATTGGGGAAAGGCAGGCTAAAATTGGAAGAGTACCCAAAGTGAAGCCATTAGCTGCTTTAGCAATGGTTGATGAAGGTGTATTGGATTGGAAAATTGTTGCTATTTTTGTTGATGATCCAAGGGCGCCACTTGTCAATGATGTCAACAACGTTGAGAAGCACTTTCCGGGCACATTAACTGCAATTCGAAATTGGTTTAGGGATTACAACAGATGGAAAACCAAGACTCTGTTTACAAGTATGTGCGGCGCATAGGCGCGACGTGACGCATTGGGCGTTTTCCCATAGTGTATTTTTTCCTCTGGCGCGGCGCACTGGAGTTGCACACGGCGCACAGAGTCCACAAGCAGATTTTCTCATTACCTTAACGAAATTCCAAATTTCGTGACCCCTCTGCTCTAAGTAAATCAAATCATCTTAATTTTCCATTGATCGATGCTTGGTGCAGAGAATGTTGGGAATCTCGGTAAGTTTATTGATGAAAGCAAATGGATATGGATCACTAGCATTGAAAGCGATATTATTTAGATGGGACCGTGAATTGGGATCATTATAAGAACTGCAACTCACAGATGAAATGTTGGCACTCTTATGCAATCCAATTCATGTCGCTGGTGGGCGCTTCGGACACCAAGTATCTTACAAACTGTTGAAAGCGGAGAACCGTTGACAAACAAACTTTTGTTGTATTTTTACTTCACTAAAGGCTAAGGCTTCGGTCAAAGGTATTTGTGTTAAAAAAAATTGTTTTTATTCAAACAGGCAAGACAGATGAAGGAATCCTTGAAAATGAGTCTAGAAGAAAGACTTCTGGTCAAAAAGAATTTCCACCTTCTGAAGTGATCACGGAACGTTGTTAAAATGAGTTCCAGGATATTACTGAAGCAGGAAACTTTGCAGATCTTTGTACCTTGATTCATGATATGCAATAGATTTGGAAGAGAGTGTGAGATATCGGTCAGGAGATGATTAACCTTGCAGAAAGTCTTACACAGTATTCACAAGCCTCTTATAAGAAACAGGTGTCTCGTTTGCTTGAGGGAGAAGCTGAAGGAAATTGCAACATCACTCATATAGACATTACTACGAGAACAAGTATCAGTGAAGCATTTCTTGATCGCGATGTTCTGGATCAGCAGCCTCAGGAAACCATTGATTGTTGCCACAGCAGTAAACAGACTGACAAAATGATGCGAAACTTCAAGAGAAGAAGAGGGTTGTAACCCATGCATATCTTTGAGTAATGTGCAAGAAGATGCTCATAGTAAGGAGGTTTCCAGTTGTATGGAAACTGTTGAGTTACAAGGAATTCGAGAGTATGGTAGTGTGTCAAAATTCGAAAAGTTTGTTGAACAAGTCAAATATTATCTAATGACAAGAAGGATGGACTATAAAATCCATTTTCATTTAAAAATTAAGTTTTATTCAAATGGAAAATGTAAAATAGGAAAGCACGCCTAAATTTAAAACAAAGACATCCACCAGGGCAGAGAAATAGGATTCGATTTCCTATTTATGACTTCAGTTGCATTTCAAAGGGTCTACGCTCCAGATTTGGTCTTTTAGTTGGTCATCAGAGAATTTCAAGGGGAACGTTGTTCTCTTTTCTATCTTTATCAATCCAGTTGAAACAAACCCTTGTTTTTGGTCGATCTGTTTTCTCATAGCAGAGTCTATTTATTTTATTGTGAAGCATTTGTAAAGGGTTGGAATTTCTGGGAACAGTGGGAGGAAAAACTCAGCGATTCATTATACAGTTTGGCCAGGAGATTAATAAAATGATGCAGCTCTGATTCATGAGATCCCTGTGGTGTGAGTTTTAGCAAATATGTTTTTTCTCTGTTTCATATGTATCCTTTTATGTTTACATTTCATTCATGATCATTTCCAGTTGAATGTTTTTAAGTAAGAAAGGTAGAATCCATTTTATTGCTCTGCCTTGGAAAAGCATTCAACCTCTGTGTGACTTCTTCTGTTTGAAAAGGATTCATCAGTTATGCCCTTTTCAACCTCTCAACAGTCTTTCCACTCCATATTATTTCAATCTGATTGCTAAACCTCCTGCCTATCTTGCCTCACGAAATATTCTATGTCTTTGATTTAATTTCCCAGCTTAGGCGGTCCTTTGGTCCCATACAGCCCAAAAAATTCAGTCATTCAATCAATTACCTCTTTCATATTTATTTACTAGCCTAAAATCAGTATTCATATTTCAGTCATCTCGAGCCCCATCGCTTGTCTTTTGCCGAGATCGACCAGGAGAGAGCCCTCTCCTGTCCTCGTAGGGCTAGCTACGAGGCTGAGCATGGTTTGATGTGGACCTAGAACCTTGTCTTTTCAGCCTGAGGCAAATTTAGGCTCTAACAGGTAGGATGTAAATCACATGGGCATCAAAGAGGTGACTTTCTCAAGGTTGAGATGATCCTAAATTATGTAAGAACTATGCACATGAGATGACATTCTAGCAAGATGCAATATAAGGGAGTTAAACCACAATTTGTAATTTAAAAGATACAAATTATAATTATTCTATAAGGAATCTAATTACATACAAAAATAATAATTGCAATTTCTATAAAATAGAGTAAACAGACAAAGTGCTAGAAACAAAATAAACAACTTAATCTTGAAAACAAAGTATCGTATTTGCATGATTAATGAGTTGTAGCAATATATGGAATGAGAAACAAACTGAGTTACTGAGCTAATTGAAATATAAAGAAATATTGGAAACTAAACCATATAGTTATAGGCATTACTTAGCTAAGGAAGGGGACTTAGTGGCCATACCTCCTTATATGAGGTAATGGTTATAGTGGTTTCATAACACTAATTAATCAGTGTGTCATTCAAGAATATGAAATGGAAATAGGACATGAACTTATATTAATAATTTTTAATGCATATTATAATCAAGAACTTCCCTCTATCTCTATCTTCTCTCTATGGCTCGAGTGGAGCTGAATTTTTATACATATTGCTTGTTATCCTAAATTATCAAGGAAATTGAGGGACAAACATGAGTATCTTCAGGTTCTCAAGTTGTTTCCCTCTGTTACGAACATTTCTTTTAAAAATATACAAAATACCAAACAATGTTGACTCTCTCAATTGTGCGACAAGTGGTAAGTGGGTTACTTTCCTGATGTGGTCATATTTTCTCTATTGGATGATCCTCAGCCTCTATTTATTTCCTTTATTGGGTGGATAAGTTGCTAGTAAATCTTTGGTTGAAAATGGGAGGTTGACTAACCATTGAGCTATGCTAGCTTCTTTGGAGTTGCAACAGTTATGTCCAACAGCTAATTGTCAGTGTGTTGCAACAACAATTTCCAGGTGAGTTGTAACATAAAACCTCATGTGTTTTGTAGTGCAAGATGATATTGTTGTAGGACCATGCAAATCATTTTGTATCACTAGCATTGTAACATCGTATTGCAAGAAGGCTTCTAGACTCCATCATGTTGTAGTAGCAAGGTCACAATAGTCTTGCAGTAGTGTGTTCAAGGGAGTTATAGTAGCCTAGGGGTGTTGTAGTAGTGAGTGATCCATATTGCATCATTATATTCATTTTCATCCATGTTGATGCTTTCAAAGTGGAAAAAGTGGAGAAATCATCTCATAGAACCATTTTTACCTGTGAGACCCAATTTGCAAATTGGTGTCAGAAACATTCCAGTAGTAATTTGAGCCATCAAACAAAAAAAAATGGGGTAATATATTTTTCTTAAGTTCAATATCTTTTGGTGTTAATCTACACACAGAGAGATTTCCAACATCACAAAAATCGCCTCAATCAGAGTCCATATGAAAAAGTTATGCCATCCATAAGTTAACCTTCTTGTTTTGACCACCATAATTCGAGAGGATGCCATGTCAACCCCCATTACTCATGGAGAAGGGGTTAGCCATGTGATAAGGATGAAGAATACTCAAAAAGAGTCTATATTATAACTCTATTTAAGAGTTGGATTCAAACCTAATAACTAGTAGATTATCAAGTTATGTTATAACTAGACCACTAGGAGGAAAAGGGGTCCCATTCTATTCGAGTGCATTTTGTTCCATAAATGAGGAGAGTAGTCAAGATGGGAGGGGGATAGAGAAAACAAAGAGGATTTGTGCACTATAGCAACCCATTTGCCACAAGCTTCACTTATTTGTACTTGCATCCATTTTTCTATTCATACAAAGAGAGCAGAGTGACCTTAACTTCGAGTTGGGTTTTGTCCTAAAAGGGTTTCCCAAGTTATGTGGTGTTAGTTTATGATTTGTGAGTTTTATTTTGATGTTCTCTATTTTTTGCATAATTATGACTTGCATGCATATGAAATAAACAATAATTTACAATTCCAGAAATCTAAGGAGAAATAAACCCTCAAAATGTACATTTCATATTTTGAGCATAATTTTGTTAGATTTTTTGTGACGAACTTTCTAGTGGAATATCCACGATAGTTTATGGATCACAATTATTTTCTAAAACATTCTATTATCATCCTAGTGGGTCAATTTAAATCTTGGAATTCCACTCCTTACTTTTCATTAACCAATGTTTCACTATACTACATAGAGGATTTAATGATACTTGATCAAGTTCTTGAGCTATCTTTGAGGGGTTATCGAATTATTCACATATTGCATTCATGCTTCTTGAAAATTATGAAAATATATATTTAGAAGAGGCATTCATTAATCAAATCCTCAATTAAAACTTTGGGATTGTCTTTACTTTCCTAGAGCATATACCTCTATGTTATTTTAGCATAGATAGATGTTAAAATCTACAAAGAAACACCACACATAATGAGGTGGAGAGGATATTATCTAAAAAAACAATTTACCATCTTTCCACTGTATAAATCTTCTTATTTATAATTTTCTCAAACTTGATTTTGCCTTTGTTATTTTATCCCAGTCTATGAGGATCCCCTTCCAATTTAACAAAGCTAAGAGTTATGTTCTAAAAATTGTTATTACATTAATAGGTATATGGTTGATATTTGAAATAAATCCATTCTTGCACTTGTTACACTACTTGGATTTCCTTATTGTTTACCTTTCCATGCTCATAATTCTTTGTTGCACTATTATGAGTGCACAAGTTTATGTATAATGCAAGTGTCAATTCCTTATTAGATTTAAGCATGAACTCATGGCATGTTAAGAATAGTATTACATGAAATATGATGATATATGAGATAAAAGAAGTTATCCATTAACGTTATCTTCATCCAAGCAATAATCTTTCTCGATCTAATGTTATATGTGTCGACCATGAGTGATGAAGCATTCACATAAAAATTGATGTAAAATAGTTGAGGAAAAGTCCTTAATTACGATGCTTATCTATGTATGCTTTGATTGGTTTTCATTTTATTCTTAAGTATGTGATTCTTACTACATGCAATGACATAATTACCATGTCATCATTGTAAATAATTCAAGGATCTACATGGACAAGCAAAAGAAAAAAGCATGACCAAGTTATCACAATATAAACAAGGGTACTTCGATAAGGTATTCACAAGTAAGAGGATTTTGAAATTATCATATCAACACAAGGAAAGAATAGGAGATCCAAACTTAAGCCTAGGCTAGTCATCTAGATAAACTCAAAGTAGAGATCAAGTGCACTTGAGAGCACTTGAATACTTGATATTAAGTAGAGAGAACTTGAGTACTTGCAATACACTTCTATATCTCATCATTATTCAATCATAAATAATAAATGGCCAAAATTAAGGGATCAAATAAATCATCATCTATTGCATCAACAAAGACAACTTTCACGAAAGAGGCAAAAAAAATAAGCAAATAAGTTCTAGCATATCTAATATTCTAGTGAAAAACCAATGAGTTTAGCTTACATGCATCAAAAGAGTCTGGAGAAACTAAAGAATATCAACACATGTAAAACTCCACATAAATTTCTCATAACTAAAGTAATTTCAACAAGGAGACATGTGAATCAGTGGAGAAACAATTTATGAATCCAAAGACATTCTTATTCAAACATAGAATCATCACATACCTAGAGGAAAAGCATTATACAATTCCTCAACCAAACTTACCTAAATAAAAAGAGGACTACACGAAGTAGAAGCAAGGATTAGTCTAATAATCAATTAAAATATCTCAAAGAAAAAGTAAGACCTAAATATAGGGAAACCCCCACAATGAGCAAGTCATGTATATTGAGATAATCAAATATTCCATTCACATTAACACATGAAACTGATGAGTGAGATCCATTTAGGAAATAATATCTTGAGAGCATAGTAAATACCATAAAAAGGCACCCCTAGCATTCATGTGCACTTCAATTAATAGGGTAAGTAAGGCAAACCAATCAAATACCTTGAAATCATCCTAGAGCTCGAAACGCATCGAAAATATAAGCCACAAGTATAATAAGACTCAATAAATGAGGCTTAAAAATTTTGGAGGGTCCTGAGGCCCTAGGTTTTGGAGTTTGTTGATGACCTACATGGGATTTATCATAATGAAGCTAGGGGGAGATGTTTATATACTATGCTCTCTTCTATGGCACTCTCTACATTTAAAGACAAGATGAATATGCATGTGGCATAGTTCACTAGTGAACTTATGGGAATGGATCAAATCAAGCTAGAAATAAGCATTTGGAGGGACTCTTATCATAGTTCATCCACCCTAATGAGTCTTAGATTTGACCAATATTTTTCATATATTGGATAACCCTTTTTTCCATCCTACCTTGTTTTATCCCTCCTTTTCTTACATTTTGTTATCGTTTCTGTTAGTTTCACATTATTAACAGCTACAAGTTAAACAAGGAGATGATTTAACACATTTACTCATGAATTAGTTTGTGTTTTGGGTGTAACTTTCCTTTATTAATTAACCTTGGGTGTCACAACCTTTACATGTTCTACAAGATTACTAGTTGTTGACCAAACTATCGGAAGTGCACAAACCATGGGGGTAGAGATGATGAACATATGAAAGAAACTTATCGACAAACTACTGGAAGTCGTTATAGGAAATTGATAGTTACGCTTCCAGTCTTGGACTTATCATTTAATGGTTGGCTTAACCACTTAAATTGGCACAGCTTAGGATATAACCTTTTTCAAAAGAAAATCTTCTTACATCCTAAATATGTGGTTTTGTTGTAACAGTCATACCGTGAAGTTATGATATATATTTCCCATTTTGTATATTTTTTATCATGTGTTATGAAACCAGCTCACAAAAAGATAGAAAAGATATATCAACGCCTTAGAAATAAGCCTCTTCGAGGGGGAAACCTCCTTTACATTACACAAATGAACAATTCTTAGATGATACAAATGACAAGACCTCCTTTCTATATATAGGAGTCTAAGGGATCATAATATAATCAGAGCCGACATAACAATAATAATGTAAGGGCGCAATAATAACAATAGTGGGCTTCTATGGGGCACAATAATAACAATATGGGGACTACATGGGCACAACAATATAATAAGGGGGTTGTACTAATAACAATAAGGGGTTACACTAGTAGTATAGGAACCTAACATACCCCTCTCCTTCAAAAAGTGTTGTCTTCAACACTTGAGTAGTTCTTGATTCTTATGCATAAATTCTTGTCCTCCCATGTGGAATCTTCAGCGGGTAAGTTCCTCCACTTGATGAGATACTCTGGAACTGATCTATTTCGTAGCCGTCGATTTCTCGGTTCTATGACTGCTTCAGGTTCCAATATGATTTTTCCTTCCTTGTCAAGTTATCGCAATATTGTTTGAACTGGGACCTTCTGCAACTTTTGAATGAGTTCCCACTCCTTTGGGCATATGGATATCTGTAAGGCCTGATGTTCGGAGGAACACTTCCTAGAATCAAATGAATAGCATGATCATGATCACGAATAGGTGGGAGGCCTTTTGGAGTCTCAAATACCTTGGAATGGTTGTCCAAAACGTTTTGGAGATCTGGAGATATACATGATTTCGATGTGGCATCCTCTAATGAACATAATTGTGCAATTACACCCCATTGTTCTTTATTTAGAAGCTTTGTCATTCTATTAGAGTTGATTATCTTTATAGGTTTCCCTTCTATACCCCTCAATTCAACTTCCTTTCCCTCCCAAAAAAATTTCAAGAAAAGTTCTTGAAAATTAAAAGCTATCATACCCAAAGATTGTAGCCATTGGACTCCTAGTAAAACATCAGCACCACGCATTGGAATGGAAATCATTGGGCTATTCAATACATATTCTCCCATGGATAGATTGATATTATGGCACTTTCCAGAGAAATTTATAGTTCCTCCACTTGCAACCATCACTTGACACTCTAGTGCTAGATATAGGAAGCAATTCAATTCCTTGGCTATCTTACAATGAATAAAATTATGGGTACTGCCTTAATCAATCAACACTATTACCTTTTTCTTCTTGATATGACATTCTATCTTGATAGTTTCAGGAGTGGTAATTTCTTCCAATGCATTACAAGATATGGTCGGATTCATTTCTTGATGCTCGATGTGATCTTTCAATTCTTGAACATTTTTCTTCTTGATATGTCCTTCTATATTGATAATTTGAGGAGTGGTAATTCCAGCCAATGCATTACAAGATATGGTCGGATTCATTTCTTCTTTCTTGATGTGATCTTTCACTTCTTGAAACTTTTTTTTCTTGATATGTCCTTCTATCTTTAGAGTTTGAGGAGTGGTAATTCTTTCCAATGCTTTACAAGATATGGTCGGATTAATTTCTTCTTTCTCTGGGGTGGTTTCTTGGTGTATATCCTCTTCTTTTGATGTTTCTTGATCCTTTTCTTCCTCCTCTTCATAATCTATGTAAAATAAATTATTCTCGGCACACTTATGACCTTTAGTGTATTTGCTATCACAATTGTAACAATGCCCTTTTTCTCTTTTTTCTTCCAATTGTTGTGGTGTAAACCTTGTAGGTTGTGGAAGGCTAGGAGAAAAAACACTTCCATAGTTATAGTCGTGAGTAGTGGGATTCCTTGTTTCCATAATTTCGCTTTCAATTTTTCTTGCCAACCTGAATGCCTTCTCCAATGAATTAGGTTCCCAAAGACGAACCTCGTGTTGAATGTTATCCTTTAAAGTCCCTATGAAGACATCAACCATTTTCTTCTCTGGAATATCATTTACCCTTATATTCAATTTTTGGAAGTCCTCAATGTGCTCTTCCATTGAACCCTTTTGTTTGAGATTTATCAATTGGCTAAAGAAGGTGTTTCTCTTTGTATCCTCATAATGTGCTATCATTTCCTCTGTGAAAATTGACCACGTGACAAGTGGTTTACGAGAACAAAGCCCTTTATACCATAAAATTTGATTCAGTTTTAAATAGCTAGATGTAATACGTACCTTTTGTAATAGTGGTACACCATGTAGATCAAAATATTTCTCCATCTGCAGTATCCAATTTATCGGATCCTTGCCATCAAACTTCCTCATCTCACTTTTTCTTTATTTTAGGAGCTCAATCTTGAAATGACTGTAACTCTGTACTTTCGGATCTTAAGTTCTGAAATTTTGGTCTATAATAGCCCTCTAATACCTCTTTCTAACTCCGCGAGTCTGAGTGCAATTGGATTCCTAAAGAAAGATATATTCTCAATCTCCCGCGATGACCTAATTATAGACTAGTTTAGTAGAGTGAACTTGTATGACATGCCATGTGTGACTATTTCAACTTTAGGTTTTGAAAATTATACCCAAAGAAAATACTGTCTGTCCTCTTTTTGTAACTTCTTACAAAATTTCAATCTGATGCTCAGAGAGAACGTTATGACGATTTTCCCAAGTTCACCTGTTTAGGATGTAATTAGGGAGTATGCAAAAACCCTAACTTCCTCAGATCATAAATCTGAAAATATAGCGATACAAGATCTAAAATTCAGACCCGAAGTTCAGACTGCTTTCTTCTCAAATTTGTTTTTTTTTTAGCTTCTGAAACTTCATAGTGAACAAGTTATAGTGAAACTTCCACGATGACCTATTTTAGATGAAATTCTAGAGCTTTCGAAAAACCTAACTTCCTCATATCATATCTCCACAAATATAGCGAGACGAGACCTGAAATTCGGACACGAGATTCAACGAGATTTCTTCTCAAATGGGTTTTCTGTTAGCTTCTGAAATGTCACAGAGAAAAAAAAAATTAGAGAAAAAGTAAGAAAAAGTTATAGCGAAAATTCCATGATGGCCTGTTTGGAGTAGCGAAACCCTAGAATCCAAAGCTTTGATACCAAATGTTATGAAACCAGCTCACAAAAAGATAGAACAGATATATCAATGCCTTAGAAATAAGCTTCTTCGAGGGGGAAACCTCATTTAAATTACACAGATGAACAATTCTTAGATGATACAAATGACAAGACCTCCTTTCTATATAAGAGTCTAAGGGGTCATAATATAATCAGAGCCGACATAACAATAATAATGTAAGGGCACAATAATAACAATATGGGGACTACATGGGCACAACAATATAATAAGGGGGTTGTACTAATAACAATAAGGGGTTACACTAGTAGTATAGGGACCTAACATCATGGTTGTAATAATAAATTATTTTGGTGATGTATAGGTCAGAGATCCTTAGATTTGGGTCTCGTGGTCCAAACTCCTAAATACTAAATTTCTATATAATGATGTAAGTTATTGGAAAAAGGTTAGTCAACATACTGAGACTGGAGAAAGGGCCATACTTTGTAACAACTCTATACTCTGTAATTTTTAGGGGGAATTAATGAATTTTTAGGGGGAATTAAGGCACCTATCCTGGGATGCACTTGCAATGTTGTTAGGATTTATTATTATATAATTTTATTTGTTTATGTTTTACCTACATAGAACAAATGTAATCATTTCTAGCTCCATCCCTATTAGTTTGAGTTGTGATATTCTATGTATAATGGTGTGCAGGCCCTTGGTACGAGTAGTTGGTAACAATGGGAATTCGATAGGTGGTTGAAAGACTACAGGACTCAAACTTATGACTCCTAAGTGATTTTTTTTTTCATGTTTGATTTATTTGGCATTGTGTGTTTCTTGAATTCTTGAACCTATTGGACATATTTAGGATGTTGACAATTGCTATGATGATTTAATTTACTATTTATATACATGTTTGTATGGCATGTAAAATGTGAATCCATGTTCAATTAAATTACTGAGGAGTATTCTTTTAGCATATTTATTTAGTGTCTTTTCTTTACCACTCAAACCAATTAAGCTTATTTCTGCATATACATTGTTGAAATCTCATTAGCTTACAAGATCCTGGTTGATTATTTAATGAACAAAAATTTAAGCAATTAAATTTCCCAACATTTTTGGCATTGTTTCTAAGGAGGTGTCAAGGAACTAGGTCTTTATATTGGTTTGTTTTTGTATATATTTCTTTGTAGGCCCTTTTTTAGCAGTGTTAAACATCTTAAAACACAGAGAGACATGAATTGTAAGATGAGAGGTAAGAACCTATGCATCCACTTTAATGGGTTCTTTGTCTCACTTGATTTAGATGATATTGGTATTGTATGAATCGAGTAAGAGGTAATGGGGGTAGGGGCAAAGGAAAATCTATTAATCTGGATAGTGCTATCAAAACAAAACAAAACAAAAAACCCACTTCTAACCTTATAATAGGTAATACTTCAGGAAAAGGGAAAGGAGACAGAGCGCCTGAAGATCAAGTAAATTTTTGGGAATACATATCCTGGAGATAGGAACCAGTATTTGGTATAGTTGCAGATGTTTCCACCACTTCAGTTGATCCAAAGAGAGAAATAAATTTTGAAAGAGAAGTGATATCAAAACTCCAAAACAATCCAATTATAGAACTTGATCTTCCACCACTAGAGACCAAATTTAGTTTGGTTTGGGGCATAAACATGGTGGATGGAGAAGACGAAGCTAACCATGGAGAAAACTATAGATAGGATGAGGAAGAGGTAACTTTTGGTTTTCCTATTGTTGACTGTACTACAAATGTTCATATGAAGAATATCTCACCCTCAATATTGTCACATTCTCAAGGATTGGTAAGTGAAGATCTTGATACCTTTTTATTTGAATTTGATATTTTTTTTTGTAGCATGGATTATTCAGAACATTCACAAAAACTTAGATTATTTTTTGCTACTCTTAAATAAGTAGCCCTACAATGGTTCATTGGATTGGAAGAGAATAGGATTACAACCTGGGAGTTTATCAAAAAACAGTTTCTTAAAAAATATCAAGATTATTGTAAAGCTAGAGAACTGAAAGAAGAAATTTTAGGATGGTACAAAGAGAATATGAAAGTTTGGAGGCCTATTTAGAGAGGTTCTTATATAACCATCAACATGCTAGACAACACAATCTAGATCCTGGGAACAAAACAAAAAAAACCTCTTTTTAAGGGGTGTTTCCAAAGAATCTATGAATATACTTAATTTAATGGGGTAAGGGGGTATCTCTAAATTTTATTTTGATGAAATTTCTGACATCTTAGGAGGTATTCCTAAGGACAGGGTAGAACTGGAAAAATTCCCCAAGATAGTTTTCCCATAAATCTAAAGGCATCCTCTAGTGGTGTAACTAGGACTAAACTAAGAAACCTATTGGAGAAATTTAAAATTGACATCCTCAACACACTCAATTTGCAGCTTGATTCCTTTAGCTTTAAAAGGAAACAAGAGGAAGAAAATGTAGCTCTTGTTCTTTTTTATCCTATATTTAGGAAGAAGCACCCAAAGAAAGATTTCCCTCTTAATAATGATGTTATTTGTGCTATTTGTGCAGAAGAAAACACTATTGAAAATTGTTCATCCTTACCAGGGCTCAAGGCGGTGTACCAAGGAGATGATCAATTAGAGGAACAATTGTATTCATTAGTAGCAAAAAATACATGGTAACCTCGGTCAGGAGGTATTCCTTTCAATCATTTGTTGTAATTTATTCATATTTACCAAGATAGAAATATGTACCTTGGAATGTTGCAGCATCATGGAAGGCATGGCCCCAACACCAGCTCAAAATCAACCTTGGCAACAAGGGTGGTGAGGGATTGGTAATGGGACTATGCCTTCATATCCCTACTTTGTGTGTACTCTGCACAGCCTTAATATCCTATGTAACTTCAATATTTTTCACCACCTTATCTACTACAAGTACCTACCCAACAACAACAACAACCTTGGAACATGCATCATCAACAGTTGAAGTTGTCATCCACCCAACCTCCTAGGTCGAATCAGTTACTTAGCCATCCTGTTACTAACCAAACAATAAGGCATCCCAACCAGATTTGCAACCCTTCCCAACTTATACAATTACTCCTATGGAGGTGCAATATATTCATTTGTGGTCTAGGAAAGTGCTCTAAAACCACATCCCCATTATTATTGAAGAGGAAAGAGAAGAAGTGGTCCCTACTTATAAAATTGATAGAAGTGCCCTTTTTGTCTTGAAGAAAAATATTAGTTTCCCATAACATCCTTCTTCATCAATAGGTCCACCTTATCCCAAAAGTTTGAATGTGAGTAAACCAATGGTTTTTCCTCAATATGATTTGGTCACTGAGCTTAGAAATTTATTCATTAAAATATATTTACTCCAATCCCTTAGGGACATACCTATTTATGCTAAGGCAGTGAGGGAACTATGCTTAAAGAAACCTGGGAGAAAAAAGAGGGACCCACCCACTATACATCTTATTCAAGAGCTTTTTGGTTTAATTACCAAAAAAAACTTAGCAAAGAAATATATATATATATATATATATATATATTTATATAATGGTAACCCTATCGTCTTTTTTCACATAAATGGAATCTACATACCAAATACATTAATTTACCTCATAGTAACCATCAATATTATGACTATGCAAACCATGAAATATCTAGAACTGCCAAACCTTTGCCCTAATTCAACTATTCTTGAGCTAGCTAATAGATCTAAGGTTAAACTGGAGTGTTGGATGATGTAATTATTTCCCTATAATCGTGTGAATAGCCTATATATTTTTTGGTCCTATAACATGAGACTTCAATAGGGTAACATCCTATAATCTTTGGAAAACCTTGGCTTGCTACTACAGATGCCTTTATAGGATGCAGATCTAGTAACATGTTTATCTCCAATGGGGCTTAAATAAAACAAATAACATTGTATCTACCTGCAAAATATCTCATGGAGTCAGAAGAGCTTCATGGTTTGATGATTCAAAAAGTGATCAAGAGATTGTCCAACCTATGTGCACAGTCGATCAGGTAAGGAATTTTAAAGAATGTACAGAAGAAGATCAACTTAATTCTTTCTTTTGTAATTTTGATTTTTTGCATACTCCTAATTCCCTTCCATTGGAACAAATTTTAAGAGTTGATGTATAGGAAATTGGTGATTTAATAGTTTTGTCTTCATTTTATAACACTACAATAACCTCCTCACAAAAAATGGAACTAAATTGTATTCCTACTAAAATCAATCTTACAAAAAAATTTAATATTCGTAACAAGCTTACTGATACTCGGCAAAAGGAACTAATCCAGGTATTACAAAAATAGATAAAATCCTTTGCTTCGATTACCAAGACACGAAGTGAATTAATCTTAATATATTCTCACCTCATATTTATTCTCGAGTTGATGCCCATCCTGTCAAGCAGCCTTAGAGGTGCATGAACCCAACACTCAAGGAAGTTGTTAAAGAGGAACTACAAAAACTACTTGATGCTAATTTAATCTACCCAATATCTGGCAGTGAATGGTTTCCCCCTTAGTTGTGATACCTAAACCGTAAGGAAATGGTGTGTATGTGTATATTTTTGGGAATTAAAAAAAACTACCATCAAACATCTCTTCCCCCTTCCTTTCATTAACTAGGTCTTAGATACCTTAGGGGGGAAAGAGAAAAAAAAAATATTTTTACATGGGTATAGTGGATACAACCAAATCCAAATAGCACAGGAGGGTCGTGAGAAGACCACGTTTACCTTACCTTGGGAAAAATTTTCCTACTAGGTGTTGCCTTTTGTTTTATGTAAATTATGCCCCTGTCATCTTTCAAAGAGCGCTGATAGGGATATTCTCAAACCTTACTCATGATTTTGTAGAGGTTTATATGGATGATTTCACTACTTACACTATCATAATTGAGGAATATTTGAAAAGTATCAAGAAAGTGTTGATAAGATGATAGGAAATGCACCTTGCCCTGAGTAATGTGAAAATCCATATGTTGTTGACTAGGGGTGTAGTGCTCGGTCAAGTGGTTTATGTTGTACAAATTGAGGTAGATCCAACAAAAATAGATGTTTTGCCCAACTATCAGTTCCCAAAATGTAGAAAGAGGTGAGAAAATTTCTTGGTTTTGCTGGATACTATAGAAGATTTATTGAGAATTTTACAAAGATTACTACACTATTACTTAAGATATTGTCCAAGAATGTTGCTTTTCTTTGCAATAACCATTGTCAAGGTGATTTTGAAACTTTGAAATAAAATCTTTTTGTTGCACCTATATTGAAGGGGCCTAATTGGTCAGTTCCATTACATATTTCCATGAATGCCTTAGACACCACTTTGGGGATTATCCATGGGAAGAAAGAAGGCCAATATTATTATTCCATTTATTATACTAGTAAGAACCTAACCCTTGTTGAGATGAACTATATTGTGGCAGAGAAGGAACTCTTAGCAACGGTGAAATATATAAATAACTTTAGTCATTATATTACAAGTTACAAATTCTTCATTCCCACCGACCATAATGCGATGCATATCTGATGAATAAATTGGTAACCAATGGTAAGATCACGGCATGGTTTTCATCACTGCAAGAATTTAATGTCACACTTATGGACTGGCCTAGTAAGGAAAATTTGGTTTCTAGATTACAAAATGAAGGTGATATTGATCTTGTAGAAGTTAATTTCCCTTATGAACAATTATTTGCAATGTCTACTCACTTGCCTTGGTTTGCAAACATAGAAAATTATCTAACAACAGGAAAATTTCCTCAACAGTTACCAGCTCATGAGAAACGAAGAATTATAATGATAAGTGTTGTGTACTCGTGGATTAATGGTGAACTATTCCATACGAGAGTAGACCTCATCATTTGAAGGTGTGACCAGTAAGATGAAATGTTTGAGATCTTAAAAGTTTGTCACAATGAGCCATGTGGGGGTCATTTTTCTAACAAAAAAAATAGACTTGAAGATACTAAGATCTGGATAATACTAGCCCATTATTTTTAAAGATGATAAGAAATATGTGCAATAGTGTGACGGATCTTAGTTAATGGGGTGACCAACACAAGTCAATGAAATGTCATTATATACGCAATTGTTGATTAAACCATTTGAGAAGTGGGCCTTAGATTTTGTGGATCCCGTCACGCCAATGTCAAATAAGAAAAATTACATTGTCATGGGTACTGACTATGTCACAAAATGGGTAGAGGCTAAGTCTTTATCTTGAGTTAATGAACAACCAGTAGCAAACTTTATTTAAGAATAAATATTTAGCATGCCTATAGATATTGTCATGCATCGAGGGACACAATTTACATCTAGACTTATTAAATCAATCACATAGTAGTATAAAATTAGACATATAACTTGTATACCATAACACACTTGAGTGAAAGGACAAGTGGAGTCCACCATAAGGTACTAGAAGTCGTTCTAACAAAAATGGTGCAGATTCATCACAAGGATTGGGTAGATTGGTTGACTGAAGCACTCTGGGATTACAAGACAACTTAGCAAAGTACCACAAAATGTACCCCTTATGAATTGGTCAACAGGAAACATGTCCTCATTCCTATATAATTTTAGCTCAAGACATTTCAAACTGTAGCCCATCTAGGAATGAATTTGATAGAGGCACAATAACAAAGGTTATTACAGTTGAATCAAATTGATCAAATAAAGCAAGATGTTATACAAAAAACTATTTTTCTACAACAACCAGGAAGGAAATGGCATGATAAATTTATCCAAAATAAAAATCTCTAGCCAAGAGACTAGGCTCTCCTCTTCGATTCAAAGTTTAAATTTTTTAAGAGAAAGTTTACAACTCAGTGGCTAGTGCCCTATGAAATAGATATCGTTTTTTAGGATGGATTAGTTTGGATTAAAACCATTAATGAAGACAAAACTTCTTTTATTGTCAATGGGCATAGGTTGAATATGCATATGAAACTGATGTCCAAAGAAAAATCTATAGTAGACATCTATCAAGATGATGGAATGGAAGTAGTAAGAGAGGAATATCATATTCGTAATATTTCTCTCTCCTTGAATTTATCTTTAATTTAATAAAGATAATATATCTATATATATATATATATATATATATATATATATATGGAACCTAATTGTGAAAACCACTTTGTGGCATGGTTGGACCATGTTTTTTCTTGAAAACCAGTTTCTAGCAGGCAAAATATGTTATTTGTGCAAGTTGACAAATTCTTTTAAATCACAACTCTTCAATTTTTATTTTTTTCTCGTATTAGTTGATGGGGGTCCCTTAAGGCCCTCCTTCTAATGACCTATTTCCCATTAACTCCAACACATTATTTGGGATAAAAGGGTAGATACTTTTCTTTCAGTACCTAGAGGCTTTCATACATTAATGGCAGGTTATCTCGCTAGTGATAAGAGGGAATACATCAATATCTCTTCTTCGTTGTATCTTGCAGGTGACTTGACATCATCTCCTTTATTTGTACCTTGCAATATGTATTGGGGTACCTTGGAACTCATCATCATCAAAGGTGAGTGGCCTCGCATCAATTAACAACATACATTAATGGCTAATATTTTGATGGTTCCTTCTCATGCTCAACTTCAACACCTTTATTCGCATGGTGAAGGATTGTACCCTGATCGAATGGGACATGTTAAGACTTTTTACTTCATGGTACACACCAACTGCAGGGTTTAGGGTTGGTAATGAAAAAATTGTGAAGAATATTGAGATGGAGCATATTTGACAATTTATTACAAAGTTTTAGACTAGCCCCTATGCTAGTCATAATAGTCTTGTTTCCTCATATTTTAATTTTGTAGGAATATTTAGTGCTCAAGATCAACAATTGAATGGGGAACAATTAGCAGAATTGAAGAGCACATTGCAACACAACACAGGACCATATTTTAGTCATACATAGAGAAGAGTATTGTTATTTTTAGATATTTCGATAGCTAAATTGGTTTTTTATGAATTAATCTAATTGGAGTCACTAAATTCTGGTAACTATTATAGAAGAATAATTTGTTGCGAGACCTTTCAATTTTGATAACTGGTCTGTTGGGTCACTCAATTGTCACCATTATTTACATTCATCCTTTTAACCATTTGTGTCATTCCTTCACCATTGATTATTCGATTTTCCACAATTTCTCGTTAAAACATCACAATCATTTCCAATGCTCAAAGTGGATGATTATCATATATTTCCTTTATTTTTAATGAGTTAAATGGGATTATGATTGATTTTATTAATGACATTTTATTAGCTTTGTTCAATAACCATCTCCATGATCGAGGCATTAACATCATTCTAGAAGGAAATCGGGCACATGGGTTTTGCTTCTAAGACCCCTAATATGGGTTTTTGTTGTTCAAATCTCACCCAATTCACACGTGTGAACCTCCAAATTTTATCAAAGGCAATGAGTAGGAGTTTTAGGCAATCAATTTAGGATGTAATTTTTGAGCAAATGAAGATGAATATTGGAAACCTAAAACATTGGTTTTTTGCAAAATGATCCCATTTATGCTCCACACCGTTTTAGAAGGAAATCGAGCACATGGGTTTTCCTTCTAAGACCCCCAATATGGATTTTTGTTGTTCAAAGCTCACACATATGAACCTCCAACATTTTACCAAAGGAAATAAGCAACATTCAAGAAGTCAACTTTGGACGTAAAATATGAGCACATAAAGACTAATTTTGCAAAACTAAAACATTTTTTTTGGTAGAAAGAGCCCATTTATGCTCTATGTGGGAGGTTTCCTCAAATTGTGAAGGATATGGGATATTTTCGTGATTCATTGAACCATATTTTCTCAGAATTTGTGTTCTGGTCATTTTCTTAAAATCCAAATTATCTTTCTATTAGAGGTATGTTCGTAAAGAACAGGCGATTGGTTTCAACCTGCTCATGCCCCCTATATATAAATATGCATTGAATTGATAGAATAGGAAGAGGAGACAGATATTTATGTTTGAAATCATGTAAACATTGTTTATTTGATTTAATACTGGACTTGATCCTTTTCCAACACTTCATATTGATGACTATTGATTATAATGGAGATTTTTTGAATTCCTTTTAATTTCATGTGATCACTAAAGGGCCTGGGGCTGGATGTACTAGTTATTGTAGTATAATTCCTTTTCATTTCATTGCAGTTTTGTTGTTTTACCTTACTCTGTTTTCTTTTATATATGTTTTTCGTTATCGTATATGATTTTTTTTTAGTTTTGATCATTGTCTTTCTCTTATAGTTTCCAATCAAGTTCTTGAGATATATATAAAATACCAAAAATATTTGTTTTCAACTTTAATATTCACGTAATCATAGTTTAAAGATGCATAGTTAGATCACCTCATTTTTCAGTCATTTGCATAACAACGTAAAACATAATTTTCATCATAGGTTTCAATAGGTTTCAAATGAAAGTATTTCAAAATAATTAATCACACGCTTTTTCAAGGTTTCAATTCTTTCCATAGAAAACTTCTACAAGATTTCTTAGATTAAAGTTCATGTTCCATAAACTAGAGTTACTTGCTTTCTTAGACTAAAAGTGTTTGCTTTCATAGCTTAGTTTTTCAACACTTTCAAACTTCAATGCTTTCATAGATCAATCTTAAACTAGATTAAGTTTATATGCTTTCCTTGAGTAATTATCTTTGCTTTCACTAGATTAAGTTTATTTACCTTATTAGAATGATTTTCTTTGTTTTTACTAGAACATGTTTATTTGCTTTCCTAGAACAAATGTCCATGCTTTCATAGAATACATTTCAACTATTTTCTTGGAGACATTTGTCTTGCTTTCCTAGAGTAGAAGTCTTACTTAATCAAAATTTACATGTTTTCATTAGAATATAAATTTTATGCTTTCATAAGAATCAAGAGTGTGTGTTTTGCCCAAAAATAACTTCAATTGCCTTTAATTTCATTTTGCAGGATAGATTGAAATTGGTTTATAGAATAGAATTTTATTTCACGACTTTCTTCACCCATAGAATAGAAACTTTATTTTCTTATGAAATATTTCCATTAGAACTAAAAGTTAAATTCCTAGCATATATTGTGTCGTATAGTTCATAAGTTTACTTACCTATATTGATACTTTAATGCAATGTAACTTAAATCACAATTAAATTACCTAACATTAATGGTCAGTAATTCAATGATTCCTTCTCATGCTCGACTCAACACCTTTATTCACATGTTAAATGAGTGTACCTTGATTGGATGAGATGTGTGAAGACTTGTGACTTCACCTTACACAACAATTGTAGGCTTCATGGTTGGTAATGAAGAGAGTGTGAATACTATTGACATTGAGTATATTTGACAACTTATTACAGATTTTTAGACCATCCCCTACTCTACTCGCAGTAGTCATGTTTCCTAATCTTCTAATTTGGTAGGAATATTGAGTGGTCAAGATCAACAATTAAATGGGAAATAGTTAGTAGAATTGCGGAGCACATCACAACACAAGGAAGGAGCATATTTCAGTCATAGATAGAGTAGAGTATTGATATTATAAAGATTCTGATATCCAAAAAAAAAATATGCTTTAATCTAATTGCAGGAGTTACAAAATTCTGGTAATTGTTATAGTAAAATAATTTATTGCAAGATCTTTCAATTCTATAAACACAAGTGAAACTAAGAAGTGGAATTGTGAGATCCCATGATTCAAACAGCGACAGTTAGTACTTTCGACACAATGTAGGTACCAAGCCCATTTGCTCCATTAGGTTTGAAGGTCAAGTGAAGGTAATTATTGTAAGAAAATTTCACTTTTAAACATATGATTAAATTTGGAGAAATGTACAAAACAATTACTATCATTGTACATGTATAACAATGATCTGGATTTATATAGGAACGCAAAAAATTACAGAAATAACCATAAATACAGATATGTAGCAGAAATAATGCTTCATTTCATTAATGTGAAATACTAAAATATGCTTACAAACAGAAATGGAAATAAACCAGCTAGGGCGATGGTAGATTATCTCTGAGAAGAGATGTGGCAGCTACATGCCTCTAAACTGTGTTAAAATGAGGCTCGAAGGCCTATTTATTGTTGAGAAACAATGGAAAACCTTAAACATCCAAAAATCTAACCCGAGAAGGTGAAACGCCAAACTGTGGGCCCCGTTTTGGGTAAATTGGTGCATCAACTCCTCGGGGTCGTAACTTTGGTACATGATCTCTATTTGACACGTACAATAGCTTGTTAGAAAGATCTATCCGAGAAATATAACTTTGGGAAGAGAAACATGGGTCAGCCCATGTTGCTCCCATTTTTCCCAAAAAACGTCCTTTAGGGCCTCAAAACGGCTCTAGAAGTTCAGGACCAAAAAAACTGCTAAAAATAGTAAATTGTGCTACAATTACGGAAACTGAAAAACTAAAAGAGACAATTGTGGGGGTCCAAGTGGGATAGGTGGGTTCCCACCAACATCCACCTGGATCATTCCTCCCCCCTTAGGAACCAATGGTCCCCATTTTGTTGAGTTCCTCCATCTACTAAACTTGGTCCCTGGTGAGCTGTTATGCAATCTCGGATGTGTCCAGTAATGGTAGGAAGCATAGTCGAGAGTGGTACACATTGAACACTTGGTGTAGGTGAAGGAATGAGGGAATTTTGTACTCCAAAGAATTGTTTCCCACAACCTTGGTAATGGTGTAAGGACCATGTCGGAGTGGTCTGAGCTTCTGATGGGCTCTGGTAAGCCGTTCTTTTTCCCGATGCAACCAAACTTTGTCACCCACCTTAAACTTGTGTGGTACCCCTGTGGATGAAGAGAAGTTGTTCCTGTGTTCTTTCATGACCGTATCCCTCTATGGTTGCTACTACGTGGAGGAACCCTTTAGGGGGGTCATGGATGTGGCGACGATATTCCCCTTACTTTGGGAGCGAACCAGACAAAAAATGAATTTCCTAGTCTGGGAGATGAGCTTGCTTCATTTCTTAGCAGTGATCAAAGAGGTGGCAGTAGGTGGGACTACCTCTGGTATTATTATAATGAATTACACAAAGAAATAATGACAGCGCGAGGCCTTGACTCATACACAGCATGTCGCCTCCACAAGTATGGCTAACCTAATAAGAAATCACAAACATCAAGCGGTGCAGCATCACATAATACCTCGTCTATGAAGGGCTTGATGTTGTAGGCAAGGCGACATTACTGGCGGACTCGGAGATCTCGTCCTTTGTGAAGCCACCCGATATTGTACGGTTGCGGGTGTGGTGTACTCAATAGGCCCAAATGCTTCACGACCTCTGCTGAAATGAGGTTATTTTGGCTTCCACTGTCAACAATGAATTGTAGTGACGAACCCTTCACCCATATCTGTGAGTGGAAAATACATTCCCCCTCCTCTAGATATTCGGGATCATTCTTCTGGATCTTGGCGGTGGAAATAGTGATGTTGGGCTCCGCATCAATGATCTGCTTCCCTTTTCCATTCCCCTTGTCAGGTTCTGACTCGGTGTCAGAACATGCATCTGATTCTAAAGCCTTCAACTTGGCCACCAGCAATTGCTTGGTTCGACACTCACTTGTGTTGTGAGTGGGGCTCTTGTGGAACTCACACCACTTTCCTGTGTCCTTCTTTGACTTCGTGGTGTTGTTCTTTTCTTGTGGCTTTGACGAGTTGTCTTAGGTCACCTCGCCTTGGCTTTGTCCTTTGTTCTTCGGATTTGCAGATCCAAAGTCTTGCTTCTTCTATTTGAACTTTTGCTCGATTTTGACAGTGTATCGGTACGTCGTGCCGAGCGAGGAGATGTTTAGGAAATCCATCTCTTCCTGGATGTATCTGTATAGGCAGCCACAGTATTTGAGTACCAAATGTAGCTCAGAGACCTTGATACCCAACTGTGTGCGAAGGGTATGAAAAATGTTTGTTAACTCCAGCACATCTTGGTCTCTTCCCTGTCGCAACGTGGTCCACTTGATGTATTTGTCCTCATAGCTTTTTACAGGGTAGTACTGCTCCTTGATAGCATCCCGGAATGAATTCCAAGTGGGTGCGCCTGAGAACAGTGAACCCGTACTTTCATCCTTCTACTCGCAGTAGGTTTCCCACTAGTCCTTGACATGGGGGGCTACTTTGAGAAGAGAGAAAATAATCTTTTCCTGACTAGAAAAATCATGAACAGAAAAATACCCTTCTAGCAAATTTAACCATTTATCTACGACATTTGCGTCTATCTGACCTTCGAATATGGGGATTTCTAAATTAACTTTTACCTTAAAGGGTGTGGCATTTTTAGAGTAGTTGTTGGAAGCCGATGCGTCACCTCTGGGTAGTCGCTGAAGGATCTGGGCAAAACTGTCCATCATCACGTTCCTTTGTCGCTTGAGGGCCTCTTCGAGCAAGATTTTGATAGGATCTCCTGCCTCCTCCTCTTTCTTTTCATCATCCATGAGAGGTCGTTGGGATTTGCAAGGTTGGTCTTGCAAAGGTTCAACCATTTCAAGCCCTAACTCCTTATATCCTGACCTCGTTGGGGACATGCAAAGACAAAGAAGGAGCAGATCGCTCTGATACCACTGATCCGGATTTATACAGGAACACAACAAATTATAGAAATAACCATAAATACAGATATGCAGTGGAAATAATGTTTCATTTCATTAATGTAAAATACTGAAATATGCTTACAAACAGAAAGGGAAATAAACCATCTATGGCGATGGTAGCTTATCTCTGAGAATAGATGTGGCGGCTACATGCCTCTGAACTGTGTTACAATGAGGCTTGAAGGTCAATTTATTGTTGAGAAACAATGGAAAACCCTAAACATCCAAAAACCTAACCCGAGAAGATGAAACGCCAAACTGTGGGCGCCGTTTTGGGTAAATTGGTACATCAACTTCCCGAGGTCATAACTTTGGCACCCCATCTTCGTTTTACGCATACAATAGCTTGTTAAAAAGATCTATCCGAGAAATATAACTTTGGGAAAAGCAACTTCAGACCATGGACCCATGTTGCTCCCAGATTTCCCAAAAAACGTCCTTTAGGGCTTCAAAACGGTTTCGAAATTTCAAGACTCGAAAAACTGCTAAAAATAGTAAATTGTGCTACAATTACGGAAACTGAAAAACTAAAAGAGATAGTTATGGGGGTCCAAGTGGGATAGGTGGGTGGATACCTATCCCACCTAGATCATTCCTCCCCCCTTAGGAAGCAATGGTCCCCATTTTGTTGAGTTCCTCCATCTGCTAAACTTGGTCCTTAGTAAGCTATTCTACAATCTCGGATGTGTCCAGTAACGATGGGAAGCATGGTTGAGGGGGGTACACAACGAACACTTGGTGCAAGCGAAGGAATGAGGGAATTTTGTGCTCCAAAGCATTGTTTCCCACAACCTTGGTAATGGTGTAAGGAACATGTCGGAGTGGTCTGAGCTTTTGATGGGTTTTGGTAAGCCATTCTTTCTGCTAATGCAACCAAACATTTTCGCCCACTTGAAACTTGTGTAGTACCCCTGTGGGTGAGGAGAAGTTGTTCCTATGTTCTTTCATGACCGTATCCCTCTATGGTTGTTGCTGCATGGAGGAACCCTTCGCGGGGGTCATGGATGTGGTGACGATCTTCCCCATACTTTGGGAGCGAACCAGACAGAAAATGAATTTCCTAGTCTGGGAGATGAGCTTGATGCATTTCTTAGTAGTAATCAATGAGGTGGAAGTAGGTGGGACTACCTCTGGTATCCTGTATAATGAATTACACAAAGAAATAATGACAGCGTGAGGCCTTGACTCTTACACATCATGTCGCCTCCACAAGTATGGCTGGCCTAGTAAAACATCACAAAAATCAAGTGGTGCAACATCACATAATACATCATCTGTGAAGGGCTTGATGCTGTAGGGAAGGCGGCATTACTGGCGGACTCAGAGATCTCGTCCTTCGTGAAGCCACCCCATACTATAAGGCTATCAGTGTGGTGTAGTCGGTAGGCCCAACCGCTTCACGACCTTTGTTGAAATGAGGTTCTTTTGGCTTCCACTGTCAACAATGAATTGTAGCAGCAAACCCTTCACCCACATCTGTGAGTGGAAAATACTTTCCCCCTCCTCTGGATCTTCGGGCTCATTCTTCTGGATCTTGGCAGTGGCAACACTAACGTTGGGTTCTGCATCAATGATCTGTGTCACTTTGCCATTCCCCTTGTCGGGTTCTGACTCAGGATTGGAACATGCATCTGATTCTAAAACCTTCAACTAGGCCACAAGTGATTGCTTGGTTCGACACTCACTTGTGTTGTGAGTGGGGCTCTTGTGGAACTCACACCACTTTCCTGTGTCCTTCTTTGACTTCGTGGTTTTGTTCTTTTCTTGCGGCTTTGACGGGTTGTCTTGGGTCACCCCGCCTTGGCTTTGTCCTTTGTTCTTCGGATTCGCAGATTCAGAGTCTCGCTTCTTTTGTTTGAACTTTTTCTCGATTTTGACAACGTATCGGTACGTCGTGCCGAGCAAGGAGATGTTCAGGAACTCCATCTCATCCTGGATGTATCTATGTAGGCAGCCATGGTATTTGAGTACCAAATGTAGCTCAGAGTCCTTGATACCCAATTGTGTGCAAAGGGTATGAAAAAATTTTGTGAACTCCGACACATCTTGGTCTCTTCCCTGTTTCAGCGTGGTCCACTTAATGTATTTGTCCTCATAGCCTTTGACAAGGTAGTACTGCTCCTTGATGGCATCCCAGAATGAATTCCAAGTGGGTGTGGCTGAGAACAGTGAGCCTGTACTTTCATCCTTCTACTCGCAGTAGGTTTCCCAACAGTCCTTGACATGGGGGGCTGCTTTGAGAAGAGCAAAAATAATCTTTTCCCGACTGGAAAAATCATGAACAGAAAAATACCGTTATAGAAGATTTAACCATTTATCTATGGCATCTACGACTATCTGACCTTCGAATATGAGGATTTCAAAATTAACTTGTACCTTAAAGGGTGTTGCATTTCTAGAGTAGCTGTTGGAAGCTGATGCATCACCTCTGGGTAGCTGCTGAAGGATCTGGGCAAAATTGTCCATCATCGCATTCCTTTGTCGCTCGAGGGCCTCTTCGAGCAATATTTTCATAGGATCTCCTGCCCCCTTGTCTTTATTTTCATCCGCCATGGGAGGCCGTCAGGATTTGCGAGGCTAGTCTTACAAAGGTTTGACTAGTTCAAGCCCTAAATCCTTATATCCTGACCTCGTTTTGGACATGCAAAGACAGAGAAAGAGAAGACTGTTCTGATACCACTGGTCCAGATTTATACAGGAACGCCAAAAATTACAAAAATAACCATAAATACAGATTTGCAGCGAAAATAATGCTTCATTTCATTAATGTAAAATAATGAAATATGCTTACAAACAGAAATGGAAATAAACTAGCTAGGGCGATGGTAACTTATCTCTAAGAAGAGATGTGGTGGCTACATGCCTCTAAACTATGTTACAATGAGGCTTGAAGGCCTTTTTATTGTTGAGAAAAAATGGAAAACCTTAAACATCCAAAAACCTAACCCGAGAAGAAGAAACACCAAATTGTGGGCCCCATTTTGGGTAAATTGGTACATCAACTTCCCAAGGTCGTAACTTTGGCACCCGATCTTCGTTTAACGCATACAATAGCTCGTTAGAAAGATCTATCCAAGAAATATAACTTTGGGAAGAGAAACATTAATCAATAGACTCATGTTGCTCCCAAATTTCCCAAAAAACGTCATTTAGGGCCTCAAAATGGCTCCGGAAGTTCAAGACCCGAAAAACTGCTAAAAGTAGTAAATTGTGCTACAATTACGGAAACTAAAAAACTGAAAGAACAATTGTGGGGGTCCAAGTGGGATAAGTAGGTGGCCACCAACATCCACCTGGATCAAACGACTAACAGTTGATGTACTATTCACCTACACTTCCATCTCATCCCGTCACCTTCATCCCAAATACACCTACACATATCCATGTGCTCTAATGACTTGAATTACGTCAAATCAATGAAACCCTCATTTAACCCACCAACTAAGCGATAATAGAAACATGTTAAATCATTATATTTTGTCACCCTTCCTTATCCGATATTACATAGTGATAAGCAGTTGAGAACCAATCGATCTCTCACACACCAAACCAGTGTGTCGAAGACTCTAGTGTCACAGTATGAACCGAGTGGGTTTGTTTTATTAACAATTTCTTGCAAGGAAGGAAATGATTTGAGAAGGTAGGGCAGATTCCTTTTTATGAGAATTTTCAATGCTATAACTCCAAAGTAACTAGAGCCTTTGTAGAAATATTCAACAAGAACGTAGCTCGATTAAAACAATTGGGCCTTATCATCTTAGAAGAATCAATTTCTTAGAGAAATGGTCTCCCTCATGGTGGGGATTGTCGCTTTAATAATTCAGTTAAAGAGTTTGATTACAATCAATTTCTGGTGCCAGAACACTGCAACCCCAATTGGAGAAAAGGAGTTGCTTGATCTTGGATCAAAGAAGAATAGCATGAAACTCTTTACCTGGTACATAAATATATCACCTTCAAAAGAAGGGACATTTTCATATTTAGATATCATCTGCATTTTGTCTCATGCGTTAGGAAGGACGGAAAATGAACCTTCCTTTTTATCTCTTAAAAAGCTTGACTAAGATGGCCAAAATCATGTAATCTCACCAAAATATGTTGAAACCATTTTGTTTCATCATGGGTTAACTAAAATACCGAAGAAAGAGGAATTAAAGAAGAAAAATAAAACTTGGATTCATTTTCCCTTTTTAGAAAAGTTCGAGAAACAACCCTTTCATTGTTTTCAATAACGCATAAAATAAGATATTTTCTGAAGAAAGGTCAGGAAACTCTCCTGAAATAAAAGAAGGACACAAAAGGGGATTCCTCTCATAAGAAGGAGACAATGGAAGTAAAAGAGAAATTCTCTATGGAGGTGTTAGGTCCTTATAATACTAGTGATTCCCCCATTACTATTGTCGTTGTATCCCTTATTGTTATTGTTGTGCCCCTATTGTCCCCATATTGTTATTATTGTGCCTTTATATTATTATTATTAGGTCAGCTTTGGTTATATTGTGACCCCTTAGACTCCTATATATAGAAAGGAGGTTTTGTCATTTGAATCATCTAAGAATTGTTCATTTGTGTAATGTAAAGGAGGTTTCCCCCTTGAAGAGGCTTATTTCTAAGGCATTGATCTATCTTTTCTATCTTTTTGTGAGCTGGTTTCATAACATTTGGTATCAGAGCTTTGGATTCTAGGGTTTCTCTGCCCCAAACAGATCATCGTGGAATTTTTACTATAACTTTTTTTCTGTGATGGTTCAGAAGCTTAAAAAAACTCAATTGAGAGGAAATCTCGCAGAACCTTGGGCCCGAATTTCCTGTTATGGAACCAGCTCAAGAAAAGATAGAAAATATAGATCAACGCCTTAGAATTCAGCCTCTTCGAGGGGGAAACCTCATTTACATTATATAAATGAAGAATTCTTGGATGATACAAATGACAAAACCTCCTTTCTATATATAGGAGTCTAAGGAGTCACAACATAATCTAGCCGACCTAACAATAATAATATAAAGCTACAAAAATAACAATAGAGGGATTCTATGGGGCACAGAAATAACAATATGGGGGTAATAGGGGCACAACAATATAAATAAGGGGTATAACTACAATAGTAATGGGGTAATCACTAGTATTATAGGGACCCAACATGCCCCTCTCCTTCAAAAAAGTGTTGTCCTCAACGCTTGAGTAGTTCTGGATACTTCTGCAAAATTTCTTGTCCTCCCAAGTGGAATATTTAGCAGGTAAGTTCTTCCACTTGATGAGATACTCTGAAATTGATCGATTTCGTAGCTGTCGGGTTCTTGTTTCTGTGACTGCTCCAGGTTCCAATATGATTTTTCCTTCCTCTTCAATTTCTGGCAATATTGTTTGAATTGGGATCTTTTGAAACTTTTGAATAAGTGGCCATACTTCTTCGTCCTTCTTCCATTCATCCCTTGCTTCGTTTATCCAATTTGGTTGGATAATATAAATAGCACAAAACAATGCTTCCACATCCTCATCCTTGAAGAGTCTTCCCATTCGGTAAGGTTGCCATTTTTTAAGTGCATGTAGTATTGCCAACATTTCCTTCTCATAAATAGCTTGCTTGAGATGTAGCGGTAAAAATAACCAACCACCTACATCAAAACATTTTTCACTACAATGTTGATCTACCTGTTGTTTCGTTTGATTTTGCATCGAAGTGGCATTATCCTTTAAAAGTTGGAGAACTTGTTGTTGATGCTTGATGTGATCTTTCACTGCTTGAACCTTTTTCTTCTTGATATGTCCTTCTATCTCTAGAGGTTGAGGAGTGGTAATTTCTTCCAATCCTTTACAAGATATGGTCGGATTCATTTCTTGAACATTTTTCTTCTTGATATGTCCTTCTATCTTGATAGTTTGAGGAGTGGTAATTTCGAACAATGAATTACAAGATATGGTTGGATTCATTTCTTCTTTCTCGATGTGATCTTTCACTTCTTGCACCTTTTTCTTCTTGATATGTCCTTCTATCTTGAGAGTTTGAGGAGTGGTAATTCTTGCCAATGCTTTACAAGATATGGTCTGATTCGTTTCTTCTTTCTCTGGGGTGGGGTCCTAGCGTATATCTTCTTCTTTTGATGTTTCTTGATCCTTTTCTTCCTCCTCTTCATATTCTATGTAAAATAATTTCTTCTCAGTACACTTATGACCTTTAGTGCATTTGCTATCACAATTGTAACAAAGCCCTTTTTCTCTTTTTTCTTCAAATTGTTGTGGTGTAACCCTTGTAGGTTGTGGAAGGCTAGGAGAAACAACACTTCCATCTTTATAGTTGTGAGGGGTACGCTTCCCGGTTTCTATAATTTTTCTTTCCACTATGTCACAAAGCCCTTTTACTCTTTCCAATTGTTGTGGTGTTGCTCTAAAGAAGGTGTTGCTCTTTGTATCCTCATAATGTGCTATCATTTCCTCCGTGAAAATTGACCATGTAACAAGTTGTTTACGAGAACAAAGCCCTTTGTACCATAAAAATTGATCTGGTTCTAAATATGAAGATGCAATACATACCTTTTGTAATAGTTGTACACCATGTAGATCAAAATATTGCTCCATCTGAAGTATCCAATTTACCGGATCCTTGCCATCAAACTTCCTCATCTTGCTTTTTCCTGATTTTCAGAGCTTGCCCTTGAAACGACTGTAACTCTGTAATTTTGGATCTTTAAGTTTTGAAATTTCAACCTGTAGTAGCCTTTTGTGTCCTCTTTCCAATGCCACTAGTCTTATCCAAATTGGATTCTCCAAGAAAGAGTTATGCACAATCTCCCGCAGTGACTTGATTGTAGACTAGTTCAGTAGAGCGAACTTGTATGAAGTGCCAAGTGTCCCTGTTTCAAGATTTTACTCTGAAAAATATATAAAATAAAACTACAATCCGTCCTCTTTTTGTACCTTCTCGCGAAATTTCAATCTGATGCTCAGAAATAAAGTTATGATGAGTTTCCCCAGGTCACCTGTCTGGAATGTAATTCAGGAGTTTACAAAAAGACCAAATTCCTCAGATCATATCTCCGCAAATATCACGTGAAAAGATCTGAAATTCAGACCCAAGGTTCAGCGCGATTTCTTCTCAAATGGGTTTTTTTTGCAACTTCTGAAACGTCACAGAAAAAAAGTTATAGCGAAAATTCCACGATGACCTGTTTGGAGCAGCGAAACCCTAGAATCCAAAGCTCTGATACCAAATGTTATGAAACCAGCTCAAGAAAAGATAGATCAACGCCTTAGAATTCAGCCTCTTCGAGGGGGCAACCTCCTTTACATTACATAAATGAACAATTCTTGGATGATACAAATGAAAAAACCTCCTTTCTATATATAGGAGTCTAAGGAGTCACAATATAATCTAGCCGACCTAACAATAATAATATAAAGCTACAAAAATAACAATAGAGGGATTCTATGGGGCACAGAAATAACAATATGGGGGTAATAGGGGCACAACAATATAAATAATGTGTATAACTACAATAGTAATGGGGTAATCACTAGTATTATAGGGACCCAACATTTCCGCTCTTGACTCGCTATATTTGCGGAGATATAATCTAAGGAAGTTAGGATTTTTGCAGACCCCCGAATTACATTCCAAACAAATTACCTTGGGAAAATCATCATAACTTTCGCTTTGAGCATCAAATTAAAGTTTTGTAAGAAGTTACAAAAAGAGGATGTACTGTAGTTTTTTGGGTATCATTTTTAGAACTTAAGGTTGAAATGATGACCCATGGCATGTCGTACAAGTTCGCTCTACTAAACCAATCTATACTCAGGTCATCATGGAAGCTAAGATGAATGGTTTAAAGAAAGGCATAGAAGCTAAGATGAATGACGTGGAAGCTAAGATGGATGGCATGGAAGCTAAGATGGATGGCGTGGAAGCTAAGATGGATGATTTAAAGAAAGGCATGGAAGATTTGAAGACATATTTGAAGATAGATTTGACAAAGTTTCTACAAGAAATGCTTACTGATGGCGAAAGGGTAGTAAAGGAAACTCATGATGAGAACAAAATAAATGTTAATCATGATCTCATAGACTCTAACATTGGATTGAAGAACCACCATGTTCCAAAGATTGATATGAGGAAGTTTTATGGCAAGGATCCTGGAACATGGATACTACAGATGGAGCAATTTTTCGATCTCCATAATGTGAAAAAAACACAAAAGGTACACATTGCAACTTTATATTTGGAACCAAATCAGTTTGTATGTTATCGATGGCTTTTCTCTCGTAAACAAATTGTCATTGGGATATTTTCATGGATGAAATGATAGCACATTATGAGGATACAAAAATAAACACATTTTTTAGCCAATTGATAAATCTCAAACAAAAGGGTTCATTGACAGAGCACATTGAGGACTTCCAAAATTTGAATATAAGGGTAAAAGATATTCCAAAGGAGCATAGGATTGATGTGTTCATAGGGACTTTAAATTGTAACATCCAACATGAGGTTCGCCTTTGGGAACCAGATTCATTGGAGAAGGCATTCATGTTGGAAAGAAAAATTATGGCAACAAGGAAGCCGACCACTCAAAATCATAAATATGGAAGTGTTGTTGCCCCTAGCCATCCACAACCTACAATGTTGACACCACAACAACTGGAAGAAAAAAGAGAAAAAGGGCTTTGTTACAGTTTTGACAGCAAATACATTAAAGGTCATAAGTGTGCCAAGAAGAAATTATTTTACATAGATTGTGAAAAGGAGGAAGAAAAGGAACAAGAAATGTCAAAAGAAGAGGATATACACCAGGAACAAACCCTATAAAAATAAGAAATGAATCCGACCATATCTTGTAATGCATTGGTTGGAATTACCACTCCTCAAACTATCAAGATAGAAGGGCATATCAAGAAGAAAAAGGTAATAGTGTTGATTGATTCGGGAAGTACCCATAATTTTATTCATTGTAAGATAGCCAAGGAATTGAATTGCTTCCTATATCCAGCACCAGAGTGTCAAGTGATGCTTGCAAGTGGAGGAACCATAAATTTCTCAGGAAAGTGCCATAATATCAAGCTATCCATGGGAGAATATGTATTGAATAGCCCAATGCTTTCCATTCCAATGGGTGGTGCTGATGTTGTACTAGGAGTCCAATGGCTATAATACTTGGGTACAATAGCTTTTAATTTTCAAGAACTTTTCATGAAATTCTCTTCAGAAGAAAAGGAAGTTGAATTAAGGGGTATCGCAGGGAAACCGGGAAATATAATCAGCTCTAACGGAATGACAAAGATTCTAAAGAAATAACAACAAGGCATAATTGCACAATTATGTTCACTAGAGGTTCCCACATCGAAATCATCCATTTCTCCAGATCTCCAAAAAGTCTTGGACAATCATTCCAAGGTATTTGAGACTCCCAAATGCCTCCCACTTATTCGTGATCATGGTCATGCTATTAATTTGATTCCAGGAAGTGTTCCTCCAAACATCAGGTCTTACAGATATCCCTATGTCCAAAAGAGTGAAATTGAACGTATGGTTGCAGAAATGCTAGAGACCGGTATAATTCAACCTAGTCAAAGTTCTTTCTCTGCTCCAGTAGTATTAGTTCACAAGAAGGATGGATCATGGCGCATGTGTCTAGATTATAGGGAGCTCAACAAGCTCGCTATTAAAGATAAATTTCCCATTCCTGTCATTGATGAATTATTGGATGAATTGCATGGATCAATTTACTTCACCAAGTTGAATCTTCATTCAGGATATCATCAAATCAGAATGAAGACTAAAGACATTCCAAAAACAGCATTTAGAACTCATGAGGGTCATTATGAATTTTTGGTCATGCCTTTTGACCTTACTAATGCACCTTCTACATTTCAAGGTTTAATGAATTCCATTTTCAAACCCTTCCTTAGAAAATTTGTGTTCGTATTTTTTGATGATATACTAATCTACAGCAAGTCTTGGAAGGATCATGTCCAACATGTTGACATGGTGCTCAAACCATTGGAGGAGAAACAATTATATGAAAAAATCTCCAAATGTTTCTTTGGAGTACAAGAGGTGGAATATCTGGGTCATATTGTATCTCATGGAGGTGTTAAGGTAGACCCTAACAAAATTAAAACCATTAAGGAATGGAAAATTCCCACATCCATAAATTATCTACGAGGATTTCTTGGGTTAACAGGGTATTATCACAAGTTTTTTAAGAATTATGGGAGAATAGCAGCACCTCTAACAACATTATTGAAGAAAGATGCATTTTCATGGACTCCAGAAGCAATGAAGGCCTTTGAACATCTTAAAGAGGCAATTTTCCAAGCACCAGTCTTAGCTACACCGGACTTCACAAAAACTTTATTGTGGAATGTGATGCCTAAGGAAATGGAATTGGTGTTGTTTAATGCAAGAAGAAAGACACATTGCTTTCGAAAGTCGTCCAATCAAAGGAAAGTATTTACACAAAGCTACTTATGAGAATGAAATGTTGGCAATACTACATGCACTTAAGAAATGGCGACCCTACCTAATGGGAGGACACTTCAAGGTAAAAATAGATCATGATAGTCTTAAATACTTTTTAGAACAGAGATTATCTTCAGAAAAGCAACAAAAATGGGTCACAAAGATGTTGGGTTATGAATTTGAAATCATCTACAAAAAAGGGAAGCAAAATGTTGTGGTAGATGCACTCTCAAGAAAGGATGAGGATGTGGAAGCATTTCTTTGCTCCATTTTTATTATCCAACCAGATTAGATAAATGAAGCAAGGGATGAATGGAAGAATGCCGAGGAAGTGTGGGCACTCATTCAAAAGATACAACAAGATCCCAGTACATCTGATACATTTAGCTGGAAAAATGATTCATTATGGTACAAGGATCGGTTATACCTATGTAAGAATTCGCAACTAAAACAAAAGATTCTTATGGAATTTCACACCTCTCTCTTAGGAGGGCACTCAGGATTTCTAAAAACCTACCACAGCGTTAAAAAGTATTTTTTTTGGATGGTCTTAAATCGGATATTCAAAAGTTTGTGGCGGAATGTTTAGTTTGCCAACAAAATAAAGTTGAAACAATTAAGACCCCGGGACTATTACAACCTTTATCCATTCCAAGCCAACGTTGGGAGGAGGTTTCAATGGATTTTATCACAGGTTTACCCAAGTCTGAAGGAAAGAGTGTTATCATGGTGGTAATTGACAGACTTACCAAGTATGCACACTTTTGTGCATTATCTCATCCATTTAAAGCGAGTACAATTTCTACTGCATTTATGGAAACAATTCAAAAGCTACATGGAAACCCAAAGATTATTGTAAGCGACAGAGATCCCGTTTTCACTAGAAATTTTTGGATAGAATTATTTTCTTGTATTGGTACTCAGTTAGCTCATAGCTCATATTATCATCCTCAATCTGATGGGCAAACTGAGATAGTAAACAAATGTTTGGAAGGATATCTTTGTTGCTTTGTATCTGATAAATAGACACAATGGGTCAAATGGTTGCCTATGGCTGAATGGTGGCATAACACTTCCTTCCATACTGCAACAAAAATGACCCCATTTACGGCACTCTATGGATATCATCCACCATCCATCACATCATATTTAAGAGAAAATTCTAAGGTTCAAGCAGTGGAAGATAACATCGAGCATTAGCAACAAATTCTCCAACTCTTAAAGGATAACCTCAACTTGACGCAGAATAAAATGAAACAGCGGGCAGATCAACATCGTAGCAAAAGAAGTCTTGATGTAGGTGATTGGGTATTCCTACAGCTACAACCATATAAACAAATCTCCCTCAAGCAAGCTAGGAAGGATAATAAATTATCATCAAAGTATTATGGTCCGTGCAAGGTGTTGCAAAAGATAGGTACTATGGCATAGAAATTGGAGCTTCCTGCAGCTTACCGAGTGCACCTAGTTTTTCATGTTTCATGGTTAAAGAAGGTTATAGGTGACAAGCTTCCAGTTCAAACAATACTAACAAAACTTGATAAGGAAGGAAAAATCTTATTGGAACCTAAAGCAGTGAAAGAAACAAGAACTCGACAGCTACGAAATCAATCAATTTCAGAGTATCTCATCAAGTGGAAGAACTTAACCGTTGAAGATTCCACATGGGAGGATGAGAATTTTATATAGAAGCATCCAGAACTACTCAAGCGTTGAGGACAACACTTTTTTGAAGGAGAGGGGCATGTTAGGTCCCTATAATACTAGTGATTCCCCCATTACTATTGTCGTTGTATCCCTTATTATTATTGTTGTGCCCCGATTGTCCCCATATTGTTATTATTGTGCATTTATATTATTATTGTTAGGTCGACTTTAGTTATATTGTGACCCCTTAGACTCCTATATATATAAAGGAGGTTTTGTAATTTGAATCATCTAAGAATTGTTCATTTGTGTAATGTAAACGAGATTGCCCCCTCGAAGAGGCTTACTTCTAAGGCGTTGATCTATCTTTTCTATATTTTTGTGAGTTGGTTTCATAACAGAAGGTTAGATTCCTCTCATAAGAAGCAGACAATGGAAGTAAAAGAGATATTCTCTATGGAGGTTGAAGGCATGTATGTTCCCAAGAAGAAGAAACCCTCCAGGAAAGTCAGGGAAGTTATGAACACATGTGGAAAGTAACTCCATGTAGGAAGTGAATATTCTCTTGTGCAAAAGGAATTTATGCATAGTAATAAGGTTGGTTACAAGAAGAAGAAGAGGAAGGTTATAGAAAAATAAGGAGAATACCAGAAAGCACCATAATTAAACCATCTTAGGGTTACTTGCAGTAAAGTAAACTAATTGTTGGAGGAAATTGAACAACACATTGAAGATGCATATGAATTAATTATTGTTAAGAGTACACCTCAAATGCCTTGAACGTGATCCCATGATTACAAGGGCATTGGTTTTGAGGGAGAATTTGGACCTGAAGCATTGACTTCGAGTTCTACAAAAGAGCCATTTATGATAGAAATGGTTGTACCTGAGGTATGTGAGGAAGTAAACTGGAATATACTTAATCTCTCTTGTTCTGATTTTGAAAAGGACGAGGAAAAAGGCCTAAATAGATTGAAGAAACCATGATACTCGATGTCCCTAAGCTTGAAGGGTTTGAATCAACTTAAGGAGTACAAGTAGTTGATGCACTTAAGACATCACAATGAAAGAAAAGAAGAAGTAAGAATATAAATAAATTTAAGAAACAAATTAAAGAATACAAAGTTTTGGATATGCATATCAAGCAGGAAAACCAAACCATAAAGGAAAAGAATGCACAACTTAGAGAATCTAGGGACAAGTTGGTGGCCTGAAATTGATTTCTAGCCAAGAGGGGTAGACATTGGTATGTAATTTAGGTCAGCTAGCAAAATGTTGTAGGACACTAAAGTTGAAACTTTTTCAAACAAGACAAGAGAAGGGTTCATCACAGCGTAATCTTCTAGTCTAGGCTGTAGAGGACATAATGCAGAATGAGTTACAAAAGCCTAGGTGTGGGGGAGATGATGATTCTCAACTTTGACCCATATTTTTCATATATTAGATAACCCTTTTTTTCCATCCTATATTGTTTTATCCCTCCTTTTCATACATTTTGTTATCTTGTTTGTCAGTTTCACGGTCTCAGCAATTATAAGTTAAACAATGTACACCCTATTGTTAAATAGTTTGTGATTTGATCTTATATTCCTACATTGCTCCTAGCTAGGAAGAGTTGCCTATCCTGAGATGCACTTGCAGTGTTGTTAGCCCAGTATATTTTTATATAATTTTCTTTATTTATGTGTTACCTACTTAGAATATATTTAATCATTACCAACTATTTTTTTGTAATTTTTAAGTTGTGATATTTTGTGTAGAATGGTGTGTGGGCCCTTGGTGTGATGAGTTGTTAACCTTGGGTATCCAACAGATGGTTGAAAGACTACAAGACTTGAACCTATGACACCTGAGCGATTTATTTATGCTCTGTGTGTTTGATTTTTTTGGCATAGTGTATTACTTCATCTGCTTGTTTGAACTACAAGAGTTCTCAAACCTGTTAGACATGTTTAGGATTGTGTAGTGATGTCTCTCGGAGTTATTGCATTCATGTTTTATTGTATCAACGTTTCAAACCAACCTTTGTGGTTCATCATCAGGATATTGATGATGAACCACAGAGGTTGGTTCAAAACATCGATACAATAAAACATGAATGTGATGACTCCGGAAGACATCACTACACAAAATGCAGATCGCAGAAGCCTCAAATCTATAATCTTTAGGATTGTCATATATTTCCGGAATTGCACTGTGTAATATGCTTGATCCATCCAACATTTCGGATGTTGACTCCATCCATCAAGAGTCACCATCTGAAACATTGAACAGATCAACCATATTACACAGTGCATTTGCGAAAATATCTGACAATATGATTAACTGTGGAAGTCTCCAATCACTCATCTTTGGGATGTTAATAATTTCTATGATGATTTAATTTAATATTTATATCTTTGTTTCTATGGCATGTAAAAGATGAATCAGTGTTCAAATAAATTCCTCAGGAGTATTATTTTAGCATATTGCTTTAGTGTCTTGTGTTTAGTATTCAAACTAGTTAAGATTATTTCTGCATATATGTTGTTGATACCTCGTTAGCTTATGAGCTCTCAATCGATAATTTAATGAACAACAGTTTAAGAAATGATAAGAAATATTAAATACAAAACCATTTTACTCTTTTTTTTTCTTTTTTTCTTTTTTCACGTGTGGTTCACGGATACCCATGGTCACTGGGTAGCCGCTACGTCCACTATTCACCACTAGGGTGGATCCCACCTGAAGGGGATCACACCCCTCGGCCTATTTACTAACCTGACCCCAAGATCTTTCGGGAATTGACCCCGTGACCTCCCAATTGGCAAGGCACTGATTTGACCGATTGAGCTAACTCTTGGGGCTACCATTTTACTTATTAGAAAGGAAATAAAAAATTATGTTCTAAGAAATTTTGATGTTGTGTGAACTCAATGACCCAAGGGAGTTTATCACTAACAAAGGAACAATTCCATGTGATGGTGATAGGGAGTAACTTGGAAATATGAAAGGCCAAAACAAATATTAATCAATTACTTCCTTGTGATAAAAATAGGCATTTGGGTTGGCTCAATCCTAAATTTGTAGTTGTTGGAGGAAGAACACTCGAAAATGTCTTCTTTAACTCAATCTCAGTTCTAGATAGTTTAAAGTCAAAACAACCAAATCGGATTTTTAAATGGTATCTTCCAAACTTTGTCCAACCAGACCTTCAGAATAAGCTTTATACTCAAACGAAGGTAATCCAACAACCAATATTAAACAATTCATATGAAAATATTTACATAAAAAGCTGATAATATAATTTTAATTCAACGACCAATATCGATTAACCCACTCCACATTTCCTCAAGTGTCATATTATATTAAGTGCATACCATAGAAAAATTCAAATTTACATCACAATCAACACCTTTAATTGGCATCCCTTCTAATAAGGAAGCTATAAATTTTTTTGTGACTTTGAGGCATGACTAGATTAACATGCTAGCAAAGATAAAAGCAGAGTTATTATATCATAGGAAAAAAATAACATATTCTAGAGGTTGGAATTTGTAACATGTGCATGCGATTGATATATGTTGGCTCCATATCTCATAAACAATATATATTATTAACTTTGTTTGTATATAATGTTAAAGATGAATTTTGTGATAAAATTATATATATATATGGTTAAGAATCATTTATTAATTTTAATTTTAATTCTAAAAATTTTTAAATTAAGTTTTAGTTAATAGTCTTTTTCATTTTTATTTTTTTAATTAATTTATATTTATTATAATAAAATTTGATATTAATATTTATTTTTTAAAATTATATACACTTTTAATTAATAAGGTATAGAGTAGATGGTGATAGTGTATCTTGTCAAGGCACTATGTAATATGAAAATTGTAGTTTAAATCTTTATAAGTAAAAATCTAATTATATTAAGAATTAGTGTGACCCAAACAGAGTGTAATCTCTAAGTGATACATCCTAAAGTTAAATACCCTTATATAAAAAGTAATGTGTTTCTCACTTGGGGAGGAAAAACATTGGTTGATAAACAAAAAAACTAAACATATTTATTTTTATTTCCAACATAACTCTTCTATATATTGTTGTATAATCTCATCGGATTATAGGACATTTATTTTTATTTTCAAGATTATTCATTTGTATTGTTCTTAATTAATTGTTTTTAATTATTGATATATTATAATTTCATTCCGTTATAACAAAATGTTATTTGGATATTTATTATAGACATTAGTAAATTAATTTGCATTAAAATAGTAATTTTTATTTTACCTAATAATGTTTTAACATTTTTAAATTATGTTTTAACACTTTTAAATTATGTTCTTGAAATAATGATTAAATTGATGTTATGGTATATTTTTAATATTTTAAAAAGTTTCTTGAAATGTTATTTAAATCTTACTTTTAATGTTATTTTTGGATTTATTAGACTAGTAAATCAATTGTCTTTGTGCTTATGTTTGATACAAAAATTGAAATAGACCAACCCACATTGAAGTTAAAGAGTCTATTTTTATCAAATGGGTATCTTATAGCAAATAGATCCTAAAAGGTGGCTCCAATTTACTCAAGAACTTAGATTTGCAATTTCATGATATAGATGGTTATAGTTCAATGATTGAATTTTATCACATTTACACCTTTTACATTCTCAAATAAAGAAGCTATTACAATTAATAATGTCTAGGGCTAAGAAATCAACCGAGTCTTAAGAGTCTTGCAATCAAATAGTATGTAGGCTAACCATATTAAGAAGTGTCATTGATATATTAAAGAAGTCAAAACTACACACACACAAACACATATGCCCAAAGGGGTTAAAGCAAGGAGTTTTTCATCATTGGGTAAGGTTCAATTCTTGTGAGGGTCGCTTACCTTGGATGCCATGGAGACACCTTGAGGTAGTGGTTGAATGTGTGGGGCACCCAAAGAAATTATATCAATGCCCCCATAACTCATGCAAAGAAAAGTGGATCAAATCCTAACCTCCATGTCCTCCTCCTATTTAATCAGATCCCTCTAGCACAATTAGATTTTGAAGGTTTTGTTTTGTAAGGAAACTAAGGTTTGAAATTCATTGTTGTCAAGATGAAAACCCAAAAAAGTCCAATAATGTTAGGGGTTGGTGTGGGCTTGGAAAGGTGTGATTCTGTAGTAATTTTTGTGGCTTAGATGCCCCTGGATCATCGATGCAGAGCAGTCTACTTCTTTCTACTCACACTGGAAAGGTGCAACTACAATATGTCTGTCAACCCATCTAATACTAGAATGGACAGATTATATCAATAATTTAAATATCTCTGGGATTATTCTTTCGAATAGAGAAGACCGCCTTGTATGGGTTGTGGATCAAAATTAGACACGGACATTGTTAAATAGGCTTACTACCTCATTACTCGGCCTCCCTGCCCGAACCTATTGCACCCCTGGTTGGCTAGGACCTGGAAATGGAATTTCCCCCTCAAGCTGAAATGTTTTTCCTGGCTTGTGGTCCACAATCGCATCCTCACTTGGGAGAACCTTGTCAAGAGGCATTTTTGAGGTCCAAGATGATGATGTCTCTGCAATACACATGGCGACGACATTCACCACCTTTTCATCCACTATCCCTTTTCCACAGAAGTTTGGATTGAGATATTGCACATGATTGAGAAGCCACCATCTTGGGACTGTATCGACATTGTCTCTTGTTTACACAACTGGACTGCAAACCCTCATCTCCACCGCACTGGTTTTCTTCATCATATGGGGCATATGGTGGACTCGGAACGCTCTTATATTTGAGAATGAGCAACCCAACATCTGGCGTACCTGCTGCAAGATTATAAATTTTCACCATGAATATTGTGCACCTTCAACTCCAACTCTCCTACACATCCCTCCACCTTGCAACATTTGGGAAACATTCCTATAGGTTTCTTTGATGGGTCTTCTTCATTCAATTTATGTGGATGTGGCATGGCTATTTTCATAAATGTTGCACATTCTTATCTTTTCCATTGGCATGGTGGGACTGGAACCAACACAAGAGCAGAACTCCTTGCCTTATGGGGAGTTCTTCATTGTGCTAATTGGCTCGAACTTCGGGAGATCAAGGTTTTTGGAGACTCCAAAGTTGTCACTAATTAGGCTAAGGGGCATGGCTCATTGCACTCTCCATCTCTTGACAACTGGAAAATCAACATTAAAACATTGATCAAAGTATTTTAGTCCATCAACATTGCCCATATTTATAGGAGACAAAACGGGACTGCAGATCGACTATCGAAAGAAGGATGCGCAATAGACCCCAACCAAATATATTATCAGTCCTTCTTGCATAAATGTCTGCTTGAGTCAGGCCATATCGAGCTTTAAAGCCCTCTGTCTGGATGAATGCGGTGTTAGATGCTTGGCATTGAGATAGATATCTCAACCCTTGGATGATAGACTCAATGCATAATCGAGTTATGGTTAAGAGGGAAAATGTGTCTTCCCAGGACAGACCCACAACTGGCTAAAAGAAGACCAGGATCCCTCCACAAACATACCAAAGTTATGAGGCAGAGCATACTCTGTTTTAGGAGGCAGAGGATGATGAAGTACAGGTCCCTTACAATCATCTCACTAAGGGTCTATTATCATAGGGTTGTTGATTTACACTCTCTTCACAGGGGATACAAAACACTGAGGATATAGATTATCTGTTTTATGTAACACACAAGGAGAGCCATGTAGAACACTGTTTTAAAAAATGTAATGAGTAAAATTGGATCCTCAGATCCAAGCATAATGTATTTCTCTTACTTTCTAATAAATAGAAACGTTTTTTTTTTTTTGAAAAAAAACTAAGAAGTTGACTATGTTTATGCTAACTACACTAAAGTTAGGTGAGCTAGTGAAACATATGAACTAGTAGTCAATCCCAACGTAGCAATAGTCCAGTCAATAAGTAATTAGGTGTTGGCCTTCAATGGTATAAATATCACATATTGAATGCATCATCAATTGAAATAAATAAACTAAATGTGAATATTAGAGACACATCTAACATTATTCACTACCATTAATATTTCATATTCATTTTCCACATTCTCTTTTATATTTTCCACCTTGCACTATCTATTATATACCCTTAACAATTTTTTTTCGAAATAAAATGAATTTGCATTTATTTTTGAAGTAAAGATATAATGAAATATTCATTTCTAAATTAAGTATCATTAAAGTACTTAGTTCTAAAAAGTATATAATAATTATGATATTTTTATGTTAATTTCTGATCCGGATTTAAACAGGAACGCAACAAATTACAGAGATAACCATAAAAATAGATATGCAGTGGAAATAATACTTCATTTCATTAATGTAAAATACTGAAATATGCTTACAAACAGTAATGGAAATAAACTAGCTAGGGCGATGGTAGCTTATCCCTGAGAAGAGATGTGGTGGCTACATGCCTCTGAACTGTGTTACAATGAGGCTCGAAGGCCTATTTATTGTTGAGAAACAATGGAAAACCCTTAACATTCCAAAACCTAACCCTAGAAGATGAAACGCCAAACTGTGGGCCCCGTTTGGGTAAAAACTGCTAAAAATAGTAAGTTGTGCTACAATTAAGGAAACTGAAAATGTTGAGAGAAACAATGGTGGGGGTCCAGGTGGACTTGGCAGGTGGCCACCAATATCCACCTGGATCATTCCTCCCCCCTTAGGAAGCAATGGTCCCCATTGCGTTGAGTTCCTCCATGAGATGAGGAAACTTTTGCTGAACTTGTTCCCTGGTGAGCCACTTGCCCTGGTGAAGGAGTTGGCCTGCTTTGACAACTCAATACAGTTGTATATTCTGTTGGCGAGTGTTCTTGATCTGTGTGTCCATGATCTGATCAGTTGCAGCTTGTTCCATGCAATCTGGATTTAATTTTGTGGGTGTGAGCTGTTCTTCAATGTCGGATGTGTCTAGCAATGGTGGAAAGTATGGCCGAAGGCGGTCCACATTGAACACTGGGTGCAGGCCAGGGAATGGGGGAATGCTGAGCTCAAATGCATTGTCTCCCACAGCCTTAGTAATGGTGTAAGGACCATATCAGAGTGGTCTCAGCTTCCAATAAGCTCCAGTAAGGCGTTCCTTTTGCAAGTGCAACCAGACTTTGTCGCCCACCTGAAACTTGTGTGGCACCCGATGTTGATCATGTCGCTGCTTGTACTTGGCATTTGATTTCTCCATAATGTCATGGACCTGTTGGCGAATATGTTGGATGCGCTCAATGAAGCTAGTGGCCTTATCTGTTTCGGAATGGACATGAGCTGAATTTATGTGAGTAGCTGCAAGTGGCATGGCCACATCAATGGGGCATAGTGGCTGGGATCCCAAACCCACCTGAAAAGGGCTATGGCCAGTGGAGCTGTGAAGAGCTCGGTTGTAGCTGTGCTGAACATAGGGGAGGCTCTCGTCCCATGTGCGTGGATGCTTTGAGTTATACATGCGCAGAATGTGCACAATCATCCTATTGACAACCTCTGTCTGGCCATCAGTTTGAGGATGGAAGGTTGTGGACTTCGTGAGTTTGGTGTCCAGCATTGACCAGAGACTGGACCAAAATGTGTTGAGGAACCGACTGTCCCGATCTGAGATGATAGACTGTGGGATCCCAAAGTGCACCCACACTCGTTCAAAGAAGAGTTTAGCAGTGGCTTCTGCTGTGATACTCTTCTTGCAGGCCGCCATAATGGCCATCTTCGAGAACCTGTCGACGACCACAAAAACACAGTCATTTCCATGCTTAGTGGAAGGAAGGCCTGACATGTAATCCATGGAGATGGACTCCCAAGGTCGACTAGGGGTAAACGGGGTATAGAGGTCGTGCTTCTTGATGGTCGGTTTGGTGATGGCACAAGCAATACATGATCTGATGTACTTACCAACATCCTGTCGAAGATTCGGCCAATAGAAATAATTTTGTAGTACTGCCACTGTTTTCTCGACCCCGAAATGCCCAGCAGCGCGACTGTAGTGTGCTTCCCAAATCATCTTGGCACACTCGCTTGAAGGAACACAAAGGTGACCCAAGTGGCATAACAGGGCATCCTGGAGCTGAAAATCTGGAACATGCCGACCCTCCAAGAGTGTCTGGTATGTGTGGCCGAATTCTGGGTCGCTTTTGTAGAGAAGTGGCCAATCAGAAGTCTCGTGCCCACAAGAGTTGAGCACGGTGGTTAATGCCATGATTGGTGGTCGACTGAGGCAATCTGCAACATTATTGGTGCTGCCCTTCTTATACTTGATATTCAAGTGGAACTGTTGCAGGTATGTAGACCAAAAGAATTTTTCTTTTGCTCCTCCCTTGATGACTTGACTCAAGGGCCAAGTAATATGAGAAAACCCCAACACGAACCTGCGGTAGAAGTTAGGAAGACCTAGAAAGTTGCAGAGCTCTGTTAGAGTGGTTAGAGATGGCCAATCCCGAATGACTTGGATCTTGGCTAGATCCACATGCACCCCCTGTTCATCAATGATGTATCCCAGATACTGAACCTGGGTCATGCCAAAAGTGCATTTCTCCAAATTGGCACATAGCTTGTGTTGCCGCAATGTTTGGAGAACCTGTCGGATGTGGTGGAGGTGCTCTTCCCAACTCTAGCTAAAGATCAAAATGTCATCCAAGTATACTACTACAAATGAGTTGGTGAATGGCCGCAAGATGCCATCCATTAGCCTCATGAAGGTTGCAGGAGCATTCATCAATCCGAAAGGCATAACCGACCATTCAAAAAGGCCCTCCTTGGATTCGAAGGCAGTCTTCCACACATCAGAGGGTTCGATTGGTACCTGGTGATATCCTGACTTCAGATCGATCTTGCTGAAATATTTCGCCCCCTTTAGTTGGTCCAGGAGGTCATCAATCCGCGGGATCGGGTACCTATTATGGACAGTGATCTTGTTCAGCGCCCAATAGTCAATACAGATTCTCCACGTCCCATCCTTCTTCTGTACCAACACGATCGGGCTCCCACAAGGCGATGAACTCGGACGGATGTGACCTTTCTGCAGGAACTCCTGAATTTGCCTCTTGATTTTATCGTTCTCTAGAACATAGCGGCGATAAATTGGTCCATTGGGTAGCGGTGCACTTGGGGTCAGATCGATGGAGTGCTTGACCTGACAGTGCAGTGGAACCCCTGCCGGGGAGGTGAAGATGTCCTCGTACTCCTCCACGACCTTGTCAATTTGTAGTTGTCGTGCGGAGGGGACCTGTCTGGAGGTCGTGGCCACCGTCTTCTTCTTTCCTTGAGGGCGTATCATCAGGAAAACAAATTTCCCGGTTTTGGAAATGAGCTTACTGCATTGTTTTGCAGTAATCAAAGAGATGGCGGTAGGTGGTGCTACCTCTGGTATCCTGTACAACTTATTTCCCAATGTAATAATAACAGCACGGGGCCTTGATTCATACAAAGCATGTCGCTTCCACAAGTATGGTTGTCCTAATAATACATCACAAACTTCAAGGGGAGCAATGTCACACAATACCTCATCCGTGAAGGGCTTGATGTTGTATGGAAGGCGACACTGCTGGCTCACGCGAAGATCTTGTCCTTGGTGAAGCCACCCGATGGTGTACGGTTGTGGATGTGCTGTGGTTGGTAAGCCCAACCGCTTCACGACCTCTGCCGAAATGAGGTTCTTTTGGCTCCCGCTATCAACAATGAACTGCAACGCGGAGCCCTTTACCCACATCTGGGAGTGTATGAGACACTCCTCCTCCTCTGGATCTTCGGGTTCATTTTTCTGGATCTTGGCGGTAGCAACAGTGGCGTTGGGATCCACATCAATGATCTGCTTCCCTTTGTCATTCCCCTTGTCGGGTTCTGACTCAGAGTCGGAACATGCATCTGATTCTGAAACCTTTAGCTCAGCCACCAGTGACTGCTTGGCCCGACACTCACTTGTGTTGTGAGTGGAGCTCTTATGGAACTCACACCATTTTCCCGTGTCCTTTTTCGGCTTCGCGGCATTGTTCTTTGCTTGCAACTTCGACGGGTTGTCTTGGGCTGCCCCGCCTTGGCTTTGTCCTTTGTTTTGTGGTTTAGGGGCACCTTTCCCCTGCTTTGGATTCGCAGATCCAAAGTCTCACTTCTTTTTTTTTAACTTTTGCTCGACCTTGACGGCATATCGGTATGCTCTGCCAAGCGAGGAGATGTTCAGGAATTGTATTTCTTCCTGGATGTACTTGTGCAGGCAACCGCGGTATTTGAGTATCAAATGCTGCTCCGAATCCTTGATACCCAACTTTGTGCGAAGGGTATGGAAAAGATTGGTGAACTCCGGCACATCTTGGTCCCTTCCCTGCCGTAGCATGGTCCACTTTATGTATTCATCCTCATAACTTCCGACAGGGTAGTACTGCTCCTTGATGGCATCCCAGAATGAATTCCAGGTGGATGCGGCTGAAAATAGTGAGCCAGTACTTTCATCCTTCTGCTCGCAGTAGGTTTCCCACCAGTCCTTGACGTGGGGGGCTGCTTTGAGAAGAGCGAAAACAATCTTTTCCCGACTCGAAAATTCATGAACAGAAAAATAACCCTCTAGCAGATTTAACCATTTATCTACGGCATCTGCGTCTATCTGACCCTCGAATATGGGGATTTCAAAATTAACTTATACCTTAAAGGGTGTTGCGTTTCCAGAGTAACTGTTGGAAGACGATGTGTCGCTTCTGGGTAGCCACTGAAGGATCTGGGCAAAGTTGTCCATCATCGCACTCCGTTGTCGCTCAAGGGCTTCTTCGAGCAAGATTTTGATAGGATCTCCTACCCCCTCGTCTTTCTTCTCATCCGCGATGGGAGGTCGTCGGGATTTGCGAGGCTAGTCTTGCAAAGGTTCGACCAGTTCAAGCCCTAACTCCTTATATCCCGTCCTTGTTGGGGACATGCAAAGAAAAACAAAGAAAAAGCATACCGCTCTGATACCACTGATCCGGATTTAAACAGGAATGCAACAAATTACAGAGATAACCATAAAAACAGATATGTAGTGGAAATAATACTTCATTTCATTAATGTAAAATACTGAAATATGCTTACAAACAGTAATGGAAATAAACTAGCTAGGGCGATGGTAGCTTATCCCTGAGAAGAGATGTGGTGGCTACATGCCTCTGAACTGTGTTACAATGAGGCTCGAAGGCCTATTTATTGTTGAGAAACAATAGAAAACCCTTAACATTCCAAAACCTAACCCTAGAAGATGAAATGCCAAACTGTGGGCCCCGTTTGGGTAAATTGGTACACCAACTTCCCGGGGTCATAACTTTGACATACGATCTTCATTTGACGCATACAATAGATCGTTAGAAAAATCTATCCAAGCACTACCACTTTGGGAGACAACATGGGTCCATGGACCCATGTTACCCCAGATTTTCCAAAAAACGTTGTTTAGGGCCTCAAAACGGCTCCGGAAGTTCAAGACCCGAAAAACTGTTAAAAATAATAAGTTGTGCTACAATTAAGGAAACTGAAAATGCTGAGAGAAACAATGGTGGGGGTCCAGGTGGACTTGGCAGGTGGCCACCAATATCCACCTGGATCAATTTCAACTAAAAATATATATTTCTTTAATAAAATTAGTTTATATAGAATCACTCCCTTTTCAACTCTCATTAAGATATTTTTTCTAATAACAAATGAAAATTTGTATTAAAACATATTATATGTAATGCATTTGCAATATTTCCAAATTAATGAGGCTTGGGATTTAGTTTTTTAGACCTACATTCAAATGATAAGGCATAAAAATGTAATCTACCCTGCATTAATGTGGAGTGGAGTTTGGGTTCATAAATCAAATGAAAATTTAAATTGCACTTTAAAAAACACATACAATACTTTAAAGATTGAATTTAATTATTTTTGCAATTAGCATTTTTTAATAGCGAGGCTTTTGATTACAGACAAATTTATTTTATAATAAATACTTATATTATCAATAAAAACATGTACAATCCAATTCACTCTTTTAATTGTTGAATTTGATTATTTTTTCAATTAGCATTTTTTAATAATGAAGATTTTGGTGAGATGGTTATATTACTAATAGAAACATGTACAATATGATTTACTTTTCTCAAAATATTATATTTTAAGAATTTTTTACACCTTTAGATCTCATTTAAGGTTAGGTATTCAACTCTTAAACCCTTTGAGCAAGATTAAATGTTTAATTATAAATTTTGCACGTCAAAGTCCAAATAAATTAGAATATTTGAGGAAGTGCGTCCTTTTTATAAATATCATGGCAGAAGATCTTGAAAAATTAGATGTTACCCTTTATTCCTTGTTCTTCCTTATTTTTGTCCATTTCGTCAATTGCTTCAAGATGGACGGAGTCTCAAAAATCGATAATTTCATTGCATCATTGAAGTTGATTGATTTGAGATTTGATGGAGTCTCAAGCAACGCTCATTGCATTGCATCATGAGGGTAGTCAAAGGCACTAGCTTCTTTTCCTAGTCCAAATTATCTAAATCATACCTCATCCTCAATCCTTCCGAGGGAGAATCTAGGGGGAACTAGCTCCGGAGGAGATGACTCATTAGTCAATATTGTATATCTATCAATGTCACACTCTTAAGAGGATGTGCCAAGGCATAAAAAAAATCCGAGATAAAATTCTATTACATCCTTCTTTAGTGCCATCTAATGGGGATTTGTCATTAGGTCCCTCCTCTAGCTAGGTTTGTTACTCTTCCATTTTTTTGGCTTGGGAAACCTTTATTTAATTAATCTTCATGTAGACGATATGTCTCTAGATAAAATTTGCCTTTGAAGGTTGTGTTCTTGAAATCCAATAATTGATTTCATTTGTTTTTTCACAAATTAAAACAATCTTGTTGAGTAGACCTTAGGTTAAATTCTAAGCATATTCTAGCATAGGTGAAAATACCCTTCTCTTGACTTGGATCTAAAGAAAATTTCAATTTTTTGGGGGGTTTCCTCTGTAACACCCCTAATATACTTCCCTTGATTTTTGTAAAGTAATTATACTCTAATTATAAATTATTATAATTTTATTTGAATGGCCTAAAGAGTGGAACCACATATCCACGATCTGAGGGGGAAAAGGAAGAAGAACCTAAGTGGTGTTAGTTGGCATCACTAATTAATCAAATGTGAAACTAGAAAGAATGTTCCATGAGGAACATGAGGAGACACACAAGAAAAAGTAAAAAAAGGCATTCAAACAACAAAAAAGGGCTCACTCTTTGGGGGATAAAAGAAATTGGATGAAGGACATAACTCGATTTTTGGGCTGATAAACCACTTGTAATGAAAACTTCCCATAATCCTAATGTTAAGCATGGTTTCCAGTTGAGTTTGCTTGAAGAATCATCTTGGATTGTGGATCTAACTTGGGGGTGATGACTGCAAGAAATACAAGTTGCAGCTACTCTATGGTTGGGTGGAAAATTGAAGTTCCACTTTCAGTTTCAACCATTGTTAGATCTCAATAAGTATTACTAATTGTGAGCTATGAATATGATGATTATCTCCATTTTGAAATTAATGTGCATCTATGTGATAATATTGCATATTTGTAAGAAACTATTACATGGGATAAATAAGAAAAATTCCTTTACTATTATGTGGATTATATTGAAATTCTACCTTGGGGTTGTAAGAAAGATATTTTGACTTTCCGTGCAAGTTAACATGTTGCATGTGGATATGCAAGGCTTTGTTCTAGAAGCTTAAACTTGGACCATGGTGATCGAAAATCCTGCTAATTCTCTGGTCCAGTTTTTAAATTTTGGGTCATGATATTTTAGGAAATGTGATCAGAGGAAGATGGACTTCCTAAATGCATCTTTAAACAAGTCATGTTGGCCTTTTTGTTATAACTTTTCTTTCGAGAGGTTTGTTACACAACACTTTTTCACTGTCCCCGTACTCCCCGTTCCTTGATCCTGGAGGACCTCTACGGTGAACCCTACATGCTTTCCCTTCATGAAGGAACTCCCATTGTGTCCCTCTTCATGAGAAGAACAATTCCCTTTTGCATCATTTCCCAAAAATCTTATGTTTTTCCCAGTTTACAAGACCGGTGCTAATGACCCTTGTCCTCCTCGTGTCAATATGTAGGGATTAACACTGTCCCTAGCACCAACCAGAGAGATTGAGCTTTGTTTCAGTCGCGTCGATCCTCTTTTGGAAAGTTTTTTAAATAAGGAGCCGAAGCTTCCATCTCTAAAAGCTTCATAACAGAAGTCTGGTAAATGGTTGAGCCAGATGGAGTCGAGGATGTCAGTTTGGGCTTCTTTCCCCTATAAGGATGGAACTACCTCAAGAGATAAGACCTTCTCCCATGAGAAGAGGAACCATCTCACATCCATTCATGCTATATAAACCTCCATTTTTCCTAAGCACAAGCTAGTGTTGAAGTGTTAATGTTGGTGTGCTAGTGCTAATTAAGTTTGGAGTAAACAACAAGCTATTCATAGTTGTAGCTCTCTAGTTGTGTGTGAGGGAGAAGTGTGAATTTGTTTTAGTGTGAAGACTAAAGGGAATAACCTTAAAACTATCATTGTTGAGCCCATCATGGAATGCTAACGATAGTGTGTGGGAACCTGGTTTTGTCTTAGGAGAATAGCAACGTCAAGACAATGATTGTAATATCTTCTTGATTTAAAATATATGCAACTATCGATTGATTTCCTACATAATGTGTCATCTCACATGTTTATGGATTAATGCTTCTTGACTTGTTAAGTAGGTTGAATTACAATTTGTCTATTATCACGGTTGTTGTTTGTTGTTGTTTACTTGTTTTAGTTGTTCGAAGAAGGAAACGGAAGATAGCTAGAGCGAGTAAGCAAGGCCATCACCAAACGGGATAAGTGATCCGAATGGAAAATGGCATCAACCCATGGTACTCATCCACCCATATTATTCATCAACCCATGGTATTGTAAATGGCATCTGCCCGTGGTATTGTAAAATCCACCCATGGTATTCATTCACCCATGGAATTTACCCATGGTATTGTAAATGGCATCTACCCGTGGTATTGTAAAATCCACCCATGGTATTCATTCACCCATGGAATTGACCCGTGGTATTGTAACTGAAAAATACTATAAGTAACAAGTCACATTTTGTAAAAGGACAGATTGTCCGCCACAATGTAGCCTTTACAGTTATTATCGGTTTTAATAAAAAGTTTCTTTGTGGTTTTGTTTATTGGGCATTCTCCTCTTTTTTTTTTTCTTTTGGCATTGCAAGTTTTCAGATCTTGGGGGTCTCTCCTCCCAAGATCCATTTCAATATTTTAGATCTTGGGGCCTTTCCCCCAAGATCCGGATCAATAAGCGTACTAAGAGGTAGTCCCTCTTAATTGGTTCTAACCTAAGGAAATCTTCCATAGAATGTCTTGTTTGTGGCTAGACCTGATATCAGGCTAGAGGAATTGTTTGTGTCTGCACTTAGAATTTTACTTCACCACAAATTGGTGACTCCACTGGGGAGCCAATCCTTCTATTTGTTTGCTTGGAATTTCATGGTTTTCTGTGAACTTTTCTAGTTTCCCCATTTCCCTTAGTTCTGTCTGCTTTCCTTTTCTTACTGCTCTGGGTTTGAAATTCATAATAGCAAGTCTGGTCCCAATTATTGAAATTTTTTATTTTTTCTTTGCATTCTCGCTCAACGCGCTTATTTTGTTGATATTCGTGTTGATCAGCGCGATATGATAAGAAACAGTCATGTTGACCCCCTTCTGGCGCTTGTGGTCAGTTAGGCAGTCGCATTGATGCCTATAAGGGAAGATTAGGGTTTACCCCAGATCTTGGCCAATGTGTTTTTCTCTCATGATTTTTACCCTGTAAATTGTTTAGACTGTCTTCTCTCTGACTAGAAAGCTGCCTTTCATTTGGTTTGTTTTCTTGTTGATTTGCATCTTTTCGCTTGATTTCTTGGGTCATTGGATGGTTAGTGGCACTAGGGCATCTAGATTTTCATCCATTTAGATGATTTTGAACTCAAAGAGTCAAGTTGTTGGTGCATTTACTCCTTACATTTCGTTTATGGTCCTTCTATGGCTTTGACCTCCATTACACAAGTTTGAAGAGTTTCGTTTCCTTGTCTAAACGTCTCTTTTCTGGCATAGATCACATTGCTTGTCTTATTTTTGGTAAAGTCATTTTGTCATTAGTTTGAAAGAGATTCTCTTTTCATGTTTTTCATTTTCTTGAGAATCGATTACCTCAAAACTTTTTCATTGAAGTGTTTTATGAGGAATTCATTTTGTCATTTCATGAAAAGTACAAAATTCTAGTTTGTTGCATCAATATGTTACAGTAGTTAGCATCATTGAAGACTAGGATTGCATTGGCATTTGAAAAGAAAAAAGAATTATCTTTGCTTTTGAAAGGACTGTTCGAGTTTACTTGTTAGGAAATTAAGAATTGGAATGCATTTTTCATTAGTTTATTTTCTCGAAAAGTGAAGTAGTGAAAAATCATTTTTGCTTTCGGTTGCTTGGTTGTTTGCATTTGATTGTGTTTTCTACCCTCTCTAGTGTAGACAATTCATCGAATTGAAAGGGTATTGTCTCATTTAGCTACATTTAGGGCTTTTCGTGATCTGAAAATGGGGCACTTAGGCTTCTTGTCTAACTTAAAAGAACCTCTCCCACTTCCAAAGCTTTCAATTATTTGCAAGTCTTTATGATTAACCAAATACGGAATTAATAAGTGCTTGACAATACAGGTGTATTCTTATGTCTGTTTTAGAATTGTTTATGTGTTGTAAGTTAATGTGCTTAAACTGATATATAAATACATCTAACAGTAAATAATGCAGTAGTAAAAAAAAACACATAAGACAGCAATTTAATTAGGAGTTCACCCAAAACTCTTGGGCTACATCTCCGTGAGCTTTAGTCAACTCAACTAGCCTCTCTGGGATTATGGCAAAGTCCTTTTTACAAGCTCTTGACTCAACTCCACTATTTTACACAGAAACAATGGGTTTAGACACCATTTTATCCCTAGCACTTGAAGCTCTCGGCTTTCTGGCTCTCGGCTCTGGCTCTGGCTCTCGGCTCTAGCTCTTGGCTCTGGCTCTGGCTCTTCAGCTTTGGCTCTGGCTCTGACTCTTCGGCTCTGGATTTTTTGGCTCCTCAACTTATAGCTCTCTCTCTTCCTCTTTTTGCTTCTCCTTCGCTCTCAATTGAGCTCTTTGCCTCCTTTGAGGTACTTTTCTATCTTTTTGGCTACCTCAGTCGTTTCTCTGCGATTCATTATCCCTCTGCAGCTCTGCGGCTTCTCTGATCCCTGTCAGTTAGACTGGCCATCTGGCTTTCTGGCTTCATTGCTTCAAAATGCATCATTGTTCGTAAAAACTCCTGCTGCGGCATGGCATGATGATCAGGAGCGGTTAAAGAAGGAATCAGGGCCGTTTCATAAGCATAAACTTGAAAAATGAGAAAATCCCATCATACAGAGAATGTCTGCAAAATACTCTATCGGGCGTGATTTTCGGATGTGGAATCCCATTCAATAGCCCCTATAAACCCTTTCAGGTCTGCCTTTGGCTGCTATCGCAATCCCCATCGTCGATCAATAGTCGATATCCAATTTCGGTCGGCTTAGGAGTAGGGAGGTTACCCGCCCGAAAAGGCAGTTTTCCTCTCTACTCTTCCAGCCACGTGTCAACCAATGTGTGGGCTCAGGTGGAGCCAGCCCAATACCGCTTTCCACCTGAGGCCAACCTGAAATCCCACCTTTGAGGAAATCAAATATCATGCACCGTGTTTATAATTTCCCTTCGGGACAGACTTGATCGCTCCGGGCGTCTTTCCTTTGTATTTCGGTTTTTATATCGAAAAGCGTTAATACACAGGAAAACCCCTTTATGGCGGGACTCAAATGTTATCGAACCGTGCCTATAAAATCCATCGAGTCTGGCATTATCGCCCCTTTACATCGTTGTGATGCGACATTGTGATGTGATATATCACAATCGCAAGTCGCATGACCTAGGGGTCCATCCCTTTACTTGTGGCATCTACGACGCCGATCCGCCGATATCGGCGATCGCAATATCACATCGGCACGAGGTCCTTGCCTTAGGTTATCTGTATATGCCCGCCTCCGACCCGATATGTCGGGGATCGGCAATTGGGGTTTCTCCCCTTTCCGCTTAAGTCCGCCTTTTGGACCTCCTCCAATGCGATTTCCCTTTATAAGGGTTTTTTTCCCATTTTTAGGGGATTTTGCCTCTTTTACCCAAGAACCAAGGGCATCTTCTTTCTGCGATAACTTCTGCATCCTAAGTCCATTTTTTCCCATTCAAGTTGCAGTAGATTCAAAATGAGATGATCTCTGCAATGGGGCTATTTCTAGGAACATCCTTGGACTTTCATTTTCCTCTATGAGGAACACTTAGACTTAGGAGTTTATCCAAAATCCATTTTGGATTACACCTTCCCACTAAAAGAACTTTTGGTCTCCAAAATACTGATATACTGATATGAACAGTAAATGAGAGTAAAAACACCTCTTCTTTCAACCTCCATACACTTGCCTTGCATAGTGCCTCTGAACCAAAGCCTCTGACCACTTCCCTTCCTGGATGGGCTGGTCTTCCTGGGAAGAACTGTCTTCCTCCTTGCCTTCCTACAAAACTCCTGTTGAAATGGTCATAGAAGGTAGTTTGAACTTCTCTGCCTTGATCATTGATCCAAGGTGGCTCAAACAAATGTGAAGTACATCTGCTCCACAAAACTTTCATTTGTACCTATTTGAAAAGCTGTCAACAACAACAGAAATACAGACAACAACTGGATGGCCTAAACTCCTGCTTCAACAAAAGAAATAGATTTCACATCTTGTGAACACCTCCATGTCTTACATCTGCATACAAATGATGGACTAGATAACAAGCCCACAAAACATGCCTTTAAAACAAATGACCCTTCAAGTCAAGCATGTAGAAAAAGACCAACAGGACTCTTTTTCAAAAGATGAAACACTTCATTATTATCTCCATCTTGGAGACCAAGTTAACTTCTCCCAAGTCAACATTGCATCACATGCATGTCAAAGCAATCAACCCTACAAGTAAATTACACATACATGTTCAAAACAAGGAAAAAATCAACATCCTTGTGTCCATGCACATCATGCTCATGCATGAATTTCATCCTTCAACTTTCACTTAAGTACATTGTACTTTCGAATCTGAAATGAAATATAATGTTGCAGCAATACATTGGGTCTCCTACTCAACTTTTCCTTTGACCTTCTTGGTAAGAACCTGCAACTTACATCTCATTAACAACGAAATGAAAATATATGCATCAATAGACATGAAATCTTAATTGGATAAGAACTCTAACCATTTCTCACCAATCCCTTTCAAAGGTACTACCTTTTTCTGCACATCAACATCAACATGTGAATCATCCTGAGACACATCATTCATGGAAACTTCCTTTCCATTTCTGCCATCTTCTCTTTCCACTTTCTTCATCTTTTGTGGAAGCATTGTTGGATTCAAAGTCCAACACTTTTCAGCAATATGCCCTTGCTTATGGCAATAAGTGCATTGCATGTGCATCCTCTTGACAGCATGATTTGCCTTGTCCAATGGACCTTTGGCTTCTTGCTTCTTTTCCTTCAAAAGTTTCCTGTATGTGGCCATTCTCTTCCAAAATCTAGAAACATTATGGTTATCCAAACCACAAAAGGAACATTCAATTCTTTTCCCATGCTTATGTGGAAATTTATCATGCTTTGCAAAATCAAAAGAAATATGATTAGAACCAGATTTATACCTGCCCCTTTCACCTTTATTTCCTTCATGAGGAGTTGAATCAAATGAAGAAATGGCTCCCTTTGGAACACCCAATCTCTTCAAGGCTGTTAGAGTCTCCACAGCTCTCTGGTTCAAGTGTGTGCTTCTGAACACCTGCATCCTGTAAATGATGTTTCAAGCTATTGCATTCCTCCTGAATACAATCTTCACACTCTTGAGGTGGAAGACCTGCAATGCAACTCCTTCTTGGAGCTGTTTCCATGGTCTTCATGGCAGCTTTGGAACTTTCTCCATAAGCTTGTCCATAGCCAAGACCAAAATACTTAGGCCTTTCCTCAAACATTATTGGCTCAACAATACCTTGTGCATGTCTACCCAAGCCTTTTCCTTGATAGCCCATCTTGGACATTAGCTTGGAACCTATGCCTCTAGTATGTTTTTCAAAAGAACCAATATAAGAATTCTTAGAAGAATTTGAAGACAAACTAGAATGGTTTACCTCTTCTTCAAACTGATACTTGAACAAGGCTTCTTTGGCAACAAAGAGTTGTGACTCCAACTCATGCATCCTTTTCAGGTTCATATTTGCAATATGAAGTTGCCTCTCCATTTCCTTCAGTTTGTCAGAAAGCAAATACTTCTCTTCCTTCATGGAATTCAACTTCTCTCTAAGTATGTTGCTCTGCCTTCCCTCCTCACACATTTCTCTCACCTTGTCCATCATAATGAACAAGTCTTGCTTCATGTCTTCATCAAAGAGTCTTGTGATGCAAGAGGAGTTTGAGGACTCACTTGTAGAAGTTTTCATTATGCCAATGAACAAAATAAATTCAACAAAATTAATAAAGAGCTTATCCAAGCAACCTTTTGCAACAAACCTCTTGTGCTTCAAGGATTGCTTTGAGGTCCTTTGGGATAGAAGAATGCCTTAAGCCCTTCTTCCTTCTTTTCCTTCCTGGAATGGGCTATCAATAGCTTTCCCTTCACCTCTGCAAACTCAAAAAACAATTAGTCTACAACAAGCATACAATCAATCAGACAATCAATTCTTGACTGCCCAAACACCTTTCAGACAAGCAATCTCTGCTTTGTCAATCAAGAATTCTGACATAGCTTTCTTTGAAGGTGGGGTTAATCAATCTCAAGCTCTGATACCGCCTAATCTAAAAAATGGGGCACTTAGGCTTCTTGTCTAACCTACAAGAACCTCTCCCACTTCTAAAGCTTTAAATTATTCCCAAGTCTTTATGATTAATCAAATGTGGAATTAATAAGTGCTTGAAAATATAGGTGTATGCTTATGTCTGTTTTAGAATTTTTTATGTGTTGTAAGTTGATGTGATTAAACTGATATATAAATACATATAACAGTAAATAATGCAGCAATAAAACAAACACATAAGACAACAATTTCATTAGGATTTCACCCAAAAATCTTGGGCTACGTCTCCGTGAGCTCTAGTCAACTCAACTAGGATCTCTGTGATTATGGAAAATTCCTTTTTACAAGCTCTTGACTCAACTCCACTGTTTTACACAGAAACAATGGGTTTAGACACCATTTTATCCCTGGCTCTTGAAGCTCTCGACTTTCTGGCTCTTGGCTCTCACTCTTGCTCTCGGCTCTAGCTCTAGCTCTTGGCTCTGGCTCTGGCTCTTCGGCTCTAGCTCTAGCTCTAGCTCTGGCCCTTCGGCTCTGGCTTCTTTGGCTCCTCAACTTACAGCTCTCTCTCTGCCTCTTTTTTCTTCTCCTTCTCTCTCAATTGATCTCTTTGCCTGCTTTGAGGTACTTTTCCGGCTTTCTGGCTACCTCAGTTGTTTCTCTACGATTCATTATCCCTCTGCGGCTCTGCGGCTTCTCTGATTCCTATCAGTTAGACTGGCCATCTGGCTCTGTGGCTCTGTGGCTTCAAAATAAATCATTGTCTGTAAAAATTCTTGCTGCAGAGTGGCATGATGATCAGGAGCGGTTACAGAAGGAATCGGGGCCGTTTCATAGGCATAAACCCGAAAAATGAGAAAATCCCATCACACAGAGAATGTATGCAAAATACTCTGTCGGGCGTGATTTTCAGACGTGGAATCCCATTCAATCGCCCCTATAAACCCTTTTAGGTCTGCCTTTGGCTGCTATCACAATCCCCACTATCGATCTGCAGGATCTCCGATCAACGGTCGATATCCAATTTCGGGCGGCTTAGGAGTAGGGAGGACCCAAAAAAATGGTTTTCCTCTCTCCTCCGCCAGCCATGTGTCGACCAGTGTGTGAGCTAGGGCGAAGCCAGCCCAATACTGCTTTCTGCCTGAGGCCCACCCGAAATCCCGCCTTTGCGGAAATCAAATATCATGCGTCGTGTTTATAATTTCCCTTCGGGTCCGGCTTGATCACTTCGGGCGTCTTTCCTTTGTATTTCGGTTTTTACACCGAAAAGCATTAATACACGAGAAAACCCCTTTATGGCAGAACTCAAATGTTATCGAACCGCACCTATAAAGTCCATCGGGTTTGGCGTTATCGCCCCTTTACATCGTTGCGATATATCGCAATTGCAAGTCACATGGCCCGGGGGTCCATCCCTTTACTTGTGGCATCTACGATGCTGATCCACCAATATCGGTGATCGCAATATCATATCGACCCGAGGTCCTTGCCTTAGGTTATGTGCATATGCTAGCCTCCGACTCGATATGTCGGGGATCGGCGATCGGGGTTTCTCCCCTCCCGCTTAAGTCCGCCTTTTGGACCTCCTCCAATGTGATTTCCCTTTATAATGGTTTTTTGCCCATTTTTGGGGATTTTGCCTCTTTTTCCCAAGAACCAAGGGCATCTTCTTTATGCGATAACTTCTACATCCTAAGTCCATTTTTTCCCATTCAAGTTGCAGTAGATTCAGAATGAGATGATATCTGCAATGGGGCTATTTCCAGGAACTTCCTTGGACTTTCATTTTCCTTTGTGAGGAACACTTAGACTTAGGAGTCTATCCAAAATCCATTTTAGATCATTTCGAGTCACATTGCTAAGGCTTGAAAACTGAGACATAATTCAAGATAAACTTTAAATGAACTCAATTAACCTAAGGCGCATTTGAAACCTAACGATCACATCTACAAGGTCTAGGCTAGAGACGTGTTCCAGCATCTTTAAACCTAGCAGTTGTCGTTAACTTCGGCACTAGACAATGCTAGTACAGATTTTTGCCCCCCATACCATTGAGTATATAATGGGAGACCCCTCTAGGCTGCAATCCTTTATCCATAGGAAGCTGAGTCTACCACCTTACAAACGTGATACACCGAACACAGCATTCGAGGAGATTGCTTGCCCATACTTCTCGGTTTGCCGAGAGGTATTTTGCAGTTCATGCTTGCCTGGTAATCCTTTTTACCTAGATCATCCGAAGTAGTCATTTGATCTTTTTGACTCATTAAATTTAAAATTTCATTTGAGCATTTGTCCTTTCGAGCTTGTTTCCAATCGAAAGCGATAGAGTCATCTTTGCTTATTTCTCAACTCTTTAAACATGAAAGAGTGCCAGTCTATTTATGCGTCTTAAAAAATTGATTGCCCACGATCTTATAACATCTTGTTAGTCTTTTCTAGACCAAATTGTGAGTTTTCCCTAAATTACATTTCAAAGCCTTGAAATTTATCTCTCTTTTCTTGTTAGCTAAGACAAGGTCATCATGGCTGAACCATCTGGTTCACCTACTTCCTCTTTCTCTCCTCCATTTGAAAGATTTTTTGAGGAACCTTTTCTTCAATTACCAGAGTCACTCGAGGACCAAGGTGTTTAAATCAGAATCGTTCTGAGCATTCAACCATTGTCATCTCATCCTCCACTTGCTTCAGATACTAGGTCACCTGCTAATATTGGCTCGGAATCTCCAGACAATCCCGTCCAGACTCTTGAGAGTTCGTTGAATATTGACAGTCAACTTGGACTGGTTATATATCCTCTGAATCCTTTGTTCGACCCTGTTGTGATATCACCACAGCATCCATACAGTCCGTACGATTAGCTGGGTGCTCCTTTGGAATTATCCCTTTGTACTTCTTCAATCGTTCGTCGTCGTTTTTTCCCAGCTATGGAACCCGAGGGCGATGCTCCAGTTACCTCTCCGGATCAATTGAAAGTTTCTACTCCACGCTGTCAAAGAGGAAGAACATAAATTTCCTCTTGAAGGGTTCCCCTATACGGGGAGCATTCCCATCAGTGTGTATTGGGATTTGTCGCCTAACTATGTGATTTTAGCACATTTGGTCTCAGGTACACCTAGTGCCTCATCACTTTATCACAACCCTGCTTGGGCATCTGGTGCCATGCCTACTACAAGTTCGTTCATTGAGAACCCAACCTCCCAACAGGCCGTTACCTTAATCCTGGTGCAACCCACCATTCTGAACCCTCTTTTCTCATCCGTCCCAGTCACCCGTCCAATTCAACCGATGGTCTCAAAGAATGTTACTGTCAATTCTTCGATCCCTCCAGTAAGTGGACAAGTTGTACCACCGCTTGGGGGGCAGAATCTAAGTGTTTATATGGTGTTAGGCACCACCAATGTGAGTAGCTCACAAGCTCACATGGTTGGCATGAACTAGCCTTCGTCTGGTGTTATCCAAAACCCTGTTGGCCATGCTGGATCAAGCAATGTCCAGTACCAACAGGTTCAAAATCTCGTTGGTCCTTTTGGGTCAAGTAATTTCCAGTATCAGCAGCGTTATGAGGCTCAAATTCAGTACCAAACTCCTTATGTTCCATATGGTTCTCAAGGAATGGTCAATCTGCCTTACATCCTTCAATCTGGGTAGTACATTCAGCCTGGCCCATCCACGTTTCAAGGTCGCTATGGCCAAATTCAATTCATAAATTTTCCAAGAACTGTTCAAGTACCCTTGCAACATCAAGGACAGCCTCTGCAGCAACAAGGGCAACCTTTGTTGCAGCAAGGGTCGTCCATGCAACTGCAAGGGCAGATGATACTACAACAACCGCAAGGGAAACCCTCGCAACAATTGTAGAAAACCATGCAACAGCAGATGCAGTATGCTCTGCGAACCTCCCAGCATATGTCTTCACATGGCCAACCTCTGTAGCCACAGGGATAGCCTTTGCAACTACAAGGTCAATCCTTTCAATAGTAGGGCCAACCCGGGCAATAACAACCTTTATATACATATCAATAGGGTCAACCCTTGCAAGGAAAAGGCTAGGGTCAAGTCCTGTAGCAGTAGGCCGAAAATAATAATGTCCCAAGGCAACAGGCCTAAAATCACTATGTCTAAGGGCAGCAGGTCTAGAATCCCTATGTCTAAGGGCAACAAGTGTATAATCCTTATGTCCAAGGACAACAAGTCCAAAATCCTCTTGTCCAGGGGCAACAGGTTCAAAACTCGTATGTTCAGGGACAACAAGTGCAATATCCATATGTCCAAGGTCAACATGCTCAACAGCCTCTTAACCTGTATGTTTCTTATCAGCAACCTATGACCGGACAGTTCCAAGGTGTTCAAGGTCAAAATCCTCCCTACGGCCAAGGTAACCTACAGTGGGGGTAGAATCAAATGCCATATGGCCAAAACCCTCCACTATGGGGCCAAAATCCTTACCAGCAGGGATGGGCTCCTCCGGTTGGACCCGCTTATCGACCTCCAATGCCTTTTAATACTCAATTATCATTCTTATCCATGCTAGAGTTGTCAGATGTGTCTTGACTCACGAATGATCCAATTCTTCATTCGCCATACTAGCCTCCAATTCCGTCCGAGATTCTGAGCAATTGTCCTAAGTTCGATGGAAAAGCAAAAGAATATCCTCAAGCCCATGTGATGACATATCACCTCTGGTGCTCTTCAAATTCCTATGTTGATGATTCTATTCGTGTCCATCTTTTCCAATGAACCCTCATAGGTGTTGCAGCTAAGTGGTACATTGAACTTCCTCGAAGTACTTACCATGACTTCAACTCTTTATCCATGGCCTTTCTCACGCATTTCCAATTGCCAGTTTGTTATGAAACTGGAACCTATTTGCTCACATTACTTAAGAAAGATATTGCGACACACATCTCTGATCACATCCATGAATGGAAATGTAGACGTCGCCTGATCAAATTTGAGATTCCTAATCAGTTGCTCACCGAATGGTTTACCAAGTCATTCGTCGCTCTAATTTCTCGTGATATAGCTATGGGTGGATGTGTTAATGAAGAACAATCCATTGCTCGTGCCCAATACTTAGATCTTTTCTATTCTCAGTCTGGCACTTTGTATAAGTTATTACCTGATGCTCTGCAACCATCATCTAGTCCCATGACATCGAAGTCACAGGCTACACCTCTTGTTGATGGAGTAATTGGTTTAATGTCCCAAACCCCTGCCAAATCTTCTTCCAAACAGAAGTCGGTCTTGAACATTGCTTCCAATAGTTCCTCCCAGAATCAACCTAGCCCTGGTAATACCTCATAGGTCCATGTTGTTCAGTCTACCACAGCGAACAAATCCTCGAAAGGTAAGAAGAAAGGCAAAGGTAAGGGTAAAGTTGATGCCCTAAAATAGGGTCCTCCTAAGTCATCTTCCAATGACTCTTCACAATGGAATCCTATGTATTTGTGCCTCATTTGTGAGGAGGATCACTATACTAAGGATTTTCCCTGATAGTTCGAAGTTAGTTGTTTTCTCAAAGGGACCCCGGTTGTCCTGAAAGAGTCATTTCCATCTCAGCAGACACAAATGGTAGACCAACCTCAATCATCTCCTTCCTCAGGATCTCAAGTGTTCATGATAAGTACACCTATTAATGTGGCTACTAGATCAAAAGATTATCAAACTCCTGTTCCGACAGTCGAGAAAGAGAAAGAGGCCACCCCTTCTTCTTCTTCCCTGAGTTTTGGCCCTCTTCATATCGAGCGCCCTAACCCTGATTCTGCCATTCAAACACCTTCTCAAGGTGTGCTAAGGAATTCCTCGTACAATCCCAATGCTCAAGCCACTCAGCACTATAATATTGTTGAGGACTTGGCTCAGGTGCCATCAGCTATGATGGCTCTCGAGGTGCTCCAAAGCTATCCATATGTTGGGTCCCTATAATACTAGTGATTACCCCATTACTATTGTAGTTATATCCCTTATTAATATTTTTGTGCCCCTATTGTCCCCATATTGTTATTATTGTGCCCCATAGATTCCCTCTATTGTTATTTTTGTGGCTTTATATTATTATTGTTAGGTAGGCTGGGTTATATTGTGACTCCTTAGACTCCTATATATAGAAAGGATGTTTTGTCATTTGAATCATCCAAGAATTGTTCATTTATGTAATGTAAAGCAGGTTGCCCCCTCGAAAAAGCTGAATTCTAAGGCGTTGATCTATCTTTTCTATCTTTTCTTGAGCTGGTTTCATAACATTTGGTATCAGAGCTTTGGATTCTAGGGTTTCGCTGCTCCAAACACGTCATCGTGGCCATTTCTCTATAACTTTTTTTCTGTGACGTTTCAAAAGTTGAAAAAAAACCCATTTGAGAAGACATCATGCTAAATCTCGGGTCTAAATTTCAGAGCTTTTTGCACTATATTTGCGGAGATATGATCTGAGGAAGTTGGTCTTTTTGTAGACTCCTGAATTACATTCCAAACAGGTGACCTGCGGAAAATCATCATAACTTTTTCTCTGAGCATTGGATTGAAATTTCATAAGAAGGTGCAGAAAGAGGACGGACTTTAGTTTCTTCTATATATTTTTCAGAGCTAAAGGTCGAAACAGTGACTCGTGGCATGTCGTACAAGTTCGCTCTACTGAACTAGTCTATAATCAGGTCACTGTGGGAGATTTCGCATAACTCTTCCTTCGAGAATCCAATTTGGATCAGACTGGTGGCATTGGAAAGAGGACACAGAGGGCTACCACAGGTTGCAATTTTAGAACTGGATGTTCTGAAAGTACAGAGATACATCAGAGGCAATATCGAGCTCCTACAAAGTGAAAAAAAGGTGTGTAGATTCTTTTAAATTTTTGCTTAAGATTGGTTTGAAAATTTATTTTGAAGGAATTCAAAGGGCTAGTAGAGCATTATTATCGGTAACTGATGCCCCGAGGAAAGAAAATTCAAACACCTAGTAAGGAACCTGAAAGCTCTAGCATGACTCATGAAGAAGAGGAAGAAATGCTACATGATATATCAAAATTACAAGAACAAGTGCAACAAATGTCACGCTCACAAAAGTTAACAGAAGCTAAGATAAATGGCGTGGAAGCTAAGATGAATGGCATGGAAGCTAAGATGGACAATTTGAAGATAGATTTGAACACAAATTTGAAGACAGGCATGGAAAATTTGAAGACAGATTTGACAAATTTTCTACAAGAAATACTTACTAATGGTGAAAAGGTAGTAAAGGAAACTCATGATGCGAACAAAAGAAATGTTAATCATGATATCATAGACTCTAATGTGGGATCAAAGACCCACCATATTCCAAAAATCGATATGAGGAAGTTTGATGGCAAGGATCCCGCAACATGGATATTACAGATGGAGCAATTTTTCGATCTCAATAATGTGCAAAACACACAAAAGGTACGTATTGCAACTTTATATTTGGAACCAAATCAGTTTGTATGGTATCAATGGCTTTGCTCTCATAAACAATTTATCACTTGGGCAATTTTTACGGAAGAATTGATAGCACATTATGAGGATACAAAAAGCAACACTTTTTTTAGCCAATTGATAAGTCTCAAACAAAAGGGTTCAATAATGGAGCACATTGAGGAGTTCCAAAAATTGAACATAAGGGTAAAAGATTTCTAGAGGAGCATAGGATTGATGTGTTCATAGGGTCTTTAAAGGATAATATCCAACATGATGTTCGCCTTTGGGAACCTGATTCATTAGAGAAGGCATTCAGGTTAGCAAGAAAAATGGAAAGCAAAATTATGGCAACCAGGAAGCATACCACTCACAACTATAAAGATGGAAGTGTTGTTGCCCCTAGTCTTCCACAACCTATAAGGTTGACACCACAACAATTGGAAGAAAAAAGAGCAAAAGGGCTTTGTTACAGTTGTGATAGCAAATACACTAAAGGTCATAAGTGTGCTGAGAAGAAATTATTCTACATAGATTGTGAAGAGGAAGAAGAAAAGGAGCAAGAAAGGTCAAAAGAAGAGGATATACTCCAAGAACAAAGCCTAGATAAAGAAGAAATGAATCCAACCATATCTTGTAATGCATTGGCTGGAATTACCACTCCTCAAACCATCAAGATAGAAGGACAAATCAAGAAGAAAAAGGTAATAGTGTTGATTGATTCAGGAAGCACCCATAATTTTATTCATTGTAAGGTAGCAAAAGAATTGAATTGCTTCCTATATCCAGCACCAGAGTGTCAAGTGATGATTGCAAATGGAGGAACAATAAATTGCTCTGGAAAGTGCCATAATATCAAGCTATCCATGGGAGAATATGTATTGACTAGCCCAATGCTTTCCATTCCAATGGGAGGTGCTGATGTTGTACTAGGAGTCCAATGGCTACAATCCCTAGGTACAATAGCTTTTAATTTTCAAGAACTTTTCATCAAATTTTTTGCGGAAGGAAAGGAAGTTGAATTAAGGGGTATTGCAGGGAAACCAGGAAAGATAATCAGCTCTAATGGTATGACAAAGCTTCTAAAAAAGGAACAAAGAGGTGTAATTGCACAATTATGTTCGCTAGATGTTTCCACATCGGAATCATCTATTTCTCCAGATCTCCAAAAAGTCCTGGACAATCATTCCAAGGTATTTGAGACTCCCAAAGGTCTCCCACCTATGCGTGATCATGATCATGCTATTCATCTGATTCCAGGAAGTGTTCCTCCAAACATCAAGCCGTACAGATATCCCTATGCCCAAAAGAGTGAAATTGAACGTATGGTTGCAGAAATGCTAGAGGCTGGTATAATTAAACCGAGTCAAAGTTCTTTCTCTGCTCCAGTAGTATTGGTGCACAAGAAGGATGGATCATGGCACATGTGTTCGGATTATAGGGAGCTCAACAAGCTCACTATTAAAGATAAGTTTCCCATTCCTGTCATTGATGAATTACTGGATGAATTGCATGGATCAATTTACTTCACCAAGTTGGATCTTCGTTCAGGATATCATCAAATCAGAATGAAGATTGAAGACATTCCAAAAACAGCATTTAGAACTCATGAGGGTCATTATGAATTTTTGGTCATGCCTTTTGGCCTTACCAATGCACCTTCAACATTTCAAGGTTTGATGAATTCAATTTTCAAACCATTCCTAAAATTTGTGTTAGTATTTTTTGATGATATACTAATCTACAGCAAGTCTTGGAAGGATCATGTTAAACATGTTGACAGGGTGCTACAACTATTAGAGGAGAAACAATTATATGCAAAAAGATCCAAATGTTTCTTTGGAGTCCAAGAGGTGGAATATCTGGGTCATATTGTATCTCATGAAGGAGTTAAGGTAGACCCTAGCAAAATTAAAGCCATTAAGGAATGGAAAATCCCCACATCCATAAAGCATCTGCGAGGATTTCTCGAGTTGACAGGGTATTATCGCAAGTTTGTTAAGAATTATGGGAGAATAGCAACACCTCTAACAACATTATTGAAGAAAGATGCATTTTCATGGACTCCGGAAGCAACAAAGGCCTTCGAACATCTTAAAGAGGCAATGTGCCAAGCACCGGTCTTAGCTACACCGGACTTCACAAAAACCTTTATTGTGGAATGTGATGCTTCAGGAAATGGAATTGTTGTTGTTCTAATGCAAGATGAAAGACCCATTGCTTTTGAAAGTCGTCCAATCAAGGGAAATTTTTTACACAAAGCTATTTATGAGAAGGAAATGTTGGCAATACTCCATGCACTTAAGAAATGGCGACCCTACCTAATGGGAAGACACTTCAAGGTAAAAACGGATCATGATAGCCTTAAATACTTTTTAGAACAAAGATTATCCTCTGAAGAGCAACAAAAGTGGGTCACAAAGATGTTGGGTTATGACTTTGAAATCATCTACAAAAAAGGGAAGCAAAATGTGGTGGCAGATGCACTCTCAAGAAAGGATGAGGATGTGGAAGCATTGTTGTGCGCCATTTCTATTATCCAACCAGATTGGATAAACGAAGCAAGGGAGGAATGGAAGAATGACGAAGAAGTGTGGGCACTTATTCGAAAGTTACAACAAGATTCCAGTACGTCTGATACATTTAGCTGGCAAAATGATTCGTTATGGTACAAAGATCGCTTATACCTCTGTAAGAATTCCTAGCTAAAACAAAAGATTCTTATGGAATTGCACACTTCTCCCTTAGGAGGGCACTCAGGATTTTTAAAAACTTACCACAGGGTTAAGAAGGAATTTTTTTGGGATGGCCTTAAATCAAATATTCAAAAGTTTGTGGTGGAATTTTTGGTTTTCCAACAAAATAAAGTTGAAACAATTAAGACACCGGGTCTATTACAACCCTTATCCATTCCAAGCCAACGTTGGGAGGAGGTTTCAATGGATTTTATCACAGGTTTACCCAAGTCTGAGGGAAAGAGTGTCATCATGGTGGTAGTTGACAGACTTACCAAGTATGCACACTTTTGTGCATTATCACATCCATTTAAAGCCAGTACAGTTTCTACTGCATTTATGGAAACAATTCAAAAGCTACATGGAAACCCAAAGATTATTGTAAGTGACAGAGATCCCATTTTCACTGGAAATTTTTGGACATAATTATTTTCTTGTCTTGGTACTCAGTTAGCTCATAGCTCATCTTATCATCCTCAATCTGATGGACAAACTAAGATAGTAAACAAATGTTTGGAAGGATATCTTCGTTGCTTTGTATCTGATAAACAGACACAATGGGTCAAATGGTTGCCTCTGGCTGAATGGTGGTATAACACTTCCTTCCATACAGCAAAAAAAATGACCCCATTTATGGCACTTTATGGGTATCAGCCACCATCCATCACATCATATTTAAGAGAAAATTCTAAGGTTCAAGGAGTGGAACATCACATCGAACATCAACAACAAGTCCTCCAACTCTTAAAGGATAACCTCGTGTTGTCACAGAATAGAATGAAACAACAGGCAGATCAACATCGCAACGAAAGAAGTTTTGATTAGGTGATTGGGTATTCCTACGGCTACAACCATATAAGCAAATGTCTCTCAAGCAAGCTAAGAAGGATAATAAATTATCACCAAAGTATTATGGTTCGTACAAGGTGTTGCAAAAGATTGGTACTATGGCATACAAATTGGAGCTTCCTGCAGCTTCTCGATTGCACCCAGTTTTCCATGTTTCATGTTTGAAGAAGGTTATAAGCGACAAGCTCCCAGTTCAAACAATATTTCCAGAACTTAACGAGGAAGGAAAAATTATATTGGAACCAAAAGCAGTCACAGAAACAAGAACTCGACAGCTACGAAATCGATCAATTTCGGAGTATCTTATCAAGTGGAAGAACTTATCCGCTGAAGATTCCACATGGGAGGATGAGAATTTTATACAGAAGTATCCCGAACTACTCAAGCGTTGAGGACAACACTTTTTTTGAAGGAGAGGGGCATGTTGGGTCCCTATAATACTATTGAATACCCCATTACTATTGTAGTTATATCCCTTACTAATATTGTTGTGCCCCTATTGTCCCCATATTGTTATTACTGTGCCCCATAGAATCCCTCTATTGTTATTTTTGTGGCTTTATATTATTATTGTTAGGTCGGTTGGGTTATATTGTGACTCCTTAGACTCCTTTATATAGAAAGGAGGTTTTTTCATTTGAATCATCCAAGAATTGCTCATTTATGTAATGTAAAGGAGGTTTCCCCCTCGAAGAGGCTGAATTCTAAGGCGTTGATCTATCTTTTCTATCTTTTCTTGAGCTGGTTTCATAACACCATCTCAGTGGAAATCTTTGTTATCGGCCATTGGGGACATTGATCCTACCGATTCCAATTTGATATGTTTTGATCTAGAGAGCCATGTTCCATGCCTCCCTCATCAGATTGCCTTTCTCATTCAGGTAATCATCAATGAGAAAACCATTCATAGTTCCGTCATCGATGAAGGTGCTTCTACCGGCATCATGTCGATCTCTTGCTGGAAGGAAATTGGTTCTCCTACTTTGAACCAATCCCCTAACACTTTGGAAGCTTTCGACGGGCGCAATTCGCGACCCTTTGGTGTCTTACCCAACCTTTCCATTACTTTGGATGGAAAGACAGTACATGTCAAGGTAGAGATTGTTGACGCTAATCTCAATTATAATCTTCTACTTGGACGAAGCTGGACCCATGCCATGCATGTTGTAGCCTCCTCCCTATTCTGCGTTATTCGTTTTCCCATCAAGGGAGGATCATCAGAGTCAACCAACTGTCCTTCTTTGCCTCTTCCTCCTTGGATGGCAATGTTCTATATGTCAAGCACATTGGTGATCCTTATGACAGTGTGGGGGCAGGTCTTTTTAAAGATTCTGCCTTGATGGGAATGTTTCTGCTCCCACCTCCTCATGTTGCCTCTGTCAACATGATCTCGGTCAAATTTCATCCTTGGGTTATACATTCGCCAGATCTTGTTGATACCTGGGGCGATGTTATGCCACTTAGTCCTACCGAAATCAATTATATGGAAATTGTTTCGGCCTCAAGTTCCATATCCTCTGATTTTCCTGTTTCGAAGGTTTCTCTTGATACGTATTCTCAATCCCCATGTCTTGGTGCTTCGGAATCTCCTGATCCCTTAGCTAAGACTTTTCTTGCTAATGAGAGTATCATGGAAGTAATGTCTCTCGAGGAACCACCTTAGAATGGTACTCATCATTGTTCCTCGTTCTTGCCTGGATCGGCGATCACATCTTTCTGTATCAAGGAGTTCTCTTCTCAGTTGCCTATTGACGTGTCATTTTATCCTAACGTGATCAAGATATTTCAATTGAGGGCACCTTTATCCCTTCATGGATTCAAGTTTTTTCTCCCTCCCCGAGTTGTTACCAATTGCCCATTATTGCAATGGGGTTGTCATCTGGCTCGTAACCCTCCCTCGCCCAAGAGGCATGGGGGCAATGCCTTATATGAGTTCTACTCTATTATTTAGTCGATTTGATGCTTACTCATCATGACAATGGTAAGACTCTAGCGTTCATCTGTGTTGATTGATTACCTGAGTCCTAGCATGGACTCCCTCAAAAAGTACTATGCTTAGGTCATCTTCCATAGTTACTTGTGTACATTAGTGTGTAATTCATTTTTTTGCATTGTGGTTTGTTGTGTTAGTTTTCAAACATCTTTCTTGTTTACTATGTTTTTCCCTGCCTTGCAGATGTCTGTGACTCCCTGCATTAGTTTCGTTGATGGTGCTTGTCATAGTACCCAGAATCTATCCTTTGCGGCGTGGGCCATTTATGACCCTCACAGTGAGTTTATTGATCTTCAAGGTATTTGTTTACGTCGCACAACTAATAATATTTCCGAATACAATGTAGTCATTGAATTGTTGTCAGAAGCCATTTCTCTTGACATTCGGGAGTTGGTTGTCAACCTGGATTCAGAGCTTGTTGTCCTTCAACTCAACAGGAAATATTCCGTCAAAAACCCTCAGATATTGAGAATGTATCTACGTCTTCTTCTACTAGAAAGGCATTTTGATTACATTACATATCATCATATTCCTAGACGGATGAATACATTGACAGGTGCATTAGATAATTATGTGTTGGATAGACATTTATGAAACATGTGAAAAGCCAAAACAAATCGTTTATACCATAGTAAGAAAGAAAATACAACATATATATATATATATGGTGATAATGTTTGATACATCAAAACCCCAAAAAATAATATGTGTGTTCAAATAACATCGGCAACACGCAGGCCTCATATATCCGTGGCACGCAGGCCTCAAAAATGTAAATGTTGGACCTAGGAACTAATCAGCATGGTGATCGTGGTAACATGAAACTACTCGTGCAACACGAGTCAACAATCGGCGGATCCAGTCTGATACTCCCACCATATGCCTCTGGTACTGGCGTGGGATGTCTCCCACCCAGGTATACTCTGGGATACCACGAGTCAACCCCTCAAGGTTCCTCATGATATCCTCCTCATTTTCACTCCCCTATTGGTAAGGAGCGACATCAAACTGACAAGCGATGCACCTAGCTATCGGGGACATCCCATCAGGATGCTCTAGTCCAACATCTGCATTGATAAAACAAAATGTTATAAACACATATATATAAAAAACAATTAAAAAATCACAAAATTAAAAAAATTATTTTTTACCTTCATCGTCAAAATCCTCCCCATCTGGAAGTGGCATATCCGGATCTCCACGGAAGTCGGTACCACTGTATGGCCAGTCCTCCACTATGATCCGTTGTCATCGTAGAAATGAAATATGGCAGGCCTGTAGGACATATGCTGGCCCCCAATGATCATATGCATCAAATGACTCCAACGGGACATTTGTGGGTCTCATGGCATCGACGGATCTACCTCAGTCAGCTGGTACTAGAACAACAGCACTCGTTCCAAGGAAAAGGTCACTAATACGGATCCAAAGAAAAATTTCTTCAAATTCCCCACCTTAGCTTTTTTCAGCTAGCGTTTTATGTTGATCTTCATTGCTTCCGCCCAATTGAAGATCTTCGGTGTTGTATAGTCGATAGCGTATAGAAATTTCGAATTCTTAGTCTCGTGCACTGCTTGGGACCCCGCCACTCTGTTGATAGTCAACAGTAGCACTCTTAGTGTCAAATCTCGTACAGTGGCAATCTCAATCTTGTCGCTCTTGGATTTGAGGGTTTCTGGGCAATGCTCGGCAAGTAGCATGGATATGCTTGCCCCAATCAGTCGTGACGCATATAGGTTGACTGGTTCCCTCTCCATGATAGTCTTGTGATGAAATATATGTCTGAAGTTTCTAACTCCAGCTCTTTGTCACCAATGACGAATATTTCCCGATTTATGTCCCAGAGACTAATCAAGTATCGAAGTAGCTTAGGTTGAGCCCACATCCCTAGTGTGAGAAAGAACTTGAAGAGCCCACAGTTCCTCAAAGTGTTCAAGCAATTTGGTTCATTCAGTTCCGGGGTGTCCACATCTTCATGCTCACGTTCTTTCCAATCTACCATTTTCGACGATTCTTTCCTAAAAGAACCATGTATTCAAGTCAATAATCATTTTTGGCAAGTAAAATTTGGATTCAAATAGTGGTTTTTAGAGGAAAATGGATTTTTCTTTGTTGACGACATCGGCGCACCTATTTTAAGATTTAGTTGCGCCGACGACGCGGTTTGGAGTTTTAATTACCCTTGGCCAGCGCAATTCCGTGCCCGAAACTCGCGTCGACCGAGGGTGAAATGTTTTTGCCAAAATCTCCCTTAGAAATGCAAAAAATGGATGAAAACAGGAATAAAAAACATGGAAATGGAGCTTAGGGCCTTAGCTCTTACTTGCAGTTGGCGCCTCGGTGAATGACCTCCCGAATCTCCCACAATCTGCTCTGGAAAAATTAGGGCAAAAGTGGGTGAAAAATTTTTCACAACAAGGTAAAATGGTAAATGGTAAAAAATATTTACTTTTCCCTCCTTTTATTTAGTTTTTCATGAAATATTAGGGTTTTTTAAGTATTTTGACCTATTTTTCCTCAAGAATTGGATAATTCACTTTACCCTTTTGCACAGCAACAGGTGATGGATGTTTGACGATGATGTCGAGTCACGTTTCAGCTCTTTTCTCGACTCGTAAAACTCAAATGAAAAGATTGCCGAGTATTTTTCCCTTTTGACTCATAAAAGAGAATAAAATGGGGGGTCTTCTTTCAAGCTCTTTTCCGACCCTTTAAACACGAAAAGATAGTCGAGCCCTTATTGTTTTGAACTCGTTAACGGATGCGAAACGTCGTGCGCCCAGTGTACGTTTACCCCTTTTTCGGGCTGGTATGCACTATTTACGAAAAAGGTACTCCTTGACTGAAATGGTCAAGCGGTTCTCTCAAGTATTGTTTTCGCAGTTGTCTATAATGCGACTTTTTGGAAGCCTTTCTGGTGGGTTTTTCCGTTCAAAATCCGACAGCAATTTATTCAAATCGCAAGTTTGATAGCTAGTCTCTGCATAATCAAAGCGTCCCAGGGGTTTTCCAAGGTGCTGAATCCAAATATGCAGTTAAAAAACCATTTTAACTGCAAAAAATCAGGATTTAACCTCAATTTCTTCCACCGGATTCCGTCACCGGATTCTACCTTTTCAGGATCGAGAGACATAAATGTACGAAAAGGGACCATGTGGAGTTTTCTTTTCCGTATCTTTTTCAAAATATCTAAACATGAAAAAGATACTGAGTTACACCTTTGTCAGACTCGTTAAAACATACAACGACATCGAATTCATCACCATGACGAACATGAGCTTCTCCTTCCTAGGGCTCGTTAAAATTACTAGGTCGGATTCGTCCGAAGGATGAACTTACAGTGCAAGCATATGCTATCCCCTTCAAGCTTGTGACTAAAAAATAATTGGGGTACCTGCCAGGAATAGTGGGGGAAAATTTAGAAATCTAATCAGTTGTGTCGGCAGCTCACTCTTGAACATGACACTTTCTGCTTCGTGTCGGGATGGGGTATCCTCCTTTTTTATCATTTCCCTTCCTGAGTTGGGCCGTTCATTTTTTCCTTCCATTTGATCTCTGCCACGTCATTGTTATAGACATTTTTGTGCCTTACAGCATTGAGCATGAAATGTCCATAATCTAAGGGATCCAAAGTCCCTAAACATGTTGTTCCTACCCCTAGAGGAACAAGGCTAACAAACCACAGCAATTCACAGAAGTTCTCCACCAGAAACTGCTCAAAAACAAGTCAATTCAGGATCATTTCAGTGGCTACACTAGCTGTTTGCGCTGAATGTCAAAGCCAACACTGGCTACCTGCGCTGAATGTCAAAGGCAACACTGGCTACCTGCGCTGAGCGAGAGTGGACATGTGGCAAGTTCATTTCTCAAGGTGTCAGAACCCAGGAAGCTTCCAAAATGACACTTGCCTCAGGGAATTCAACTGGTGATGAGTAAGAGGTTCCAAATCTCCAAGTGGAAGCAAGAAACTCCAAGTGGAATCAAGAACTGACAGAGGGAGAGGACACTAGTCAGATCTCAAGCTGACTCATCCTCTCTCCAAACATCTATATATGGATCTCTCCTCCATGAGATATAGAGGCTGGAATTTTGTTATTGCAAAGAATTGTTGTTGGTTTGAGATTGGAATCATTGGGTGCTTAATGCTTTGAAGGGGGTGAAGATAGGAATTCCATTTGTTGGGAAGGAGATGCTGGATTGGAGCCCTCTGGGTTGTATCTCTTCCTGAACCTTGTTATTCATCAATAAAGCTATCTTGGTTTCTCCTATATACTGATGTATCTTTGATGTATGATTGCATTAGTATGTTTAGTTTATTTCTAATCCTGAACTAGTTATGAATATGAATCCATGTCTTGTGTAGTGTTCTCTTCTTGTGATCTTGCAGAAACCTCTTGAAGCTGGGCGAGCGAGAAGGCAAGTAGCTGGGAATTCTCCAAGAGAAGAGAAGCTGGATCGAGGGACAAACAGAAGACACCGGTTAGTCCATCCATCTCTCTCTTCATTCTTAATTCATAAAGGAAGAATACTAGAATAGATGTCTCTGTTTGTTGCTAAGGCACTGTCACACCTTAGGTGGATAGGATCGTCCTGCATAGGCATTTTTCCCACAACAAATTGGCGACTCCGCTGGGGAGATTTGTTTAGTCATTTTATTTGTGTTTCTATCATTGTTTGTCTCATAGACTCGACAGCAACAATCGAACTGCATCTGCTATTCCCAGATGCAAAGTAGACAGTTGTTGCTTTGATCCAATCACTGGACTTGTCTATGATCTGAACAATGGACTCACAAATGATTTGATGATCCTTTGTGATAGATCTTAGTACCCCCTCAAAGCATCCCTTTGATTGCACCTTGCTTGTTGCTTTTAATTGGCCTGAAGCAGTAGATTAAATAGCAATCTGTGACCCAGAACCAATGAGAAACGAGAGTTTCTCCTTCAGCACAGACCCAGTGAAGGGATTCTGCATTTCAACGCAGGTCCCGTGAAGGCTACCTGCGCTGAATGTCAAAACCCCTGTGTTGAGGTTGCGCTGAACCAATTTGCCCTTGTGCAGCTGGGGTTCTCTGCTCTGTTTTGCCTTGTTTTGATCTCTGATTTTTGCAGCCTGTAACCAGCATAGGTACCAGTCTGATAACTCCTTTTCTCTGCTTAAATTCCGCCTCCTTTTGTACAAAAAGACTGTGAGTGTTTTTATGTGTTTGTGGCGTCATTTACAATTTTCCTTTGCATGAGTGAAATAATCATCCTGTAGCCCTTGATTCAGATCTGTTGATTGTGATCTTAGGAGAGAGTTCATTGGTTGTTTGCAGTTGATTATACATTTACTCTTGCTTATTGGTTTGAGTTTGTCTCTTTTAAGTGTCGAAACAAGTATTCATTTCGAAAATCGTTAAGTGTTGTAATCTCTTCTACCCTCTCTGATTTCGAAAAAGTAAACTTGTTTGTATTGGTCATTTAAAAGCAAATTCAAAGTTGTACAAAAAGCTTTCTTTGTAGGCATCAATACTAAGAAAGCGGAAAACAAACACCTGCATTGTGCATTTGCATTTTGATAGTTTGCATGCTTGATTTAGGAAAAGTGCATTAGAGTGTGCTGATTGCTCTTTGAGAAAAGATGGTGTCTTTCTTTTCCCTTAGTAGCTAGGATTTTCAAAGTTGAAAAGATATAAAGCTTGCTTATCATCTTTAGACTGCATTTAGGAATTGTATCATACATCTCGTGGTGAACCTTGAAAGGCAAACTTCTAAAAAGATCAACCTAAAATAAATTGAATGAACTTAACAACGCTTTGCAACATAACGCACAACATAGAGGTCTAGGCTAGAGACGTGTTCCGGCGTCGTAAAGCCTGGTGACTGTCGATCTCGTGGATGGTGGGTGATTCCTCCGGAGGGACGATAGCGCCAGTACGGATTGTGCTCCTACGTACCGTCGCGTATATATTGGGAGACCTCTATAGGCATAAAACCTTTATCCTTAGGAAACCGTGTCGGCCGCCCTACTGATCGCAATGCACTGAACACAGCATTCAGGAAGATCGATCATCCGTACCTTAAAAAGTATTTTGCGATTTTGCGAAAAGTTTGGCACACCCTCTACCTAGAACTCCAGAGCAGTTTCTTTTGGCCTTTTTCAGACTCTATAATAGAAAAATTCCATCCGAGCATTTGTCACTTCGGGCTCGTTAAAACATCGAAGGAGACTAGAGTCATCTTTAGCTTTTTCTCGACTCTTTAAAATTGAAAAATCAAGTTGTGTCTAAAGCGTCGTTAAAATTTATTTTAAACGGAACAATCACCCTTTATTCCTGCGTTGATCTTTAGGTTGAAAAATGGAGCACACCAACCAAGGAATTCCCCTTGGTGGAAATCCTAGTCCCTTCTCCTCTTGGGGAGATGTTGGTGCGCCCCATATGGCCACATTGTCGCTTCCAGGACTGACAATTGGCCTGCCGGTCTGGCTCTTTTCAACCAATGTCGTTCAGAACACCACTATTCCTGAACAGTCGAGTCAACAGTTAGACCAGACCAGAGTTGCCAACCAGCCTTCTACTTCATCTAATTCTTCCTCTCCTCCTTCCTCTTCGCTTGACGGAACTGGTAAAAGAAAAAACCAAGTTCCTAAGGAGAAGAAGGAAAAGAAGAAGAAAGAGAAGAAGAAGAAGGAGCCAAAAGCGACTGGGGGCAAACAAGTGTCGTCTGACAAGAATCCACACACAGCACTGACTAGGCCTAAATCGCCATGTGTCATATGCAAGGGGGACCACTTCCACAGAGATTGTCCCTGCATCCCTCGGATACTAAGGGACTGGTTCCCCCGTTTGCACAATTCGGTAGCATCAACCTCTGATAGCCATGTTGACTGCTCACCGTCAACTAGTGAAAGTGAAGTCACAGGACAGAGAGGGAAAGCTAGATTTCCCTGCAAACTGTGTGAAGGCGACCATGCCATCCACCGTTGTCCCTTCTTAGACGAGGCTAAAATAGTTCTGGAAGATCGCCCGATTTTACGAGCGCAACTTCCTCCTGGATATCAAAAACTCCTGCCAAGTCCTTCACTAGTTGAGAACCCGGCTGGCCCGCCCAGGTGGTCAGCCGAAGCACCTATCATTGAAGATGAATCGTTTGGATCCATGCCTGACGAAAGTCAAAAGGTTGAGGCGGCAGTTGACCCGGTTTTGCCTTCAGAGGCTCTATCTTCGAATGATACCATCACAGAGGAGAATAAAGATGACACCGTCCAAATTCTCTTCATCAACACAGACTCCGACGAACAAGGGGGCAATTTGCCCATTCCTTTATCGCAGGAAGGAACTTCGTCAGAGTCATACCCGGCCGTCTATTCGGTCCCACCACCAAGCAACCTAGTTGTCTCGTTCGACTGGAACCAACTAGGCAGACCCCGGTTGCCAGCAAGCATACCATTCAGAATTATCGTTCAAATATACAGAATGGTAATGGCCGGCACTATCATTGATGAGGGGGCATCTGTGAGTATCCTTTCCTCTATTGCTTGGAAATCGCTTGGTTCGCCAGCGCTTTTGCCTGAAATGAGAAATCTATCAGGCTTTGATAAAGGAACCAGTCGACCTTTAGGGATCCTCCCCAATGTGCCCATAGCATTGAAAGGGAAGACCGTTCAAATGAACGTGATGGTCATCCAAGGACCCTTGGATTATAACCTACTCCTTGGACGAGACTATATATATTGCATGGGGGCCCTCGTCTCCTCACTCTTTAGAGTAATGTGTTTTCCGCACGAAGGAAGAATGGTCAAGCTCGTGGACCAACTTTCATTTCCCGGATCACGCATCGCAAATAGTCATATACCATCCCTAAATGGTCTCTTCACGCAAGAAGTGTCTCAACCCACAGTCTGTCCTCCTAATGAGCGCGAGTAATCCGGGAGGATATGACTGGAACCCAGGGGGCATGCGTCCTGGTCTGCTTCGGCAGGAAAACTTTGGGTATAGGGTAGGTTTCCACGGGAGAATATGACTAGTCTGTACCCCGCCCATGCTGGAAGAGGGTTATTCTAGAATAAGATTCTTTTGTCAAAGTTATGTGGGTTGGCGGGCATTGTCACTCACCTTTGTCTATTTCGGTAGACATTGCCGAGGAAGTGTTTTGTTTGAAAGATTAACGAGACAATCTTTGGGTAACCTGAAAGAGGTAAGCCTCTCTCGTTAAAACAATTGTTTTGACGGAAAAGAAGTGGAGGTAACCTTGAAATCGTACTTTATACCTAGGGGCATGCAAACCTTTTGGAGTGCAAGCAAAGAGCGGTTATTTATCTGTTTTTTGGGTTAGCCGTTTCCTAACTTGCATAAAGAAAGGATGCGGGGCATAGCTTTGTGAGATGAAGCTCCATAAAAAATAGAATCTCAATGAGACACTCTTATCATATGACTGGGTAATCGAGTAGTTTTAGCACACAGTTCATGCTCGTTAAAAAAATAAACGCAAGATCCAAGCAGTTTTAGCGCATAGTTCATGCTCGTTAAAAAATAAACATAAGACCGAGCAAATGTTTCCACCCGCATTTAAGCTCGTTAAAAAATGAACTATCCCGGTAAATAACCACAGTGAATGTAATATCATCAGCCATTAAAGCCTTGGTCGTGTTTTCACCGTCACCTCCACTTTTCGTTTGGCCGATCGTTCACCTCCATATGATTGTTTACCCATTTTGAGGAACAACTGCGAAGAGTGATTTCACCTAGCCATCCTTGTGACGCTGCCGTGATTGGAAAATTCCAACCTGTACCTGGAATCAGCTGCTAACCCTGTTTATCACTCGTTCCTCAAAAGGCGAGTCTTCTTTAAGCTCTTTTCATCTGACTCGTAAAATATGAAAAGATGGCCGAGTTTTGGCCTTCCAGCTCGTTAAAGCAACCGGAAGAGCTATCCCTCCTCTAGATTTTAATCTTTTTGGACCTGAGGGATTATTGCACAAAAAGATCGAGCGCTTGTTTTGTTCGGCTCGTTAAAACTATCGAAAACTCATCCCTTCGGTATTGTTTTATACTTTTTCGTACTTAAGGGATTAGATGACGAAAAAGGACTTTTGGAGTTAACTTTATGTACCTTTTCAGACTCTCTAAAAATGAAAAGGACCGAGTTATCCTTGTCATTAGACTCGTTAAAATCATTAAACAGCGACAAACTTGTCTTTAGACAAGAACGAGTTTCACTATCGCTAGGCTCGTTAAAACATAGCGATGGGCTTGCCCGAAGGGCAGGTTATAGAACAAGCATATGTTATCCTCCTCAAGCTTGACAAAAATAAAGAGGTACTGGTCAGCAATGACTGGGGAAAAATTGGGAGAAACTAAAGAAAACTTTGATGGTAGCAAGTTGCTCTTGAACATGACACTTTTCCTCCGTACCACAATCGGGTTGGGTTGTTTCATTCACCGGTCACATCCATGGTCTCGCCATACCATCCATATTTGGGGTAATGCTACCGATCCATCGCATCAGTGTCACCACATGTTCAAGAGAAGTCGTTCAGAAAAGTCAACCGTGTCCCATCCACTGCCATACATTATCCTTCATCCTTTCATGACCGCCACCCTGAATCATATGTCACAGATCGTTTTCACCTCTATCAAAATCATTAGCTCCGTTCTGTGTCACTGATGTGGGATTCATTAAGGCCCTCCTTTGACGGATCGCTTCTTGTCGACATCAGCTCATTATCCAAGAAGTTGATCTAGGAACAACCCCTTCAGTACTTTGAAGCTTGCATGCCTCAATGGCAAGTTTCTCACTTCCGGCGACAGGTATACATCAATGACCTTCGACCGAAAGATTTTGCGTGGTGTTTGACGCCAAGTCCTTTATTCACACCACGTGAATTGTACTGCAGTACCTTGAGGGTCATTATCATTATCGGTGATTCCTCTCGCGCTTGTTAACGGTTTACATCATTGACCGGTAATCAAGCGATGTCTTTCCATGTTCGACTTCAGAACATTTCTCACATGGATCGACTTGTACTTAGAGTGAAGATCGAACGAGTTTGAAGACCCCGGATCTAGTTTCATCCATCCAGGCTGCGATATATATTCAGGAAAGATAAAGACATTGACATGTACATCATTGCAGCAAATAATCATCCTACTTAAAGGATGATAATTTCATCAAAATTATCAGTCTACCATCAGACGATTGTCTGTTCTATGTACAGAAAAATGAATTTATAAAGTTGAGCATGGGAATGCCCGCCTCAGCTAGATCATGAAAGCAGTATGAAAAATAATGTATTGTATTGTATCTTATTACAGGGCTCCTCCCAGCATTGGATGAACTTCGGATCCCCCTGATAAAGCATTTCACCCGATAAATGGCCTCATACTTTAGGGGGCAACTGTTATAGACATTTTTGTGCCTTACAGCATTGAGCATGAAATGTCCATAATCTAAGGGATCCAAAGTCCCTAAACATGTTGTTCCTACCCCTAGAGGAACAAGGCTAACAAACCACAGCAATTCACAGAAGTTCTCCACCAGAAACTTCTCAAAAACAAGTCAATTCAGGATCATTTCAGTGGCTACACTAGCTGTTTGCACTGAATGTCAAAGCCAACACTGGCTACCTACGCTGAATGTCAAAGGCAACATTGGCTACCTGCGCTGAGCGAGAGTGGACATGTGGCAAGTTCATTTCTCAAGGTGTCAGAACCCAGGAAGCTTCCAAAATGACACTTGCCTCAGGGAATTCGACTGGTGATGAGTAAGAGGTTCCAAATCTCCAAGTGGAAGCAAGAACCTCCAAGTGGAATCAAGAACTGATAGAGGGAGAGGACACTAGTCAGATCTCAAGCTGACTCATCCTCTCTCCAAACATCTATATATGGATCTCTCCTCCATGAGATCTAGAGGCTGGAATTTTGTTATTGCAAAGAATTGTTGTTGGTTTGAGATTGGAATCATTGGGTGCTTAATGCTTTGAAGGGGGTGAAGATAGGAATTCCATTCGCTGGGAAGGAGATGCTGGATTGGAGCCCTCTGGGTTGTATCTCTTCCTGAACCTTGTTATTCATCAATAAAGCTATCTTGGTTTCTCCTATATACTGATGTATCTTTGATGTATGATTGCATTAGTATGTTTAGTTTATTTCTAATCCTGAACTAGTTATGAATATGAATCCATGTCTTGTGTAGTGTTCTCTTCTTGTGATCTTGCAGAAACCTCTTGAAGCTGGGCGAGCGAGAAGGCAAGTAGCTGGGAACTCTCCAAGAGAAGAGAAGCCGGATCGAGGGACAAACGGAAGACACTGGTTAGTCCATCCATCTCTCTCTTCATTCTTAATTCATAAAGGAAGAATACTAGAATAGCTGCCTCTATTTGTTGCTAAGGCACTGTCACACCTTAGGTGGATAGGATCGTCCTGCATAGGCATTTTTCCCCACAACAGTCATCATGACCACCGATCCTATGGATCCAAAAGCTGCCAAATTTCTAGTCGTGTCACCGATATGTTCAAGAGTTGTCCTTTTGCAGTTACACTTACCCCTGATTCTCTATATCATCCCAAATCATTTTTGCATCCCTTTGTCTTGTGATGATGAAATGGGATATGTTAGCGCTTGAAATTTCACCTCAGGCTGAGAAAGGTAAACCTCAAGGCTACATCAAACCATTCAGCCTCGTAGCTAGCCCTACGGGGCAGGAGAAGGCTCTCTCCGGTCAATCTCGGTAGATCTTCAATGGGATGAGATGACCAACAAAGGTAACACTGATATTAGGCTAGTAAACTAATTTGAAGGTTGATTTGGGGTTTTTGGGGTTTTTGGTGGCAAATTGAGGAGCTGCAATTTAGGGTGCGGGGATTTGACACAGTTTCTGCAGGGGGGTCTTTGGGGCGAGGTAGGAGCTTGTATTGATGCCTTTAACTGAAATGGATGATAAGGAGGAAAGATAAGAAGGCTAAAGAGAGCAAACAATGGATTTGAATTCCCTTTAGACAGTAGAAAACATTGAAATTAAACAAATTTAAAAGCAGAGCATGGCTAGCATGAATTTATACTTTATCACTTCATTTGTTTAATGTGCAGCAGTACAGAAAGGAAATGAATCACATAACAAAGCTTACAATAACATGTAGAAACACACCATCAACACATGAGTCCACAAGAATCGCATTGATGACTGCAAAACCTTGGTCTTCCTTAGCCAAAAATTGCAGAGATACAAGTGAAATAATACAATGATAGCTTCTCCCTCAAGAGTCCAACCTTCCAACCTCTGAAAATGATTAAGAAAATACATAATATAGGCAAGCCAACCTCTTCCCTTGCCTCTAGCGGTCGAGCTCATCCTTCTAGGAGCTGTTTCAACTAATTCTAAACTGAGCACTAAAAAATAGGCAGTCAAAACAACTTGCCTCTATAAACTTGGAAACCAGTTAATACATTCAATTTTTACCCTTTACATGCAAGAATCTTCTAGAAGAGTTAAACAAGAGTAAAAGTATCCAAAAAGTGCCACAAGTACAGTCAAGAGGATCACCATCCACCTCAGAAAGTCAAACTGGAGCTAAACTGCGTTTTCTGGGCTGAACTGGTCAAATCTGGCAAAGTTCCCTCAACGGGTCGCGCACATCTTCCTCAACGGGTCGCGCACTTTGGAGCCCTGTTTGGAGGCCTTCCCAGTGTCAGATTGAGGTGCAGGATAGCTTGTTGGAAAGGTATCTAAGTCTACTTTCCAACCCAACTAGAATTTTTGGATTTGGAGGTCATTTGCCTAGTCAAAAGTCAATTCTCCCAAGACTACTTCTGCAGCTCAAAAAAGGGGCAGAAAGTCAAAATTTGGTTGTATTTTGACCTTTTGGAGGCCCAAAACTCCATAAAAACTCAAGTCCATCCATAGGCATGTGTAACTTTGCATGAAAAATCCAAAAATGTTGAGTTTTTGCAAAACGGAGCTACGATGACAAAGGGTCTCACTGGGGGTGAGACCCGTTGAGAAGCCAAAACCTGTAAATTGCCCAAAAATGCCAAAAATGAGCCAAAACTTCCAAAAAATTTTGTGCTTGGTGCTGTGAAGAGGCTAGTGAGTGTCATGATGAGTGAGAGAAGCCTCGGCCAAGATGCGGAGGGGATTTGGCCTTTTTCTCCGTTTTAGTGCCTCGGTCAACCTCCTTTGAAGCACTTTCATTTTCGCCTTGTAAAATCCACCCCTGCAAATCGGTCAAAGAGGTGGGCTCCTCTCGCTTATGATGACCACCTTTGCCCCCCCTACGAGGCCTCCGCTGTACCTCAACCTCTGTAGAAGAAGACTGGTCATCACCTTGCTCATAGGTCTCGGTGGTTGACATGGTGCTTTTGAGCAAAGTGGAGAAAATAGACAAAGTAAACTGCTGCCCTTGCCTGCAAAAATGCTGAGTTGTATGCTGTTTTCAAGGGGAAAAAATCATGAAGGAAATGTTAGGGGAGGGGATTTTTTAATAAGGAAAGGGAAACATATTAAAACAGGGAATTTTCAAGGGACAATTCACAAACTGTCAAACATATAATCTCATCTTAATCAGCGGGAAATCATTTGCAAAGAAATGTTTTTATTAGGGAAACATGGATAATAATAACCAAGGGAAATGACATGTATGCTCAACAGGGGGATGGGACAGCATAGATAACTTGCTCATTTGATTTCTGCCTTTCAATGTACATCATAAGGCACACTCTGTTTTTTCAAAGGGGTTCATGTACATTTGATGCTAGGGGAAAAGGGCTTCATTGACATTTTGTCAAAAGGGAAAAGGGGTTTCATTGACAAAGATATTAGGGGATAGAAGGGAAAACATGGTTTTTGCTTTTTAGGACCACAGCAACATTACTTTTGATCAAATATACATAGAAATATTTCCTTTGCTTTTGTTTATATACACAGCCACATTTTCTTTATTTCTTGTTTTGGAATTTTATCATCATATTGCTTTCTTTTTCGCATAATCATTTTGTTTTTCTTTTATAGCATTTTGTTCTTTTTGCTGTGTGTGTTTTTATATCACAATGGAGGGTATTAGGGTTTTGGGAATGTGTTTAGGGAGGGATAGGGTTTGATACTTGGAAGGAGGAAAATTTCATATTCTTTGCAAATAAGATAAGATAGAGACATATGATGACAATTGTGAAATCAATGGGGAAACATGGAGGGAACGTAAATGGGAATTAAAACCTTGAAAAAAAAAACACCAAACCCTAGCATTATGCCTACATTGACAAGCAATCACCAAAATCGATTTTCTTTGCATTCTTAGTGATAAAAAACATATAAATGAAAGCTCATCATTCACCATTCATCAATTCATCAAGTGTATAGACCCTACCTCGGTCGATTTTGCAACTTAGAGGGCGATTGGACAAAATTTGGGGCGGTTTTGGTGTCAACAGCTTGACGGGTCGCGCAGGGCACCCAACGGGTCGCGCACAGCCCGACGGGTCGCGCCCGTTACAAATTAACGCTGCTGGGAGGTGCCTGACGGGTCGCGCACCGCCCAACAGGTCGCGCACAACCTCTGACGGGTCGCGCACCTGAAACTGGTTCAATTTCTCTGCACTTTGCCTCCTTTCGCCTCTTCACCCTATCACTTCTTCTTGCAAGCTCTTTGGATGCACAATGAGGGTATTGAGAGGGAATTTGACTCTTTATTATTGAGATTGCAACAAGATGATGGAGCTTAGTGAAAAGAGTCGCCTTCACTAAGTGGGCCCGCAGGCTATTTTTGGCGCAAGTCTATTTTTAGACTATGTCTATTTTTAGACATATGGATCATGTCTATGTTTATGGATGATTGATCAAGTTGGGAAAATAGATGGACTTCTATTTTTGATGAAAGTGTGAGTGATCACAGTGTGAGTGATCAAGTCTATTTTTAGACTGGCTGTCAAAAATAGAAAAGTCAAATATTATTATCTCACAATAATATTTGGACTATAAACTTAATCTTATTCTCTTGGAGCACTTCAGTTTGAGCTACGGAAGTGGCACATGCAGCTGTCAGAAGGAAATTCGTTTTTCTTATGAGTCAGTTGAGTTGTTGCATGCATGACTTCAGTTAGAACTCAAGTGAGTTGAGTTTAGTGGACTGGAGGTACAGTTGATGGAGTTGTGTTCAGTTTAACTTAGTTAAACTGGTTGTAGTTAGTCTAACTGCAGATAGACTAATGATGAGTTGTTAAACTAATTATTAACTCATAATACAACTAAAGAATACATCAGTTAACTCAGTTGCATGTCAGTGCATGTTCAGTTCAACAGGGACAGGTGGTAGAGAATCAGATTGCTATCAGTTGTGACTATAGTTGTGCACCAGATCTTGCACAATCAAAGGATTGAGTATGCCAATGAGTTTGCTCACGTATTTGGCCCGCATTTTAGCCTTTTCTCACGTCCACAAAGAGTGAGTGACTATTTTGCAGGTGAAAATCGAGTTTGGGAAGCTATTCTCATCAGTTCTTGAGCAGGTATTGAGCAGTGGAGGCAGGCAAGCAGTGGAAGAGATTTGGAGATCAGATCTGAGCTGTATTGTGTGTAACAAAGGTGGAGATACTTGTGAGAAGTATTATGATGTGTAATGTTACATGACTCAATCATTAATATACAGATAGTTGGGGTTTTTAGCGAGATGCTTTCCCCGGGATACATACTGTGTTAATGTGTGAATGCTCTTGATGTTTTATTGTTATTGATGCTGCTATATTGTTGATCAACGTAGAGGAGCTTATGTATTGTGTATGGTTTCCGCAATAGTACATGATCAGGATAATCTCTGTTGAATATGTGTTGAATTATTCAAAATTTATACATGGTATCAGAGCTAGATAATTGTAGAAAAAGTTTCTACATGGTATCGGAGCAGCTTGATTTGTAGAAGAGATTTTTACAGGATATCAAGCGAGGGTTGATCGGAAGCAGTTGAGTTGGTTGCTGGTGGAATTCGAATTTGCAGCAGTGTTTTCTTGGTGACAACGCAGCAATGTCTTTCAATGGATTGCGACTGGAGTATGCTCTTGAGGGCAGCTCAAACTATATTGCATGGAAGGACAGGATGGAGGCAGTATTGGATGATAACGGGCTGAAGGAATTCATAGATACGGATATCCCAAAGCCTACTGATGCTACTCAAGCTGATGCTTAGCAAAAGAAGATCGCAAAATGTCGAAGAATTCTGTTGGAGGGCGTGAAGGATCACATTGTGTCCAGCCTCCATGGAAAGGCTACTCCATATTTGATGTGGAAATCATTAACAGAATTATTCCAAAGCAAGAGCGATCAGAGGAAGCTGGCGCTCAAAGATAAACTCAGAAACATCAAATGCGAGAAGGGAGACAGTATTCCCAAGTATCTCACGAAATTCACTCAGTGTCGAGATGAGCTGGGAAGTGTGGGGGTTACTGTCGATGATGAGGACTTGGTGAGCTTGGCTCTCCTTGGTCTTCCGAAGAGTTGGCATTCCTATCAGGACTCTGTCAATGGTCGGGAGAAGTTGCCAGGATGGGAAAGACTATGGTCAGATCTTGTGCAGGAGGAGATCAGGCGGAGTACCAGGGACGGATCTTCGTCAAAGGGAGCTGATGAAGAGAATTGTGCTTTGGCTGCCAAAGCAAAGAAAGGGAAGAGCAAGAAAGCTTCTCAGTCTGGTGCGAAAGGCAAGAAGCAGGATATGTCCAAGGTAAAGTGTTTTCACTGTCACCAGCATGGACACTATGCCACAAATTGTCCGCAGAAGAAGAAGAACAAGCAAGCTGCTGGATCTGCAGGGGGAGAGGCTTTAGCTTCTCAGTTTGAGCTTGATTTTTCATTGATCGCATGCTTGGTTTCAAGTGTGATGGGATCAGTGTGGTTCCTGGACAGTGGTGCGTCTTTTCACATGACGGGAGATAGAGATTTGTTCTCTGATCTGGAGGACAAAGATCTTGGAGTGCACATCGAGATGGGCGATGATGGTAGATACAGTGCGACCGGTATCGGTACCATTTCCTTTGAGAGGGAGTCTGGTAAACCCTTTGTATTGAAGGAAGTCATGCATGTTCCAGGATTGAAGAAGAATCTCATCTCAGTGGCGATGTTAGAAGACAAGGGGTATGATGTTGTTTTCAGCGAGGGAAAGGCCTTCCTGCGCAGCAAGAGAACTGGTGAGACCCGAAAGATAGGGGTTCGAGTGAGGAACCTTTATCAGTTGCATGTAGATGGATGCGCAGCAATGGCAGGCAAGGCAGAAGGATTGGTGAGCCGGGATGATGGCGAGTTGTGGCACAGGAGATTGGGTCACCTTCACCATGGAGCCTTGAAGATACTGCAGCAGATCACTACAGGGCTTCCTAAAGGCACACTTGCGCAGTCAGATCAATGCAAGGGGTGTACTTTGGGGAAGTTTGTGAAAGCCACCTTTCACGAGAAGGATAGTCGCGCCACGACGATCCTTGAGAGAATTCACACAGACGTGTGTGGACCTTTCTCAGTTGCTTCTGTAGAAATTTTGAATAATTTAACACATATTCAATGGAGATTATCCTGATCATGTACTAATGCGGAAAACATACACAATACATAAGCTCCTCTACGTTGATCAAGAATATAGCAGCATCAATAACAATAAAACATCAAGAGCATTCACACATTAACACAGTATGTATCACGGGGAAAGCATCTCGCTAAAAACCCCAACTATCTGTATATTAATGATTGAGTCATGTAACATTACACAGCATAATACTTCTCACAAGTATCTCCACCTCTGTTACACACAATACAGCTCAGATCTGATCTCCAAATCTCTTCCACTGCTTGCCTGCCTCCACTGCTCAATACCTGCTCAAGAACTGATGAGAATTGCTTCCCAAACTCGATTTTCACCTGCAAAATAGTCACTCACTCTTTGTGGACGTGAGAAAAGGCTAAAATGCGGGCCAAATACGTGAGCAAACTCATTGGCATACTCAATCCTTTGATTGTGCAAGATCTGTTGCACAACTATAGTCACAACTGATAGCAATCTGATTCTCTACCACCTATCCCTGTTGAACTGAACATGCACTGACATGCAACTGAGTTAACTAATGTATTCTTTAGTTGTATTATGAGTTAATAATTAGTTTAACAACTCATCATTAGTCTATCTGCAGTTAGACTAACTACAACCAGTTTAACTAAGTTAAACTGAACACAACTCCATCAACTGTACCTCCAGTCCACTAAACTCAACTCACTTGAGTTCTAACTGAAGTCATGCATGCAACAACTCAACTGACTCATAAGAAAAACGAATTTCCTTCTGACAGCTGCATGTGCCACTTCCGTAGCTCAAACTGAAGTGCTCCAAGAGAATAAGATTAAGTTTATAGTCCAAATATTATTGTGAGATAATAATATTTGACTTTTCTATTTTTGACAGCCAGTCTAAAAATAGACTTGATCACTCACACTTTCATCAAAAATAGAAGTCCATCTATTTTCCCAACTTGATCAATCATCCATAAACATAGACATGATCCATATGTCTAAAAATAGACTTGCGCCAAAAATAGCCTGCGGGCCCACTTAGTGAAGGCGACTCTTTTCACTAAGCTCCATCATCTTGTTGCAATCTCAACACTCCCTCTCGACAAGATATGGATTATCAGCAACCCCTATCCTGCCTCGGTGGTACTCGAATTTGCTCCTGGTTAGAGCCTTCGTCAGAATATCAGCATCCTGATCCTCCGTTGGAATGTACGAAAGTAACATGATCCTCCGCTGCACACAATCTCTGATATGATGGTACCTGATGTCAATATGTTTAGATCTATCATGAAATACAGGATTAGCCGAGAGTTTAATGCAACTCTGGTTATCACAGTAAATCACAGTAGGATCCAAATGAGAACCGAACAAACCAACCAGGATCTTCCTCATCCATATAGCCTCGCATGCAGCCAAACTTGCTGCCATATACTCGGCCTCCGCTGAACTGAGTGCCACAGATCTCTGCTTCCTGCTGTACCAAGAAACTGCTGTCGATCCGATACTGAAGACCCCTCCTGATGTGCTCTTTCTGTCTGTTGGGCTCCCTACCCAATCTGCATTCGTGAAGCCACATAGCTTCACCTCATCCTCCTGTCTGTACCACAAACCATATCCCGATGTGCCTCTCAAGTAGCGCAATACATGCTTGCCCGCCTTCCAGAAGAGCTTGGTAGGCTTAACCATAGCTTGTGAAAGCTGGTTAACTGCATAGCATATATCAGGTCGTGTATTGACCAAATACATCAGCGACCCCACCAACTGTCGATAAACAGTGGCATCCACTTCTTCTCCCGAAGTGGCATCCTCCTTCCTCCAACCTCCAGGAAGAGGAGTATCAACAGGCTTGCAGCCATGCATGTTGAACTTCTCCAGTATCTCCCGAGCATACTTGCCCTGAGAAACAAACAGTCCACCATTGCGCTGCCATATTTCCAATCCTAGGAAATATTGAAGGAGGCCCAAGTCCTTCATCTCAAACTCTGTAGCAAGATCCTTCTTGCATGACAGTATCAACAGCTCATCACCCGTTAGAATCAAATCATCAACATACAGTACAATGATAAGCAACTTACCCTCCACCACAATCTGGTATAGGTTCGGATCCGCCTCGCTCTTGGAGAATCCAAGTCCTGTGAAATAGCTGTCTATCCGTGTGTACCAAGCACATGGTGCTTGCTTCAACCCATACAGCGCTCTCTTGATCCTGCACACATGCGACTCGCTGCTGAAGACTTCAAAGCCTTCGGGTTGCTCAATGTACACCTCCTCCTCAATGACTCCGTTGAGGAACGCAGTCTTCACATCCATCTGATGAATGTGCCATCCCATCTGCGCTGAGAGAGCAAGAATCGTCCGTATGGAAGAATACCTTGCGACAGGTGCAAAGGTCTCCTCATAATCGATCCCCTCAATCTGTGAAAAGCCTCGGGCAACAAATCTTGCCTTGTACTTCTCCACACTCCCGTCAGCTGCCTGCTTAACTTTGTACATCCATCTCGAACCTACCACTGATTTCCCTTCCGGTCTAGGAACAATCTCCCATGCACTGTTTCTGACAATAGAATCATACTCTTCCACCATGGCGTCTACCCATGCGGGATCCTCCACAGCTTCCTCGAAAGAGGATGGCTCAGTCACAACACACTTGCTCATAAGAGCCATGTATCCAGTGTACCGATCAGGTGACTGTCTCTGCCTGCGTTGGGCTGTAGGTGGTCCTACAACTTTCTCTGCATCTTGAGCCAGTCGCTCAGCTTCTGTCAAGCGCTTTCGCCCTCTGATGGTTGGCGCTGCATGAGTGGTCTCTTCCACTCCATGAACCTCGTCCTGTGGCTGATCCACGTCCTGAAGCTCATCCTTAGGAACTAATAGCTCCTCATCTGCATGCAAGTGTAGCTCCCTCTCAAGCGAACACTTCATGGCTTTCTCCTCCTGAAATTTTATATCCCGTCGCACAACAGTTTTACCATTGTCTGGCAAATACACACGATAGTTGTGGGGCGTATCAGTGTACCCCACAAATATCCCAACCTCTGCAGTCGGCTCCAACTTCTTTCTGGCATCCTTCGTCACATGCATGTAAACGTTAGCACAAAAAATCCTCAAATGAGAAAGATCAGGCTTCTTACCAGAATAAGCCTCCTCGGGTGTACTCATGCCAAGTATCCTATGAGGACAATGGTTCTGCACATAAACTGCTGTATTGCATGCTTCCGCCCACAAGTGAAGGGGTAGGCCCTGATCATGCAACATTGCCCGTGCAGCACCCACAATCGTTCTGTTCTTCCGCTCAGCTACCCCGTTCTGCTGTGGGTTATGGGGAGCTATGAGCTCTCTACGAATCCCTTCTGCCTTGCAGAAATCCTTGAACTCGTCCGAGATGTATTCACCACCATTATCGCTCCTAAGAGCCTTCACCTTCTTCCCCGACTCCTTCTCGACCAGTGCTTTGAATTCACAGAACTTTGAATATGTCTCGCTCTTCTTCTGCATGAAGAAGATCCAGCACTTACGAGAGAAATCATCAACAAAAATCACATAATACCTGTGTTTTGCTGTCGAAGCAACTGAGAAAGGTCCACACACGTCTGTGTGAATTCTCTCAAGGATCGTCGTGGCGCGACTATCCTTCTCGTGAAAGGTGGCTTTCACAAACTTCCCCAAAGTACACCCCTTGCATTGATCTGACTGCGCAAGTGTGCCTTTAGGAAGCCCTGTAGTGATCTGCTGCAGTATCTTCAAGGCTCCATGGTGAAGGTGACCCAATCTCCTGTGCCACAACTCGCCATCATCCCGGCTCACCAATCCTTCTGCCTTGCCTGCCATTGCTGCGCATCCATCTACATGCAACTGATAAAGGTTCCTCACTCGAACCCCTATCTTCCGGGTCTCACCAGTTGTCTTGCTGCGCAGGAAGGCCTTTCCCTCGCTGAAAACAACATCATACCCCTTGTCTTCTAACATCCCCACTGAGATGAGATTCTTCTTCAATCCTGGAACATGCATGACTTCCTTCAATACAAAGGGTTTACCAGACTCCCTCTCAAAGGAAATGGTACCGATACCAGTCGCACTGTATCTACCATCATCGCCCATCTCGATGTGCACTCCAAGATCTTTGTCCTCCATATCAGAGAACAAATCTCTATCTCCCGTCATGTGAAAAGACGCACCACTGTCCAGAAACCACACTGATCCCATCACACTTGAAACCAAGCATGCGATCAATGAAAAATCAAGCTCAAACTGAGAAGCTAAAGCCTCTCCCCCTGCAGATCCAGTAGCTTGCTTGTTCTTCTTCTTCTGCAGACAATTTGTGGCATAGTGTCCATGCTGGTGACAGTGAAAACACTTCACCTTGGACATATCCTGCTTCTTGCCTTTCGCACCAGACTGAGAAGCTTTCTTGCTCTTCCCTTTCTTTGCTTTGGCAGCCAAAGCACAATTCTCTTCATCAGCTCCCTTTGACGAAGATCCGTCCCTGGTACTCCGCCTGATCTCCTCCTGCACAAGATCTGACCATAGTCTTTCCCATCCTGGCAACTTCTCCCGACCATTGACAGAGTCCTGATAAGAATGCCAACTCTTCGGAAGACCAAGGAGAGCCAAGCTCACCAAGTCCTCATCATCGACAGTAACCCCCACACTTCCCAGCTCATCTCGACACTGAGTGAACTTCGTGAGATACTTGGGAATACTGTCTCCCTTCTCGCATTTGATGTTTCTGAGTTTATCTTTGAGCACCAGCTTCCTCTGATCGCTCTTGCTTTGGAATAATTCTGTTAATGATTTCCACATCAAATATGGAGTAGCCTTTCCATGGAGGCTGGACACAATGTGATCCTTCACGCCCTCCAACAGAATTCTTCGACATTTTGCGATCTTCTTTTGCCAAGCATCAGCTTGAGTAGCATCAGTAGGCTTTGGGATATCCGTATCTATGAATTCCTTCAGCCCGTTATCATCCAATACTGCCTCCATCCTGTCCTTCCATGCAATATAGTTTGAGCTGCCCTCAAGAGCATACTCCAGTCGCAATCCATTGAAAGACATTGCTGCGTTGTCACCAAGAAAACACTGCTGCAAATTCGAATTCCACCAGCAACCAACTCAACTGCTTCCGATCAACCCTCGCTTGATATCCTGTAAAAATCTCTTCTACAAATCAAGCTGCTCCGATACCATGTAGAAACTTTTTCTACAAATCATCTAGCTCTGATACCATGTAGAAATTTTGAATAATTTAACACATATTCAATGGAGATTATCCTGATCATGAACTAATGCGGAAAACATACACAATACATAAGCTCCTCTACGTTGATCAAGAATATAGCAGCATCAATAACAATAAAACATCAAGAGCATTCACACATTAACACAGTATGTATCACGGGGAAAGCATCTCGCTAAAAACCCCAACTATCTGTATATTAATGATTGAGTCATGTAACATTACACAGCATAATACTTCTCACAAGTATCTCCACCTCTGTTACACACAATACAGCTCAGATCTGATCTCCAAATCTCTTCCACTGCTTGCCTGCCTCCACTGCTCAATACCTGCTCAAGAACTGATGAGAATTGCTTCCCAAACTCGATTTTCACCTGCAAAATAGTCACTCACTCTTTGTGGACGTGAGCAAAGGCTAAAATGTGGGCCAAATACGTGAGCAAACTCATTGGCATACTCAATCCTTTGATTGTGCAAGATCTGGTGCACAACTATAGTCACAACTGATAGCAATCTGATTCTCTACCACCTGTCCCTGTTGAACTGAACATGCACTGACATGCAACTGAGTTAACTGATGTATTCTTTAGTTGTATTATGAGTTAATAATTAGTTTAACAACTCATCATTAGTCTATCTGCAGTTAGACTAACTACAACCAGTTTAACTAAGTTAAACTGAACACAACTCCATCAACTATACCTCCAGTCCACTAAACTCAACTCACTTGAGTTCTAACTGAAGTCATGCATGCAAAAACTCAACTGACTCATAAGAAAAACGAATTTCCTTCTGACAGCTGCATGTGCCACTTCCGTAGCTCAAACTGAAGTGCTCCAAGAGAATAAGATTAAGTTTATAGTCCAAATATTATTGTGAGATAATAATATTTGACTTTTCTATTTTTGACAGCCAGTCTAAAAATAGACTTGATCACTCACACTGTGATCACTCACACTTTCATCAAAAATAGAAGTCCATCTATTTTCCCAACTTGATCAATCATCCATAAACATAGACATGATCCATATGTCTAAAAATAGACATAGTCTAAAAATAGACTTGCGCCAAAAATAGCCTGCGGGCCCACTTAGTGAAGGCGACTCTTTTCACTAAGCTCCATCATCTTGTTGCAATCTCAACAGCTTCGACAGCAAAACACAGGTATTATGTGATTTTTGTTGATGATTTCTCTCGTAAGTGTTGGATCTTCTTCATGCAGAAGAAGAGCGAGACATATTCAAAGTTCTGTGAATTCAAAGCACTGGTCGAGAAGGAGTCGGGGAAGAAGGTGAAGGCTCTTAGGAGCGATAATGGTGGTGAATACATCTCGGACGAGTTCAAGGATTTCTGCAAGGCAGAAGGGATTCGTAGAGAGCTCATAGCTCCCCATAACCCACAGCAGAACGGGGTAGCTGAGCGGAAGAACAGAACGATTGTGGGTGCTGCACGGGCAATGTTGCATGATCAGGGCCTACCCCTTCACTTGTGGGCGGAAGCATGCAATACAGCAATTTATGTGCAGAACCGTTGTCCTCATAGGATACTTGGCATGAGTACACCCGAGGAGGCTTATTCTGGTAAGAAGCCTGATCTTTCTCATTTGAGGATTTTTGGTGCTAACGTTTACATGCATGTGACGAAGGATGCCAGAAAGAAGTCGGAGCCGACTGCAGAGGTTGGGATATTTGTGGGGTACACTGATACGCCCCACAACTATCGTGTGTATTTGCCAGACAGTGGTAAAACTGTTGTGCGACGGGATATAAAATTTCAGGAGGAGAAAGCCATGAAGTGTTCACTTGAGAGGGAGCTACACTTGCATGCAGATGAGGAGCTATTAGTTCCTAAGGATGAGCTTCAGGACTTGGATCAGCCACAGGACGAGGTTCATGGAGTGGAAGAGACCACTCATGCAGCGCCAACCATCAGAGGGCGAAAGCGCTTGACAGAAGCTGAGCGACTGGCTCAAGATGCAGAGAAAGTTGTAGGACCACCTACAGCCCAACGCAGGCAGAGACAGTCACCTGATCGGTACATTGGATACATGGCTCTTATGAGCAAGTGTGTTGTGACTAAGCCATCCTCTTTCGAGGAAGCTGTGGAGGATCCCGCATGGGTAGACGCCATGGTGGAAGAGTATGATTCTATTGTCAGAAACAGTGCATGGGAGATTGTTCCTAGACCGGAAGGGAAATCAGTGGTGGGTTCGAGATGGATGTACAAAGTTAAGCAGGCAGCTGACGGGAGTGTGGAGAAGTACAAGGCAAGATTTGTTGCCCGAGGCTTTTCACAGATTGAGGGGATCGATTATGAGGAGACCTTTGCACCTGTCGCAAGGTATTCTTCCATACGGACGATTCTTGCTCTCTCAGCGCAGATGGGATGGCACATTCATCAGATGGATGTGAAGACTGCGTTCCTCAACGGAGTCATTGAGGAGGAGGTGTACATTGAGCAACCCGAAGGCTTTGAAGTCTTCAGCAGCAAGTCGCATGTGTGCAGGCTCAAGAGAGCGCTGTATGGGTTGAAGCAAGCACCACGTGCTTGGTACACACGGATAGACAGCTATTTCACAGGACTTGGATTCTCCAAGAGCGAGGCGGATCCGAACCTATACCAGATTGTGGTGGAGGGTAAGTTGCTTATCATTGTACTGTATGTTGATGATTTGATTCTAACGGGTGATGAGCTGTTGATACTGTCATGCAAGAAGGATCTTGCTACAGAGTTTGAGATGAAGGATTTGGGCCTCCTTCACTATTTCCTAGGATTGGAAATATGGCAGCGCAGTGGTGGACTGTTTGTTTCTCAGGGCAAGTATGCTCGGGAGATACTGGAGAAGTTCAACATGCATGGCTGCAAGCCTGTTGATACTCCTCTTCCTGGAGGTTGGAGGAAGGAGGATGCCACTTCGGGAGAAGAAGTGGATGCCACTGTTTATCAACAGTTGGTGGGGTCGCTGATGTATTTGGTCAATACACGACCTGATATATGCTATGCAGTTAACCAGCTTTCACAAGCTATGGTTAAGCCTACCAAGCTCTTCTGGAAGGCGGGCAAGCATGTATTGCGCTACTTGAGAGGCACATCGGGATATGGTTTGTGGTACAGACAGGAGGATGAGGTGAAGCTATGTGGCTTCACGAATGCAGATTGGGCAGGGAGCCCAACAGACAGAAAGAGCACATCAGGAGGGGTCTTCAGTATCGGATCGACAGTAGTTTCTTGGTACAGCAAGAAGCAGAGATCTGTGGCACTCAGTTCAGCGGAGGCCGAGTATATGGCAGCAAGTTTGGCTGCATGCGAGGCTATATGGATGAGGAAGATCCTGGTTGGTTTGTTCGGTTCTCATTTGGATCCTACTGTGATTTACTGTGATAACCAGAGTTGCATTAAACTCTCGGCTAATCCTGTATTTCATGATAGATCTAAACATATTGACATCAGGTACCATCATATCAGAGATTGTGTGCAGCGGAGGATCATGTTACTTTCGTACATTCCAACGGAGGATCAGGATGCTGATATTCTGACGAAGGCTCTCACCAGGAGCAAATTCGAGTACCACCGAGGCAGGATAGGGGTTGCTGATAATCCATATCTTGTCGAGAGGGAGTGTTGAGATTGCAACAAGATGATGGAGCTTAGTGAAAAGAGTCGCCTTCACTAAGTGGGCCCGCATGCTATTTTTGGCGCAAGTCTATTTTTAGACTATGTCTATTTTTAGACATATGGATCATGTCTATGTTTATGGATGATAGATCAAGTTGGGAAAATAGATGGACTTTTATTTTTGATGAAAGTGTGAGTGATCACAGTGTGAGTGATCAAGTCTATTTTTAGACTGGCTGTCAAAAATAGAAAAGTCAAATATTATTATCTCACAATAATATTTGGACTATAAACTTAATCTTATTCTCTTGGAGCACTTCAGTTTGAGCTACGGAAGTGGCACATGCAGCTGTCAGAAGGAAATTCGTTTTTCTTATGAGTCAGTTGAGTTGTTGCATGCATGACTTCAGTTAGAACTCAAGTGAGTTGAGTTTAGTGGACTGGAGGTACAGTTGATGGAGTTGTGTTCAGTTTAACTTAGTTAAACTGGTTGTAGTTAGTCTAACTGCAGATAGACTAATGATGAGTTGTTAAACTAATTATTAACTCATAATACAACTAAAGAATACATCAGTTAACTCAGTTGCATGTCAGTGCATGTTCAGTTCAACAGGGACAGGTGGTAGAGAATCATATTGCTATCAGTTGTGACTATAGTTGTGCACCAGATCTTGCACAATCAAAGGATTGAGTATGCCAATGAGTTTGCTCACGTATTTGGCCCACATTTTAGCCTTTGCTCACGTCCACAAAGAGTGAGTGACTATTTTGCAGGTGAAAATCGAGTTTGGGAAGCTATTCTCATCAGTTCTTGAGAAGGTATTGAGCAGTGGAGGCAGGCAAGCAGTGGAAGAGATTTGGAGATCAGATCTGAGCTGTATTGTGTGTAACAGAGGTGGAGATACTTGTGAGAAGTATTATGCTGTGTAATGTTACATGACTCAATCATTAATATACAGATAGTTGGGGTTTTTAGCGAGATGCTTTCCCCGGGATACATACTGTGTTAATGTGTGAATGCTCTTGATGTTTTATTGTTATTGATGCTGCTATATTGTTGATCAACGTAGAGGAGCTTATGTATTGTGTATGGGTTCCGCAATAGTACATGATCAGGATAATCTCTGTTGAATATGTGTTAAATTATTCAAAATTTCTACATTTATAAGCTAAATTTGAAAAGATTTACTTACCAAACCCACTTTCTAATGTTTTGCCTTAACACTTTCTTTTAACACTGTTTTGAGTTTTCTTTTGTTCTGAATTTGACTTTTTGGGTGCTTTAGCTCCGTTCTTTTTGCAGGTAGACCATCTGATGGACTCTGGCGAGGAGACCAGGGTTATTGCCGGCATTTTGAAAAAATTTTGAAATTTCCTTATTGTTTTACAAAATTGACATGACCTTGGGTTTAAAAACAGGGTTTTTAAATCCAAGGTATAAATAAGCTGTACATGATGAAAAATATCAATGAAACATATTTACATACCTCCTTCTGGCTTGCTGGGGACTCATGGACCTCTGACTCATGATCTTGCAATGACATTTGACTGAAACCCTAGACCTAAGACTTTGGACTTCAAGACAAAACAAAACAAGTGTGACACAAGCTCATTAACTGATATGACCTGATCCAGCAAAGCCAAGAAGGGAACAAGGACCAGCTCCTCCATCAGTTTTATGGCATGCCTAATGGAATGCAAAACTGACATTGATGAGACACCTACTTATGCATATGCAAAGATTTTTTTGATCACTGATGGAGGGCATCATGACCGACACTAACAGGATACATTATGGCCCTCCTTCGACACAGTCGCTTCCTGTTGACTTTAGCTCATTATCCGGGAAGTTGACCAAGAGACTCCCTTCCAGTACCTTAGAGCTTGCATACCCTAATGGCAAGTTCTTCGCACTCGATGACAAGTTCACATCATTGGCTTTCAATTGAGTGATTTCATAGGTGTTTGACTTCAGTTCCTCTATTCACATTCCGTAAATTGTGTTGATAGTACGTTGAGGACCATTGTCATTATTGGTTGTTTCTCTCGCACTTGTTAACAGTTTACATCATCAGCTGGTAATCAAGCGATTTTCTAGCATGTTTGACATCAACACATCTATTCCCATGTTATAATTTGTAATTTGATTGAGTCGTGTTGGAGCGCAAGACCCTGGGCTCAGATTACAAAATTCCAGGTTGCAAGGCAGTGTGACATGATTATGTTGATATACATGTCTCTCTCAGATGGATGGTTGCGACCATACCATGAGTTATCATATGTGATCCTTCTCATTTTTGGGTGGCTGCAACCATACCTTGGTTTCATTATGATCCTCGTTATTGGATGGCTACACCCATGCCTGGATCCATTTACATGATCATTCTCTGGATGGTTGTGTCCATGCCATCATTTGACAGAGTTTTTAGTTATGTATATGTGTTTGTACTTGCTTGCAAGTTTTCCAATGACAAACTCTGGTTCCCCGCACTAATTCATAAAGCATTTCATCCCTCACTCTAGTTCAGCCTTCACGCTTTAGGGGGAATCTGTTACACAACATTTTGTCATTGTCCTTGTACTCCCCAATCCTTTATCCCGGAGGACCTCCACATTGAACCTTACATGCTTTCCCTTCATGAAGGAACTCCCATTGTGTCCCTCTTCATGAGCAGAACAATTCCCTTTTGCATCATTTCCCAAAAATCTTCTATTTTTCCCAACTTACAAGACTGGCATTAATGACCCTTGTCCTCCTCACACCGATATGTAGGGATTAACACTGTCCCTAGTGCCAGCCAAAGTGACTGAGCTTTGTTTCAGCCATGCCGATCCTCTTTTGGAAAGTTTTTTAAATAAGGAGCCAAAGCTTCCAGCTCTAGAAGCTTCGTAGCGGAAGTCTGGTAAATGGTTGAGCTGGATGGAGTCGAGGATGTCAGTTTGGGCTTCTTTCCCCTATAAGGATGGAACTACCTCAAGAAATAAGACCTTCTCCCATGAGAAGAGGAACCATCTCCCATCCAATCATTTTATATAAACCTCCATTTTTCCCAAGCACAAGCTAGTGTTGAAGTGCTAATGTTGGTGTGCTAGTGCTAATTAAGTTTTGAGTAAACAGCAAGCTATTCATAGTTGTAGCTCTCTAGTTGTGTGTGAGGGAGAAGTGTGAATTTGGTTTAGTGTGAAGACTAAATGGAAGAGCCTTAAAACTATCATTGTTGAGGCCATCATGGAATGCTAACAGAAGTGTGTGGGAACCTGGTTTTTTCGGAGGAGAACAGCAACGTCAAGGCAATGGTTGTAATTTCTTCTTGATTTAATATATATGCAACTATCAATTGATTTCCTACATAATGTGTCATCTCACATGTTTATGGCTTAATATTTCTTGACTTGTTAAGTAGGTTGAATTAATATTTGTCTGTTATCACGGTTGTTGTTTGTTGTTGTTTACTTGTTTCAGGTGTTCGAAGAAGGAAACGGGAGATAGCTACAGCGAACAAGCAAGTCCATCACCAAACAAGATAAGTGTACTAAGAGGTAGGCCTTCTTAATTGGTTCTAACCTAAGGAAATCTTCCATAGAATGTCTTTTTTGTGGCTAGCCCCGCTATCGGGCTAGAGGAATTGTTTGTGTCCGCACTTATAATTTTACTTCACCACAAGGTTCTAGAAGCTTAAACTTGGAACATAGTGAGGGGGAATCTTGTTGATCATCTGGACCAACTTTTAGATCTTACGTAGCAATATTTTAGGAGCTATGACCAAAGGAATTTGAGCTTCCTAAATGTTCCTAAAATCATGCATCAAACAGGCCATGTTGGAATCTCTGCTATAACTTTTCATCTGGGAGATTCCATAAGCATAAAATTGGAACATAGTGAGGGGAAATCTCATTAATTATCTATTCCAACTTTCAAATCTTAGCTTTTGATATTTTAAGAGATGATCAGAAGAATTCGAGCTTCTTAAATTCTCCTAAAATCGTGCTTCAAATAGGTCATGTTATAATTTATGCTATAACTTTTAATCTAGGAGGTTCTAGAAGTTGAAACTTGAACCATAGTGAGGGGAACTCCCTAATCATCTAGTTCATTTTTTTTTAAACTTGGACAACTATAAATTAGGAGATATGCCTATTTTCATGCAAATAATTTTCTATATTATATTGCATGCATAGTGTTTCAAGAAATTCCTAAATGGTTTAATGCTTCATTGCATACAAACTATGTTGTTTTTTGGATGGGGATAGTATTATTGTATGATAGTATTGTTGTAGCCGATATCTGCTTATTTGCATTAAAATAATTTTCTATATTAGTTTTCATGCAAAGTGTTTGAATAAATGCCTAAATGGTGTAATGATTCATTGTATACAAATTGTCTAATGAAATTCCCTAATGAAAATATCATTTTGTGGTTGGGGATAGTATTGTTGTATGATATTATTGTTGTAGCTAATATATGCCTAATTGCATGCAAAGAACCTGAAGAAATGTAGTAAAGGTGTTTTATTACAATTTGCATATAAACTACTTGATAAAATACCTCAGAGACAAAAATCAAGAGTTGCATGATTGAGTGGTATGTTTCAGTTAGTATGTTACAAATGGAATTAAACCAATGTTTTTTATTTGATTTCATACAAAATGTTTGAAAAAATGTGAATAAGAAAAATACTACTTACTTTGTTGTATACAAAGTATTTGAAGAAAGGTTTACATATAAAGTGTTTCACAAAATGTATGAGGAATGAAAACCAAGTTTATGCAAGTGTGCTTAGGATAAATTTAGTAGGGGTATCTGAAAAAGTGGTATCAGAGCTTATTCTCAAGCTAGTAAAAGGAAAAAGAAAGTTTTGGGTACCCCATAACCTATATAAGTCATTGAGGGAACTGGGTATGTTACAAAGTGGTATTAGAGCTTCCAAGTTCAACATTTGGACTAGATGGGCTCTATGACAGGTGAAATGAAAAGCAAAGCTGCTATATTCGACATTTGGAGGTTAAAATTTGGTATTGTGTTATTTTAAAAGAATGATTTTTTGTTAGGTGCAAGTGTTTGTTGTTTGTTGAATTTCATTGGTGATTGTGTACTACATGCATATGTGTTTATGTGAAATTATTTTGTTGTATATATGAATACACTGATGTTACTTAAATATTGATTTGAGTTGATGCAACAAGATAAACATGCAGAATGCTAACTAGATTCCCTAAAGCAGCCCAACAAGATTGCAAAAGTTCATGACTGAATGATGTAGTCAAAATTATGAGGGGGGATATCTTAACTTATCTCTTTTTGGCTTATACTTTTCTTTGATATTTTGATAATTTATCATAAGTTGATGAATAATAGCATAGGCATGATAAAATGCAAGAGATGAAATAGTTTAGAGATGCATGTCCATCAAATAGATATTAAATAATGATATGTTAGATGCATGAAGATATGTTAGGTGCATATAGTAATGGATGTGTAGGCATAAAGACTCTGAGTAGTTTGTTGTCATAACATGATTCATATGACTAATAATGGTTAATGATAAACATGTAAATAGGAGTAGGTTAACATCGCAATTAGGAAGCCAATGAAAGTGTTGCATGTAGTCATGGGAACCAAAGATATGGAAAATAATGTGTTGATGATATAATGGCACAGGTGATACCTATGCCTATTGAAATACATGTTGTGACAATGTGGTGAGTACATTAATAAGATGTTTTCTACTAGTTAGTGGTCTTCTCTAAATAAGTGTTCTAAAAATTATTGATTATGATTCTTGAACTTTATGCACACTTAAAGTATTGATGGAATGCTTGATTAGGTGCATGATATGAGTATGTGCTTATGAGATTGCATGAAGAAATGATCATGTTTTAAGACAATTGTACTAATACAATGTGTGTTGAGACACCTAATATGCATAGGAGTGCAAGTGGGTGTTAGTTGTAGCACTATGGCTGATGACTAGCTAATATAAATGGGAGTACAAGTGAGTGCTTGTTGTAGAACTATGGATGATGTCTATGCATTGATTGTTGACTATGTCATGGCTCCTAACCTTGGTAAAAGGTTGATTTGAAAATTTGATGATGCTAGTCTTGGTCAAACATGTGACTGACATGAATTCAAGATGTGTGAATGGTTTCAGAACAACATGCTTGGCATTAGCATGGCAAGGAAACAACTGATTTTTTTATGTTGATAGAACTAACAGCTGGGTGTGTGTGACAACACATAAGATGACTCAATTGCAGCAAGAAGTAAGAGAATGGATAGTTGTATGGTGCAACATAGCATGGACCAAGTCCATCGTGAACAATAAAGGGGAAGTTCCAATAACATAGAAGATCCCTCAAAGATTTATTTTGAGGGATGTTAAAATTTTAAGGTTTCCATAAAACCTTGGAAAAGGCTTACCCTAATTGTGTGTGTGTGTGTGTGTGTGTATACGATGGTGAAGGGTACACTGAACACCAGAATTCATGGAATTGAGTTGTTGTGGGTTAATGAAAACAGAGTTCGTATGAGGAAGTTAGAGCCCGCTGACTGTTTTACCAAATAGCAAAAAAAAATGCAGGAACTGTCTAGTCAGCAATTCGTACTACTGACGTGGCAAGTGACTGTTTAGTTCAAAGGTGGTCAACGCCCAATGAGGGCTCACCAAGTGTCAATCAGTGGTTGGTCTTCAGTTGGGTGATGGGGCATAGCATGATTGGGTTTTGGATGGACCAATGATAAAATGCCACGTGGCACCTCCCAAAGGTCAAATGGCCAATGTGCATTTGATCAAAATTTTGTGGAGGCACTGGGGTTCGACCCCATGACCTCCCCTCCACTAACTGCATGCCTTACCAACTTTGCTATACGTTAAGACTTAACATATTATGGTTTGACATATATTTAAAGACAAAGCACCGAAGGTTTTGGAGTTAACCACCACCTTAACCCTCTGCATGTGAACACAAACTTCGTAACCGTTAACATTTAATGTTAACCACTGGGGGAATTTAGTGGACTAGTTAATGGTCCTAAAAATACACCCAAAAATTAGGGAATTTGTCGCTCCGTTAGCGGAAAATGGGGCGAAATTGTATGATCATGCCGGATTTGGTGCAATTTGTGGAGCGAATAGTGGAAAAATTGAAAATACCATAACTTGATGGGATTTCGACCAATTTTGGAAAATGAATAGTCAATTTTGGATGATTTTGATGCTCTGAAGGCAATGGAATAGGTTTCAGAGGTAATAGAAGACATATATAGGTGATTTTTCCACAAGGAAGTTCAAGGAAGCTCAGGGCCACCAGGGAAGGAGGTCATGCCCACATGAGCCAAAGTCAACTTTCAGAGATCTAATAGTCATTTTTGGGGTTTTTGGGTCCTATAAACCCAATGGTATAGTTTTCAAAACCATTGGAGTTGAGAAGAAGATTGTAATCAAACATTTTACCAATAATTCGAAAGAGGGCCTAGCCATTGAATGAGGTCCTAGGAGATGTAGCCCAGTAGTGGAGGGTGAACTCCTTGATTATTTTTGTGTTGTGAGTTTGTTGTGTATTATGTCTAAAATTTTACTTGTTTCTCATGTCATTTAATCAGCTATTAACTAATTAAATCATACTCTAAAGACACATGAAACTTGACACCTAAACCCTTGTACACCTAGTTAAAATGAGACGATCCTAAACATATTTTAACTGATGAGGGAGCTTGCATAGAATTAACAATTTTGCCCAAGATTTCAGATCAGGTTGGTATCAGAGCACTTGTTATCTCATTTGAAACCTGATATGGTTTGCCTAAGTTAGCTAGAGAATTAGCTATTGGTTTGGAAAATTTTGCAAGGATCATTTAATTGTGTGCAAGTTTGTGTGTACAAGCTGAAGCAAGGAGAAGCTCAAGATTGAGAGATTGGTTCTCAAATCACAGTAAAGAAGTTTGTGAAGCTTTTGAATTGTTTTGAATGTCTTTAATTCATTACACTTGTGATGGCAACTTCAACAAGTGATGTCTCTAATCTCTCTTCCTTAGCAAGATTATTTGATGAAGAGATGTTGTAGGAGTTTATCATCATGAGAGATATGGTGCAAGAGATGTATGAAGATAGGAAGGAGAACAATATACTTAAAGAGCAGTTGATGGCCATGAAGGAGGAGAAGCAAGCACTTCTTGAAAAGATGCATGAGATGTGTATTTTACTCCATGATGCCCAGGACATTGTAACATATCCATTTGGGCACATCAAATCCCAACATTCAGACCAGTGATTTAGGACTCATCAAACCCTAAAATCAGTTGTTTCATGCCCTAAAAAATTCAACCCTTTGAATGCCTCCTTCCCAGATAGTTTCATGACTTGAAGACATCCAGAAATTGCCTCTAGAGGGACCAGCGCAGGTAAGCCCTTATGAAGGTGTGTTGTAGAGCAACTAAGTCCACTGCCAGGGTGATCTGCGGAGCACTTAGGCTTCCTTTCACCTATATTAGAGAGAATGAGTGAAATTCACATAGGGTTTGGGAATATTCTTATCTTTTGGAGTCATCTAGAAGTTTCCTTGTCTTATCAACTCCTATGAGCTCGAAAATGGACGAGGAATGATTTAAGGATCATCCTATCCTCTCATCCCTTCCTCCGTGGAACTAATTCTAAGTATGGAATGCCATTCAATGTCACCATTAATGACAAAACCTCCTTCATCTTCCTATAAATTGACCACTCACCTATGTGATCAAGGGTTGGATTATGTTGAATTTTAAAGAGATAATGCTGCTATGAGACTTGACTTTGGAGCAACTGATGTGATGCCACAAGCTTGTCTTGCTCTTGATGTGATGTGGATGAGATCCAAGCTAGAGGAATGACTTCAAATCAGGCACTGATGGTTGTAATTTCTTCTTCTATCTAATAAGTTGTTTGAACCATTTTCCATATGATGTGTTCTTTCATAATGCTTATATGTATGAATTTTTTCGTATTCCTTTCATTTATATTCAATGGATCATATGCTTTGATCTGTTTTCGTGTTTTGTTGTGTTGACAGGGTCCTTTTCAAGCAATTTAAGTACAGGAAGGAGCGACGGAATCGTTACAAGGGAGACGAGAGGAAAGCGGAACTATAGGTAGGCCTTCTATCGCCTCTTCTTATCTATTTCTTATAGGGAAAGTCTAAAACACTTTAAACTATTGTTCTAGGCACAGCTACTTGCCTAGTGAATTAGTATTTATCCATAGATGCTAAATTCTCCAAAACAAATTGGCGACTCCACTGGGGAAGAATCCTCTTTCCTAGTAGCTTATCCACCTCCTAAGACATCCTTGTAGACTCTATTTGTGTTCATAGATTGTAATTCAGTTGTTTACATTGAAAAATTGGTCAAAATTGTGTCAAATTGCCTCTTGAAATGGCTTACTGTCACCAGCGCAGGCTTGTGAGGGACACAATGCGTTGCAGAGCATCCCTGGCTTAGGGACAGTGCTCTGAAGTGCACTGTCTCCCACTCTGGGCTGCGCTGATCCTCCTAGGATCAGTTTCCCACCTTTGGAAAGAGTTTTTACCAAATTTTCTCTATTTGTTTGTTTGTTGATTGATCAATGAATGTTATGTCTCTGAAAATGAGTGTTTATCTCCTGGTCTAGCCCAGCTTTGATTGGATTGATTAATGTTTCTTCATGTTTTCTTTGTCATTATCGATCAATAGTCAAAGTTAGGATATAATTGATTAACATTGGAAAGAAAGTGTTGTAAAGTCTTCTCTTCCTTCGAATCTGAACTATCGTAAAAGTCTTCGTTCATATGAAAGATTGATTGATTGTATGTGCATATTTCCTTTTTGTTCATATTCACATTAAGGGAATCAAAAAAAAAATACATGCATGTTGCATTGAAAAAGTTTGTGTGTTCTTATAGGAATAGTGTAGGGAAATTGCATTTAGATTGTGCTCTTTTCTCTTTGATCAAAATAAATCTGATTGCTCTATCCCTAAGTAGCTAGGATTTTCATCGTTAAATTGAATGGAAAGAATTCTTATCATGATAGTTGCATTCCTAGGAATTTCATAATACATCATGTGGTGAACTTGAAAGGAAAATTTCTAAGCAAGTTCAACTTAAAATAAACATCAATTTACCTAATGAAGCATTGTCATTAACGAGAACATTTAGTGTTTTTAGGCTAAAGACGTGTTCCGGCATCGTAAAATAAAGCAGTTGTTGCTAACTTGTCTGCAATACATCCCGAGTGTGATACCTCATTCCACGTATGTGAGTATGTCGTAGCTCATCCACGTACCTTCGAGTATATATGGAAGTGTTACAATGCGTAAAGTATATGGGAATGCTCTCACTATGTGGTTTTGCATTAGACATCGCTTATATGAACTGGGCCTCCATGCACCTTCGGTATATATGGGAGGTCAACTCTAGGTTGTTATCCATCCTTAAGTAACCGAGTCAGCCGCCTTGTAAATTCTGATACATCGAACACAACATTCGGGGAGATTGCATGCTCGTACTTCTTGGTTCACCAGGAAGTATTCTGCAGTTCACAATTGCTTGGTAAACCTTTTGCCTAGTATACCCCTTTTCGTTTATTTCTTTTCTGATAATAAAATTAATTAGCAATCATGGAGGAACATCAACCCATACCCTGTCGTTCACAGATAATAGCGAGCAAACCACCTTTTCCTCCCGAAGCGACACCAATTCTGGCAAAGTGGTCTTGCTTAACTGATTCTAGTACATCAATAACTCCTAGTTCTTCATCTGAGTTACTTGAATCATCTATTTCGGTAAGTACAGAGACTCCAGTTACTCTAGCTATTTCTGGCCCATCAGTTTCTGAAGACGAAGTTTCACATTTACCTGAGGAAATTAGTACTAATCCTAGTGAAACAATAATCGAGGTTGTTCAACAAGAAATTGCTCAGAAAGAATGTACTTCTGAACTTGAATCAGTTCAACTAGAAGTTAATCCAAAATCTATCCCAGTTCAAACAGAAGTTAAATCTGAACCTAAAGTTGTTCAGGAACCTCTTTCTGAAACTGTTTTTTATTTACCCAAACATCCGGACTTTGAATTTGAACATTCAGAGGTTGTTACTTTACCGGAAGATGATCAACCGGTTACCCCTCAGACATCAGTAACTATTGAAGCTTCAACTTCATCAACACCAAAAATCTTTTACAGACCTAACGGTGAAGTTCTTCCACCAGGTTTAATTGCTATAGAGGAGGAATTGGAAGAAGATTCCACACCTGGAACCCCGTTTCACTTTGGAACTGGGCTTTATATTTACCCTAATACTCCTAATTTTTTCGCTTCATTTGATCCTGCTTCTTTTCAAGTACTCGTTGATTCTTTAGGACAAATTTTGGGCGAGTTAACTATGACTGAACAACCGTCAACATCTCAGACTGTATCATCTGATGCAATTGTAGCAAAATCTTCTGTTGTAACCTCTTCAATGTTTTCTACTACACCTGAGTCGCACCTATATGGTGAATCGTTCGTCCTGATTGGTTACCAATCATTGTCTGGAACCCACTCAGGGGTTTCTTCTACACCATGATCATCACCCATGTCCTCACGGAATTTTACATGGTTCTTCTCTAACGGGAACTCAACAATTTGATCCTACATATCAGTATCAAGTTGGGCAATCTGGTCAACAAAGACCTATGTATCAATTAAATATTGGATTGCCACCATATGGAGAGCAATATGCTTATTCACCGTATCCTCCTTATTCCAGAGGACTACCATATGGTAATATCCCATAGTATTCAGGTCAATTTGGAATTAGAGTTTGTCAATGGCAACCAACAATGCCAATTCAACCGAGGCTTGTGTATCCAACACAACCAATGCAAATTGTGTCATTTATTCCTAATACACATGTTGCTACTACTATACCACAGTCACAAGTTCAAACTATTATATCTCAACCGGTACAAACTGATCCTTCTACCTTCGAACCACAAGTTTCAGGACAAGAAGTTCAAGTTCCTCAAGTTTTTGTACAACAACCACTTGTCTCTAGAGTTCAGAGACAACCTTAGGTTAGTATACCCTTATCTGGACTGACCTAGGCTTACACTGGTATAGTTTATTCACAACCTGGCCAACCTTTCATTGTTGGACAGCAATAACCATTAAATCAACAACAGTTGTACCAACAACAATAACAGTCAATTCAACAACCGTGGCAGCCTCAATTTCAACAACCCCAATTCCAGAAATTCCAACCCCCGTTTAGACTTGTTCCACAGGCTCAACCTGGTTTTGGTCAATCTCAAGCTTACCAAGGTCTTGGTCAGCAAGGCTTTGCAGGTTATGGACAACCACACATTCAACCTGGTTATCAACAACCACCTTATACTGGTTTTGTTCAACAACCATACCAAGGTTACCAAATGCATATGCCCTATGTCAGTATGCAAAGACCTATTACTCAGGAAATTCCATCCTATCCCGGGTATGCTCAACCTAACTTGAATCAACAGTTTCTGTTTGTAGCAACTTTAGAATTACCAGATTGAAATCGCTCACTAATGATCCAATCTTATATGCACCTTTGTGGCCAATAATTCTGCATAAGTTACCATATGACATTCCAAAATTTAATGGAAATCCTAGAGAAGACCCATCAAATCATGTTATGACCTTTCATTTGTGGTGTTCATCAGAATCCTTAAATGATGATTCGGTCAAACTTCATCTTTTCCAAAGAACACTTACTAGTCCAACTACTAAATGGTACATTGAATTACCAAGAGCTTCTTTCGATCATTTCACCACTTTAGCCACTACATTTTTGACCCACTTCCAGTTACCTATCAAATACGAGACTAAAACGGAACTCCTAACCAACTTTAAACATACTACTACTACCCATATATCAGATCATATTCATGAGTGGCGGCATCGTCGTCAAATGGTTAAGACATATGTTCCCGACCAGCTTTTAGCTGAGTGGTTCATAAAATCCTTGTTGCGATCAATCGCCAAGGATGTGGCAAAAGGTGGAGTTGTCACAGAAGAGCAAGTTATTGCTCATGCCAAATACTTGGATTTGATTTACACACAATCTGGCATGCTTTATGATAAAATTCCCAATGCACCTCGACTAGCTTTCACTGTTCCTCCTCCTCCACAATTGAGTAAGGACTCTCATGCCGGCGATGGTGTGATCGGTTCTTTAATCACGAAAAAAGTAGGAAGACCATCTAGTCAAACTCTTGCTATTTCCAATAAAACTACCAATGCATCAGAAAATACTCTTGCCTCTGAGATTAATGTCATGTCATCTGACAAAGACAAAAATCCAAAGCAACTAGGGAGCAAGGAAAAGGGGAAGAACAAAAAGAAACAAGAAAATTCCCCTCCAGAGAAATCATCTGATTCCTCTACTTCGGTAAGGAAACCTCGTTATCCATGTCTGATATGTAATGACAATAATTTTACAAGATATTGTCCACACCGCTCTGAGGTCTCTAAACTTTTAAAGACTTCAAACACATTGGAATTGTTTACTAATCCATTTTCAAACCCGAAGACACATTTGATTGCAACAGAACATGCTTCCACATCCCAAGTACTCATGTTATCCATCACAAAGCCACAAAACGAAGTTTTGGTGTCAACAAGAAACAAAGATTATGGAAATCCATTGTCACCGTCGAATAATCAGGCCATTGATCAACCTAATCCTTCAACTTCGACTTCATCTGAAGTTATTCCACCCATTGTACCTGAATTGACAACAAAACCACCAAAGGGAGTTGTGCACAAATTGACATTCAACCCTCGAGCTCGAGCAGCTCAAAATCATAACATATTGGAAGATATTGCTCAATCGCCTTCTGCTATGTTGACACTCGAGGCGTTGCAAAACTTTCCCTCCCATAAGCAGGCTTTCATGTCAGCAATAATTGGAATAGATCCTACGGATTCAAATCTTGTGGTTTTTAACCATGCAGGATATTCACCATAGTTACCGGTGCAGTTAGCTTACCTAATCCAAGTAAAATATCACAATAAGAATGTTCACCTAACTATTATTGATGAGGGGGCATATACTTGCATTATTTCCATGAGCTTCTGGAAAACACTTGGTTCACCGCCGTTGTCACAATCACCAACCACGTTGAAATCTTTTGATGGAAGAACATATAGTCCATGTGGGATTTTGAGTAACCTGCAAATCGAACTAGGAGGCAAAATAGTTACCATTGAAGTTGAGGTAGTTGACGGACCCCTCGATTACAACATTTTACTAAGAAGGCCCTGGGTATATGCTATGGCTGCTGTGGTTTCCACGTACTTTTGTACTATTTCATTCCCTTTAAGGGTGGAATCACAGTCATTGATCAGCTAACCTTCTTTGCCAATAGTTCACAGGCTACGGGAAGCATTCCGTTGGTACACGGAGCCCCATTGTCACTTCGAAGTGTTGGAGTAGGTCTCTTTAAATATCCTTCCCTAATGGGTACGTTTACCCTCCCAACACCATCTGATTTGGCGAAAGTGGCAAGAGTAGAGACTTGCAACATGATTTCCTCCACCTCATCTGATTTAAGGAGGATTACCAACAAACTTTAAGTTGATAGTAATATTGAGGTGATGTCGTTAAGCCCCATTGAATCATCATAGCAATCAATCTTTCGGGCTTGTGTGGAAAACCCAAATCCGCACTCAACCATTGTATGGGTAGATAGGTTGTTAGAATATGGTACCTCTTCGGATCCTTTTTCATGTATACATTCTACAGATGAAGGAATCATCCAATCAATGATGATAGGAGAGGAACCGTGGGAAGATTATCATCATCGTTTCAATCTTCCAGATGACATTAAAGATTATTCAAATGAACTAAACCACCCATCAGTCGTTGATTTCCTATCGAATTCAGTTTTCATAGACACAATCGAACCTGAGCAAAATCTGTTAAATATTGAAGAAACGATTTCTATTAATATTTCGACCAAGCCTAATATTGTAGAGAACATTCATGTCGGCAAATCTTGTTCTCCATTGGAACTTGATAATTAACGTGGTCTTTTTCGTGAATTTAGAGATATTTTTGCATGGTCTTACAAGGAGATTCCAGGCATTGACTCTAGTATTGTTGAACACGAAATTAAAATGTACCCTAATGTCAAGCCAGTTCGACAGCGGCTTCAACCTGTTCATTCAAAGAAATCTGTTGCAATTAAAGCAAAAGTAGAAAAAATTTTGCGGGCTAGTTTCATTTACCTTGTTCCTCTTACTGACTGGGTTTCCAACATTGTTCCTGTCATGAAGAAACAAAGAAAAATACGAGTGTGCGTCAATTATAGGGATGTAAATTCGGAATTTCCAAGGGACAATTATCCTACACCTTTTATCAACCAAATTATTGATGAATGTGACGGATGCGAAATATTCTTATTTATGGATGCATTTTCCAGCTACAATCAAATCAATATATGCCTATAGGACCAATCGAAAACAACTTTTATTTGTCCATGGGGCATATTTGCCTATAGGAAACTCCCATTCGGTTTGAAGAATGTTGGGGTCACATTTAAGAGGGCAATGAATTATGCCTTCCATGAAATCAAGCACATTGTTCAACCTTACCTTGATGATTTACTTGCTCATTCACGAAAGCAGACTGATAACCCACAACATTTAAGAGCAATATTTTTACGGTGCTGACACTACAAGATTAGACTCAATCCACACAAATGTGTGTTTTGCGTTGGCTTTGATTTCTTGCTTGGATTTGTAGTGTCTCAAGAGGGGATTCGACTGGATCCATTAAAGGTTCAGGCAATTCTGGATTTGCCTCCACCTTCAAATCTTTTACAGTTACAGAGACTCCAAGGGAAAGCAAACTTTCTGAGGAGGTTCATTCCTAATTACGCTGAAATGGCTAAAGGTTTTACACGTATTTTGAAAAAGGAGATACCCTTTCATTGGGATCAGGTTGCGCAAGCTTCCTTTGATGCTCTTAAAGATACCCTGATTAGAGCTTCATTAATGTATTCTCCAAATTACCAAAATGACTATTACATGTATCTCGTCGCTGCAGATACAACCATTGGCATTGTTTTAGTCTAGGAAGAAAATGGAATTGAACATCCTATTTATTACTTTAGTTGTAATCTCAACGATACAGAAAGTAAGTACTCTTATGTCAAAAAACTAGCCTTGGCAGTTGTGCAATCTGTTCAAAGATTTCGCCACTATATCCTGTTACGGAAAACAATTGTCATTTCGGATTGCAACCCTATGACATACATTCTGTCACGTCAAATGCTGGGGGGAAATATTCGAAATGGATAGTTATTTTACAGGAATTTGATTTAGAATTCATCAAGTCTAAGTCAAAGAAATCTCTAGTTTTTGTTGAGTTACTATGTGACCTTCCCTCGACCTTCGTCTAAGCAACATCCGAACCATCAATTTTGGATGAGTCTTTGTTTCTAATTTCTTCATCTAATGCCTGGTATGGATATATACTGATTTATCTCCAAACCCAAACTTTCTGGAAAAATACCTCGCGCTTGCAACAGCGACGTATTCGTTACCAAGCCAAAGATTATTTGATCATTGGCGACACACTTTACCATCGTGGTATCGATACGGTTTTATGGAGGTGCCTCACGCATGAGGATGCCGAGAAAGAATTGAATGATTTCCATTCAGGTGCCTGTGGTGGAAACTTATCTGGATATGCAACCGCACAAAGGATTCTTCGTGTCGATTACTTATGGCCAACTATATTTAAAGATTGTATTATTACTGTCAGAAGCTGTCATGCATGCCAGATATATGACCGAAAAACCAGATTACCACCTGCACCATTGCATCCAGTCATTTTTGTTGTCCCATTTTCCAAATGGGGCATTGACTTTATGACATGTAACCCCACCTCAGCCGAGGGGCATCGGTATATTATATTCATCATTGACTATTTTACCAAATGGTCCGAGGCGATGCCAACATTGAACAACAGTGGCAAAACGGCTGCTCTTTTCTTTTTTAACCATGTGGTTGCCTGATTTGGTGTACCACAAGCCATAGTTACAGATCATGGGTCACATTTTCGCAATCACATGATGTTTGAGTTGACTGCTAAGTTAGGATAGTCACATGATAGTTCTACATTGTATTACCCACAAGCGAATGGGCAAGTTGAGGCCATCAACAAGGTCCTGAAGTGGATGTTGCAAAGAATGATAGGGGTTCATAAAAGAAATTGGCACTTAATCCTGTACTCCGCCCTGTGGGCATATCGAACCTCGGTGAGAAATACAACTGGATTTACACCCTTTCAGTTGGAGTATGGTTTGGAAACAATCTTACCAATACAATGCGAAATTTCATCGCTCAAACTCATGATTGACCTGTTACTCAACACGTCTGAAGAAGAAGCGTGTTTCTTGGAATTAATCCATTTGGATGAAACCCGTCGGGATGCCGCATTGGCTAACAAAGTGCATAAGAAATGTATTAAGGCACAATATGATAGAAATGTCAAGCCTCGTATCTTCTCAGAAGGGGACCTGGTCTTGCTTTACGATCGGAAGTTGATAAACTTGGAGCAGGGAAATTCAAACCAATGTTGATGTGGCCTTATGTTTTCAAGCATATTCTCGCAAAAGGAGCCTATGAGTTATTAGATTATGATGGGATTCCATTGTCGTAGCCCCGAAATGGGTTATACCTTAAACGTTACAATGCTTGATTAAGTGTAGTAAAACTCACTGTATATATGCTTTCATTGCATGTGTGTGTGTGTGTCTTCTAGAGATTTTTATCTGGTTAGTAATCTGCCTTGCATTTGTTGCAGATGTTGGAGTCCTCGGAACCTTTTGTTGGTTACGCCAATGGTGCTAGTCGTAGTATGCAGAATTTGTCTTCTATAGCATGGGCCATTTGCTCTCCAAGTGGCGAGTTAGTGGGTTTTCAATGGATTTTTATCGGTCGATCGATGAACAATATCACTAAGTATAGTGCATTGATTGAACTGCTCTCTGATGCCATTTCACTTGGAATTCACTGAAGCATTGTTAGGCTGGACTCACAACTCGTTGTACTACAACTAACAAACATTTATATTGTCAGAAATCCAACAATTTTTTGTATGTTCCTTAGAGTTTGTATTTTGGAAAGATGTTTTGAACACATTCAATATCAACATATTTCCAGAAATCTTAACACATTAACTGATTCTCTAGTGAATTATGTGTTAAATAGACATTTGCGACATATGTAAAAGTAATATTTTCAATTCACATCATCAATTGAATAGGATTACATATAACCATAAAAAACTCTGAAAGTAAAATAGATAGGTTTTTAAAAGTTTTTACAAAATTTGTGCCCAAGACACATTTGGTCATCTAACCTGAAAACTCAAAAATGCATACAAAATATCCTAAGTAGATCTAGTGGTGCTCATGGTAATAGGTCACAGCCTATGCTATCATGCATAAAAGCCTAGCCCAATGGTTAGGAACACCAATAGTGTGGCGTTGTAGCCTCATAGGTAACTCCTCGATCCGAATATTCAGAATACCAAGGGTTAATCCCTCTATGTGATCCTGCAACTCTGCTAAGGTCTTGGCCAAATCCAAGTCCTAGAGAACTGCTCTCCCGATGTTTCTCTGTGCTGGCCTACCTGCAACCTATTCGTGTACCGCAAGTCGAACAGTACCCACATCTATATGCATAAGAGTAATTTTAGTTTAGTCTTGGAAACATTAAAAAACACAAAAAACATGTAGAAACTTGAAAAATCAAAAACACTTTGGTCAAACAACTTACCCATAGCACCCCATTGTGCTCCAACTGGTAGAATCAAATCTGGATCTCCACGATAATCCATCCCTGAGTATGGATGCTTCTCGATAACGACATGTTGTCGCTCAAGCCAACTGAAAAATGCAGGGGAGAAAATGATTGTTGACTGACCAGCATGTCGAGCCATCAATTCAACCCACCTCTGCATACGTGGATCTCTAGGACCAGCCACACCCAGTGATACATGTTGTGGTTGCATCAATGGGATTTTCTCTAAGGCAAAAGAAATCAAGATCGAACCATAGCAAAAATTCTTCGTCTTACCGCTTTTTACCTTAGTCAGTTGTTCTTTCAGCAGTGAAAGTACAACCTCGCACCAGTTGAAAACTTTTGGCTCTAGACACTCCAGTGCATACTGCATATAAGATTTGTTTGCCAGATGTAGTGTCACACTGTCAACTAATTTTGCAATCGTAAAGAGGATCATTGGTAAAGGAAAATCACTCACATCCCGAATGTTTATTTTCCCATCCCTGCTAGGCTGTGTACTTGGCCGACAAAACTGTCTGATGTAATATCTCACCGCTTCACCTCCACGGGTAAATCCAAAAAGTGAGATGGGGGCACCTCGCCTCGACAGTCCGGTAAGAAAGTAAATATCCTCAATAGTAATAGGGACCATCTTGTCCCTAATGTGAAATGTATGATCTGTCAAATCCCATGCACGAACAAGGAACTGCAATAGTTCTATTTGTTGCCTCATTCTGACAACTTAAAGTTTTTGTGTAACCCGCAATTTTTTAGGGCCTCAACTGTACCTGGGTTATTTAGGGCAACCATGTCTTGTTCTTCATGCTCTCTTTCTCGCCATGTAATCGACATTCTGATCCGATGAAAGCCTGAAACACAATCATAGACAAATTAGGATCCATTCCATGCAAAAAAAAAGGAAAATTTTGGAGAAAACAACTAAAACCAACATGGGAAATGCGCTCATCACAGCCTAGACACAGAGACAGTGTGCTGCAGAGAATCTAGCCTTCTATCTGGGTGCTCTTCAGTACAGTTTTCGATGAGAAAGGACTGCACTGATCCCAGGGAAAAAAATGAAATCCAGGGACCCCAAAAAACCTGAAACTTGCATGAAATGACAAAAGAACGAACTAAAAAAAAAGAGTAGAGAGGTTTAGCTCCAACATGGTCCAGACGGCTGGAGAAATGGTCCATAGAATCTTTCACAATCAGCCAGTGAAGTTTGAGTAAAACTGAGCTCAGAGCACAAAACTGGATGGTAAGTTCCAAATGGTAAAAATGATATGGTAAAAACTTATTTTATGTTTATTTCATGTTAATTAATTGACTAAACATTAGTATTTGCCTATTTTTACCTATGAAACAGATATTTTTAATCCATTTGGTGATGTTTTGAGCAGGTTTACAACTGATTTGCAGAATTCAACGTGCTCGATTATAAGTTGTACTTTTGACCACAAAGCACACTTTTATCTCTTTTTCGAGCTTTGTTAAAAATGAAAAAGGAACCCCCTTGGAGTCCTCTTTAAGCTCTTTTCAGACTCTCTAAACATGAAAAGATTTCCGAGCGCTTGTCCTTTCCAGCTCGTTAATGGATTGGAAATGATATCTCTCTTGTATTATTTTATGCTTTTTCAGACTTGAGAGATTAATTTACGAAAAAGAAATTGTGGAGTTTTCTTTTTGTACCTTTTCAAACTCTCTAAACATGAAAAGGACCGAGTTATCTTTGTCGTTAAACTCGTTAAAAACATCAAATAGCGACAAACTTGTCCATCTAGACAAGACCAAGTTTCACCTTCACTAGACTCATTAAAACATCAAATATCAATGGATTCGCCAAAAGGGTGAAATTATACAACAAGCGTATGTTATCCTCGTCAAGCTTGATAAAAATAAAGAGGTATTGGTTAGCAATGACAGGGGAAAATGGAAAAAGGGGAAAACCACCTTATGGTAGCAGGTCGCTCTTGAACATGACACTTTCACTCCATCACCGTGACTATCTGGGTTGGGTTATTAGCTTGATGGTTATCACATCGTTGGTCTATCATACCATCCATTGCTTTGTTTTGGGTCAATGCTACCAATTCACTTTAGTGTCGCCGACATGTTCAAGAGAAGTCATTCAGTCAAAATCCATATTTTGCAATATCATAAACCTTCATTTTCATGACCGCCATTCTTGAACTTTGTGTCGTCAGTCAAATTCCATCTCTAAAAATCACTACACTTGTTTCGTGTCATTGATGTGGGATACATCAAGGCCCTCCTGCAACGAGTCACTTCTTGTCGACATCAACTCATTATCCAAGAAGTTGACTTAGAAACACCCATTCAATACCTTGAGGCTTGCATGCATCAATGGAAGGTTTCCTGCTTTCGGCGATAGGCATACATCAATGGCCTTCGACCAAAAGACTTTGTATGGTGTTCGACATCAAATCATCCATTAACACCATGCATAATGTATTGTAGTACCTTGAGGATCATTATCATTATTGGTGATTTCTCTCGCATCTGTTAGCAGCTTACATCATCGGCTGATAATCAGATGGTGTCTTCCCATGTTTGACTTCAGATCACATATTCACATGGTTTGACTCGTACTTGAGCGAATGGTTGAACGAGATTGAAGACCCCGGATCTAGTTTCATCCATCTAGGCTGCGATATCAGGAGTACTAAATCATATGTACAATGGCTTTACATTGATAGTCATTTTGATCATGGGTCTATATCTGTAGACAATTGTTTATGTACATGTAATGAAAGTTTATAAGTTGAGCACGGGTATGCCTTCCCTCAGATATTCATGTAAAATCAAAAACATGATATATGTATTGTAATTGATGTAGGGCACCTTCCACTTCAATATCTCCTCATCACATCGTAAAGCATTTCATTCAACATTGGAATTTTTTCGACTTCATGCTTTAGGGGGGCAACTGTTACATATCCATTTGGGCACATAAAATACCAACATTTAGATCAGTGATTTAGGACTCATCAAACCCTAAAATCAGTTGTTTCATGCCCTAAACAAGTCAACCCTTTGAATGCCTCCTTCCTAGACAGTTTCATGACTTGAAGACATCCAGAAATTGCCTCTAGAGGGACCAGCGCAGGTAAGCCCTTATGAAGGTGCACTGCAGAGCAGCTAAGTCCACTACTAGGGTGCTCTGCAGAGCACTTAGGCTTCCTTTCACCTGCGCTAGGCGAGAATGAGCGAAATTCACATAGGGTTTGGGAATATTCTTATCTTGTGGAGTCATCTAGAAGTTTCCCTGTCTTATCAACTCCTATGAGCTCGAAAATGGATGAGGAATGAGTTAAGGATCATCCTAACCTCTCATCCCTTCCTCCATGGAACTAATTCTAAGTATGGAAGGCCATTTAATGTCACCATTAATGACAAAACCTCCTTCATCTTCATATAAATCTACCACTCATCTAAATGATCAGGGGCTGGATTATGTTGAATTGTAAGGAGATAATGCTGCTATGAGACTTGAGTTTGGAGCAAATGATGTGATGCCACAAGCTTGTCTTGCTTTTGATGTGATGTGGATGGGATCCAAGCTGGAGGAATGACTTTGAATCAGACACTGATGGTTGTAATTCCTTCTTCTATCTAATAAAGTGTTTGAACCTTTTTCCATATGATGTGTTCTTTCATAATGCTTTAATCGGTTTTCGTCTTCTATTGTGTTGACAGGGTACTTTTCAAGCAGTTTAAGTACGGGAAGGAGCGAGGGAATCGATACAAGGGAGACGAGAGGAATGTGGAACTGCAGGTAGGCCTTCTATCCTCTCTTCTTATCTATTGCTTATAGGGAAAGTCTAAAACACTTTAAGCTATTGTTCTAGGCACAACTACTTGTCTAGTGAATTAGTATTTTTGCGTAGATGCTAAATTCTCCAAAACAGACACCCTATCCAAGTATGTGCATGAACATGAGGAATGCAATTTAAGTTTATCTTCAGTTTCCTCTAAAAATGAACGTTTTGGTGCTTTGGAAAGGCATGCTAGAGGAATAGGGTCCAAATTATTGATGAAAATTGGCTATGAAGGTAAAGGGTTAGACAAACATGCACAAGGCATAGTTGAGCCAATTGTTGTTGAGGAAAGGCCTAGGTATTTGGGTCTTGGTTATGGACAACATGATGGAGAATGCTCCAAAGCAAAGGAGGCACATGAAGGTGTTCCAAGAGGGAATTTCATTACATTTTCATACCCTCAAGTTTGTAAAGTTTGTGTTCATGAGGAATGCAAATGTTTTATACCCACTTTGCAAGAAAATTTTCATAAGCATGCAAACAATGTTCTCAATGAACAAGAGGATGTTGAAAAATCTAAGGTTATTAACACTATTGTTGGTATTCCAAAGAGAACTACTACCTCTTCAAATTCACCTCCTCAAGAAGGCAACAAAGGTGAATGTGCAAGGTATAAATCTGCGTTTAATCAAGTTTTTTTATTATGTTAAACATGGTAAATCTTCATGTAATAATTGGATAAAAATTTCATGTTCCTTTTGTGGTTTGAATAATCATAATGTTTCAAGCTGTTGGAAGAAAATGGCCACATATAGGAAACTTTCAAAACAAAAGCGACAGAAGACAAGAGGTCCATTGGACAATGGAAACCACGTTGCAAAGAAGATGCACTTGTTTTGCACTCATTTCCATAAGCAAGGTCATCTCATAAACAAATGTTGGAATTTGTATCCAATAACTCATCCACGAAATTTGAAGATGGTGGAGAGAGACTTTGGCAAAGATGGAAAAGATGATTCCATAATTGATGTGGGTCAAGATGATTCACAAGATGATGTAAAACTGCAAGAATCGCCATTGAAATGGTTTGGTAAGAGGTTGTTTTATTTCTTATCCAAATAAGGCTTGCATTTCTTTTGTTGATAGATTCAATTCTTTGCCTTAGAAATGAATTTATTTTCCTTATGAATGCCTTACTTTTATATTGAAAGTATGTTGCAACTTGTATGATGCAAGATGTTGAAAGTGGAGTTCTGTTTGACTCACTTTAATGCAGCAAAGAAGGGGATTTGTGGTTACAAGATTGTATGTGAATGCATTTCTTTTGAAAGCATTCTTGATGTTGTATATTGTCACCATGAAGGTGTATAAAAGTGGGGTATGTTACTCACTTCATTTGCAACAAATTTGTCATTCTTGATGTTGCATATATTTTCCAAGAAGGTGTGTGAAATTTGGGTATGTTACTCACTTCATTTGCAGCAAATTTGTCAATTTAGCTCTTATGTACCCATACATGTTTTGGGTTTATTGTACTTGTGTTTGTACTTGAGGGAGAGTTGAAGAATTGTACACATACTTGAGAGTTTGTGTGTGTGAACGATGGAGTTGTTGCTAGTTTCATTGTATTTGAAAACATGCATGAGTGATTGACTTGTATTGATCAATTGCTTTATTAACATGTATGATTGACAACTTGAGAATTTTCATTGTGTTTGGATACATGAATGAGTGTTGACTTGTGTCGATTGTTGTCACGTGTATGTCATATCAACTTGGAAGAGTTGATTTTGTCTCCAAAGATGAAAGGGAGATGTTGAAGGATTATTGCATGAGAATGTGGAATTCTTGTTGTTTATGCAAAGAATCATCAAGTTGTTGTACATGCATTTGCTTGACTGGAAAGTCGGTTGTTTGAAGAAGCATGTCTTGTCGACTTATGTTTAGTCTATAATGTTTTTTTGACTTGATGGGTTGTACACCAAAATGAAAGAGTACATGGTGATGTTACATGATGTAATAATTGTTGCTTTGAAGGAGCAAAAGAAGAGTTTGTCAATTATATTTCTTGCAAAATGTGTTTTCCCAGTAATGGTGTATTTGTGACAAGATGTCGCAGAATTTTGGAAGGTCCATTCTTGAGCAAGATGCTCATGCTCAGCCTTCATTCTCAAATCATGACATGAGTACCATGTTGAGCTGGAGGATGATAGAGACAAGAAGTGACAATGGACAAGATGCGAAAAAATTTGCAGCCATGGAAGGCCGTTGTTTTGTGTTGATGCCAAGAAGCAAAAGATATGGTGAATGCATTCTTCCAGATGTGGAGTTTGGAACCGTGGAGGTAAAAGAATGGTCATTTATTTTCTTGTTATTACTAATATTGGAAATCATTGTTATAGTTCACTCAGATCGGCTTAACTTGGAAAAGTGGTTTCCAAGAAGAAGCTTGCATCGAATGCATGTGTTGCAAAGGAGGAACATGATTCTCAGTGAAAAGGCTATCAGTCAGTTTTCCAAGCACCAAGGGATCACTTTGGTACAACAGGGTGTATAATCAATGAAAAAGCATCCAACAAGTGTTGGATTGGTTCAGCAGCAAAAGGAGAATAGTGGTTGAGGGATATAGCCATTTGCAATGCAAAGCATGTCAATGTACCCAAGTGGTTTTCATGGAGACCTTTCAAGTAGAATTATTTGATATAACTTGGAAAGGATAAGACTTTTTATCTCTCATCAGATAACCAGCTTTTGTGGGTCCAAAAGCCCATCAGTGGGAAGTAGTGATTGGAATCTGGATTAGGGGCAAAAATTAGCTCAAAAATCAAAGTGTTCAAAATCAATCGATTCGTGAACTAATGCATCCTTCTCAGTGATACAATCCCAATGCAACTCGTTTCACTCAAAACAAAGTTCGTATGAGGAAGTTAGAGCCCGCTGACCATTTCACCAAACAGCGTAAAAAATTACAGGTATTTCCCAGTTAGCAATCCGTACTGATGACGTGGTAGGTGACTATGCAGGTGATTGTTCAGGTCAAAGGTAGTCAATGCCCAATGAGGGCTCGCTAAGTGTCAATAAATGGTTGGTCTTCAGCTAGGTGATGTGGCGTAGCATGATTAGGTTTTGGATGGACCAATGAGAAAATGCCACGTAGCAAGCCCAGAGGTTGCCATGTGGCAAGCCTGGAGGTCGCCATGTGGCACCTCCCTAAGGTCATATGGCTAATGTACGTTTCATCAAAATTTTGTGTAGGAGCTAGGGTTCAGCCCCACGAACTCCCCTCCACTAACCGCATGCCTTACCAACTCCATTATACATTAAGACTTAACATATTATGGTTTGACATTATATTTAAAGACAAAGCACCGAAGGTTTGGGAGTTAACCGCCACCTTAACCCTCTGCATGTGAACACAAACTTCGTAACCGTTAACATTTAATGTTAACCGCTGGTGGGATTTAGTGGGCCAGTTAACGGTCCTACAAGTTTGCCCGACAATTAGGGAATTTGTCACTCAGTTAGTGTAAAATGGGGCGAAATTGTAGGATCATGACAATTTGGTGCAATTTATGGAGCGAATAGTGGAAAAATGAAAAGACCATAACTTGATGGGTTTCGACCAATTTTGGAAAATGAATAGTCAATTTTGAATGATTTTGATGCTATTAAGACAATGGAATAGGTTTCAGAGGAAATAGAAAACTTCTACAGGTGATTTTTCCACAGGAAAGTTTAGGGAAGCCTAGGACTACCAGGGAATGAGGTCATGCCCACATGAACCAGAGTTAGTTTTCAGAGATCTAATAGTCATTTTTGGGTTTTTAGGTCCTCTGAACCCAATGGTATAGTTTGAAAATCCATTGGAGTTGAGCAGAAGCTTGTAATCAGACATTTGACCAATAATTCCAAAAAGGGCCTAGCCATTGAAGGAGGTTCTAGGAGATGTAACCCAATACTCGTGGGTGAACTCCTTGATCAGATTTGTGTTGTGATTTTGTTATGTATTATGTCTGAAATTTTACTTGATTTTCATGTCATTTAATCAGCTAATTAACTCATTAAATCATATTCTAAAGACACAAGAAACTTGACACCTAAACCCTTGTACACCTAGTTAATATGAGACGATCCTAAACATATTTTAATTGATGAGGGAGCTTGCATAGCATTAACAAGTTTGCCCAAGATTTTAGATCAGTTAATGAATGTTTTATATATTTTATATTTTATTGATTGGCTTCATATTTTCTTTGTTGTTTTGAATATTGACCTTGAGCATGGCCATGTTGTTTTTGTTGTTAGTATGTGTTGTTGTAGTAAGATTTTTATTTTTCCTTGCTTCTTCTTTATTCTTTTCTTTGTTTTTTAGTCTTGGTGATTGTTGAGATGGGGAAAGGAAATAAGAGGAGCTCTGGAGAAGAGTTAAAGTAGATCCCAACCAAAGGTGCAAGATCTTGGTTAAACCTTATGCATAAAATAAATGGAATTCAGAGGGCAGAAGAAGATGATAGAACTGCTAAGATGGGCTTGGCTGAGTCCACCTAAAATAAAATGGAAAGCAATGTAACAAGCATGGAAATGGCGCAAAAAGGGAATTTTTCTTAAAATTTAAAATAGTGTGGATGAGATATGTAAGGCATAATGGCATTTTGTGGCTTGACAATTCATTAGTTGAAAACCATCATAGTAGCACAATAAGTGATTAATCTCTAAAAATATGATCAATGTTTGAATGGAATGGAAGCTGATCTTGTATTTTCCACGATTGAGTAATGCAGTAAGGTTATTTAATGGGTTCTAGGTTTGCCTGGAACACCATTGGGAAAGTGGGAAGGAATGGCCCATTGTTGATATTTATGTTATATTTGTGCTCCTAACAATTGTGGTGAGAATTAATGAAAAACGACCAAGGTTGAAAATTGATTGTTTATGCATAGCATAGATGAGGACATGTTGAGTTAAATAAACTATTGAATATTGCAACAACAGAAATATCAGTTGATAGCGTTGATGATGGTAGCAAGGTAAAAAGTCAAAAGAAAGGAATTGGGTGAAAATTCATTTGAACAATGTAAACTTTGAAATAGGAATTGATATGCTTACATGTTTCATAGAGAGAGCAAAAAAGTGACCCGATTTTGAAAAGTGGTGATGCTAAATACACTTTTATTTTTCAGAGCATATTTTTGACACTTTAAATTTTCTTATGTATCAAATATAAATATTTGTTTAGTGATTTTCATGTTGATTTTGAAACGTGTTGACACAGCATCAACCTTTTTCTTAAAGTGCTTATCTTTGACACTTTAAATTTTTTAATGTATCAAGTGTAGATATTTTTTTAAAATGTTACATTTTTTTTACACTTAAAAATTTCTTATATCCAATTTTTTTTTTTTAAATCGTGATTACTTAACAAATTTTCCAGGTGTCTTATTTTTCTTTTTTTTAAATTTGATAACATATATATATATATAAGACCAAAAAAAAAAAGTATCTCGTAAACCATAAAAAAATAAATAAATAAAAACAAAAAAACAAAAAAACAAAAGAAAATTTAAAAAAAAAAAACTATAAAATTAAGTAAAAATTAGAAAATCTTTAAAAGCATTAACAAAATCTTAAAAAAAAAAATGGAAAATTAACCAGAAAATAAAATAAAAAACTACTAAAATTAAGATTATATATATATATATAAACTAAAAAATATATATATATATATATACTGAAATTTAAATTTAAACAAAACAAAACAAAACAAAAACAAAAAACAAAAACAAAAACAAACAAACAAAAAAAAAAAAACAAAAACAAAAACATTTAAAATTATATATATATATATATATTCTCTTTTTTATTTTTTTTATTTAAAATGTTGTTTTTTATTTTTTGGGAAAAGAAAAAAAAAAAAAAAAAAAAAAAAAACGAGTAGTTGAGTCTAGCTGCACCCCACGAGCAAATGGTCTCAATTTTTTTTATTGTAAAAAAAAAAAAAAAAAAACCAATATTTCAGAAGTTTTTTTTCTTTTTTAAATCAAAAATAGATTTTTTTATTTTAAATTTTAAATTTTTTTTAAATATATATCGTTTTTAAAATAGTTTAAATTTTTTTTTTTTTTAACTTTAAAAGTCTTTTTCTTAAATCTAAAATATATAGTTTTATAAAATTTTAAATGTATTTTTTTAACCAAAAAATTTTTTTTTTTTTTTAATGTTTTTTTGATTTTTTTTTAATTTGAAAATATATAGATTTTTTTATATTTTAATTGTTTTTGGTTTTTGTTATTTTTTAATTTTAGTATATTTTTGTTTTTTTTTAATGTTTTTAATCTTAATTTTAGTAGTTTAAATTTTATTTTATTTTTTGTTAATGCTTTTTTAAATGTTTCTATTTTACTTAATTTAATTTTATAGTTTTTTTTTTTTTTTAAATTTCCAAATTTTTTATGGTTTATGAGATGGAAAAAAAAAAAAAATAAATAATTTACATTTTTTTTGAAAATATGTTTTTCTTATTATTTATTTCTTTGTATTTTTTAATTCTTTTTTAGTTTCTAATTCTTATCTTTATAGGTTAATTTTGTATTTTGATGTTTGATTTTTTTTGTCATTTTTATATATTTGATTTCTTTTAATTTTTTTTTTTTTATGTTTTGTTTTTAATATATATTTTTATTTACGTTTTGTTATTTTTTTGTCTTTTTTTTTTTTCATTGTTTTAATTTTTGTTTTTATTTTTAATTTTATGTTTTCATTATTCTTTTGAAATTTTAATGTTTTTCAGAGTCGTGATAAAATCTTTTACGCCATTATTTCAAAATGTTGAAAATTTACCCTAAAAAAAAGTGTTATTCCAGCATCAACAATTTTTTATGCTATTATTTCAAGATGTTAAAAATTTAAGTGTTATTCCAACATCAACACTTTTCGTTTTGAGGGTGTTTTTTGCACAATTTTTGTACAAAAAAATTGATTTTCACTGCGATTTTTAAAACATGTTGAAATTTTACCCTAGAAAAAAAAAGGTGTTATTCGAGCATCAACACTTTCTGTTTTTAGCACTGTTTTTCATGTTTTGGGGGTTTTTTTTTGCTAGAGTTTCCGTTTTGAGTTTATAGTTCTCGTTTCAAAGTTTTCAATGTTTTTTGTTGACTTTGGAAACTATTGTTTGAAAAATAACACATCATGTGCATGGATACTAGGAGGTTTTCTAACCTTTTTACTATGAATGTGTTATATTCTATGAACATGTTAATGATGAAATAAATTAAATGTTGTGACATAGGTGGCATGATGGAGTTGGGAGCTCAAGAAAAATATTTCTAGGAAGGCATTGTGGCTTGTGGCACTTTGTTTAACTCATGGGAGCAAGTCATAATTGGGACCTTAACTATAAGACTTCGTGAGTAGTCTAGCGGAGCACACAGATCGTGACTTGGCCTTAAGACTCCATACACACGTCATTATAGCGTGAAAGATGACTAATGGGTTGTAACACTCTAATGACTACCCCACGCAGAAAATCCCTTAGACATGTAGACTGCCCAGAATGGGGATTACCTAGGCCCTGAAGGGTGAGTGACGGATGGAGGGGTCATGTAGGAAAGCCCTTGGACAAGTAGACTGCCCAAAATGGGGTTACCTAGACCTGGAAGGGTCAGTGACTAACGGGGTCCCATGCAAGAAATACTTTGGTCAGGTAGACTGTCCAAAATAGGGGTTGCCTAGGCCCATAAAGGTGAGTAGTTGGTGGGAGGAGAAATATACCTATACTCACTAGGAGGTGAGCATGAGGAAGCCATTGGGAGTTGTGTGAAAAGACTGTGTGGAGCAATGTGATCACCACCACTAAGTTCTTTCCTTGGGGCTGAGAACCACTTAGTGAACTGGGTTTGAGGATGGATTTGTATGAAAAGACTATGTGGAGCAGTGTGGCTGCCATTGAGTGCTTGCCTTGGGTTTGAGAACCACTCGATGAGTTGGAGTTGAGGATGAAATTGGCTAGAAATTATGTCGAACGCACACAACATTGAGTGCTTTCTTTGGTTAATAAACTACTTAGTGCATAAGAAAAGCAGAAGCAACTATGGAAATGACTATTAATTATCAATTTAAAGAAATTTTGTTAATATTATGCTTTAATTTGGTTTAAAGTTCTGATCGTAATGACTTGAGTTATGTTTTAATATGATTATGCTATGTTCTAAATTGATTTAAAAATTTATGATTATCTCTCATGACATATGTGTCTCTGACATAGGAGAATCAGTGAACATCCCAGCATATGTATATGAGGTTAAATGCAAGGTAAACAACATCAAATTAATGAAATCAGAGTGTTCAATAGAATAATGGAGTTGAATACTTCAAAAACTAGGCCAATGTGGTGACATTAGAACCATGTGATATGCATTGATCACCATGAGGTATGTCATGACACGTGTTGTGATATTAAAGCAAGGCAGAGGGATTCCTTGGCTGAGAGAATTCTTCTTGTGCGAGGAAGCCTTGCCAAGGGATGGATCACTCGAGGGACTAAGGAAGTAGAGAAGGGGATGCTTCATCTTTGAAGGTGAGTGATTGCATGGAAGACGAAATGAGTTACCTGGGGGATTGATGAAGTAGAAAAAGGGATGTCAGAACTCGAAAGGTGAATTGGTTTTCATAAAACCATGTGTATACCAATTGGGATCGAGAATGAATTGTGTGTCCCAAAAAGAAATGAGATACAATTGTTTATTGAAAGAGTACTAAGCATAGTGGATGGGATGGTTGGACATTAGAGGTGGATCACACACTGAAATTGAGTAATAGAGAAAGTCAAGGTGCAATGGAATGTTGAAAAATGCAGCAAGAAATTCTCAATTTGATTTTGCCTTGATTAAATTGAGAAAAAATCAAATTTCCACATTAGCAAACAACTTGGATGTAGTTAACTTATGTGACATGGCTTGTGTTACCTAGTTTACTCAGTAAATTCGAGTTGGGGGAGTTAGAGTTTATTTAAGCATGTTTGATTGCTAATTTGTAGCAATCAAAGTCAATTATCTCAAGTTGTTTTCAGTTAACCTATTTCCAACTATTGGAGGAACTAGTGGAAGGTCAGTTGTGCAATGGGACTTCAGTGAAACTCATTGATCATCCAGTTAACTCATCAATCATCCCAAAATAGCTAGTGCATGCAGAGAATTCTAGTTACCCAATTGAGGTGGAGATTCCAAGGTAGTGTAACATCAGTTGTAGACTATTTTGGAGTGTACAGGTGTTGCATGCCACCTAATGATAAACCTACGGAATTGCGCAATCCATTTTAGAGAAATTCTGAAATAATAGGGGCCTAATTTCTCAAGGAATTGCACAAGGAAATAGGGGCTCAAGCAGAGGCAGAAATTGACTAATTTTGGGTCAAATATTATTAGTGAGAATAGAGATAGGTTATGCACTTATACGTTGTGCTTAGTTGAGCTAATAAATTGTAATACATCTCTATTCATCATATTAATACAAGCAGACATTGGGGTTTTTAGCAGATTGCTTTCCCCATGAAAAACATTATGTGCATGTGTGTTATTTCTTATTGCATTTCTAAAAAAATTGTTCTATATTCTAAATTATTTTCTGCAGAGAAGTAGAGTAGGTTTGTGTCTTGTGATTTTGATTAGAACTTCATGAGCAGTTTCAAATCTACACCATAATTTCTACATGATATCGAAGAAGGATTCACATTAGAGCAGGAATTTCGAAGTTGTTTTTCAAGAGGTTTGAATTTGGAGTTCAATGCAGCAGGATATCTTCAAAGATGAGAAGATGGCCTTCAATGGACTAAGGCTGGAGCATGCCTTGGAAGGAACCTATAATTTTGTTGCATGGAAGGATTGCATGGAGTCGGTATTGAATGATGATGGATTGCTAAAATAAATCAAGACAGATGTTGCAAAACCACCAATATATAATGCCCATAACCTTGGTCAGTGTAATAAATATGTAGCCAAGGCAAGGAGAATAATCTTGGAGGGAGTACGGGATCACATTTTCTCAAATATCCGCAGAAAAGAAGCTTTGTTCGCAATGTGGAAAGCACTGACAAAAATTTTCGAGAATAATAGTGACCATAGGTAGCTAGCGCTCATGGATAAATTTTGAAGTATCAAGATGCAAAAGAATGAAACTATTTTGCAGTATCTAAGCAAGTTCACACAATGTCGTGATGAATTTGGCAAGGTCGGTGTTAATTTCCATGAAGAAGACTTGGTAAGCATAGCCATTATGGTCCTTCCCAAGAGTTGGCATAGCTATCAAGATTCGGTGAACGGGAGGGAGAAACTACCGAATTGGGAGCGCTTATGGTATGATTTGGTACAGGGGGAAATAAGGCGAAATACCAGAGATGGGGTTTCATCCAAGGGAGACGATGAAGAAAACTTGGCATTGGTTGGAAAGGAAAAGAAAGGAAAAGGGAAGAAATCTCAATCCCAACCAAAGTCTAGCCAAGCGGGCAAGAAGGAAGATTTGTCCAAAATTAAATGCTTCCATTGTCATGAATTCGGGCACTACGCCACAAAGTGTCCACACATAAAGGTAAGTAAGAATACCTCAAGAGGAGGAGCAGGTGAAGCCTTGGCTTCACAGTTTGAGCTTGAATTTACCCTTATCACATGCATGGCCAAAACAGTGATGGGGAGCGTGTAGTACATGGACTCAAGTGTATCGTTCCACATGACAGGGTGTCGATACTTTTTCAATGACCTGGAAGAAAAATATTTGCAGATGCACATCAAGATGGGGGATGACAGAAGGTATAGAGTGACAGGGATTGGTACAGTCACCTTTTAGAGGGAGTCGGGCTCCCCTCTCAGGCTCAAGGATGTCATGTTCGTTCCGAGCCTAAAGAAAAATCTCGTCTCTGTTGCAATTTTGGAAGACCGTGGTTATGATGTGATCTTCAACAAAGGAAAGGAATTCCTAAGACACATAGCCACGAGACAAGTGAAGTAGACCAGGGTTCGTGTGAAGAAATTGTATAAGCTAGATGTGGAAGATTCTATTGCATTAAGCACTAAGGCGGAGAAAGTGTAGAGTCACGATGTCAATGAACTTTGGCACATAAGACTTGGTCATTTTCATCATGCACCTTAAATATTATGTAGAAAATAACCACATGCCTCCCCAAAGGAGCACTTGAGCAACATGATGTATGCAAAGTATTTACTTTGGGGAAGGACACAAAATCCACATTCCATGATCGGGACAACAAAGAACATGTAGTCTTCGAAAGGATCCACTCTAATTTCTATGGACCTTTCTCGATAGCCTCCACTGCTAGAAACAAATATTTTGTCATTTGTATTGATGACTTCTCATGGAAGTGATGGATCTTCTTCATGTGGAAGAAAGATGAGACATTCTCCAAGCTTGTAAAATTCAAGGCACTAGTTGAGAAAGAAAGTGGAAAGAAGGTGAAGGCTCTCGGGAGTGATAATGGAGGTGGGGATGTGTCGAATGAATTTAATAATTTATGTGCAAAAGAAGGCATTCGACGAGAGTTAACAACACCCCACAACCCATAGCAAAATGGGGTGGCTGAGAGAAAGAATCGTAGCATTGTGGGAGCAGAAAGGGTGATGTTTCATGACCAAGACCTACCTCTGCACTTGTGTGTTGGGGCATGCAACATAGCAGCCTATTTGCAGAGCCGGAGTCCTCGTCAGATTCTTGGCATGATTACACCAGAAGAGGCTTTCTCAGGGAGGAAGTCGGATGTGTCAAACTTCAAGATTTTTGGAGCATTTGTTTATTGCCATGTCTTCAAAGAATCAAGGAAGAAGCTAGAGTCGACAGAAGAATTGGGGGTATTTTTGGGTTACACAAAAACTCCACACAACTACCGTGTGTACTTTCCATCCTTCAAAATGACATTTGTGCGAAGGGATGTAAATTTTGATGAGGAGAAAGCGATGTTGTGCTCTCTTGAAAGGGAGCTTTAGATACCACCAGAAGAGGAACTTTTAGCTCCAAAGGAGGAACCTCAGGAAGTTGTGGAGCAACCACAAATTGAGGAGAAGAGAGTGGAGACAACCACTCAAGTAGAACCATATAGAGAAGGCAGAAAAAGAACCAGGGAAGCTGAGAGACTTGTGCAAGATGCAAGGGAGAATGTGGGTGCTCCTTCAAATTTGCGCAGGTAGAGAAGGTCACTTGATCGGTACACTAGCTACATGGATCTAATGATTGAGTTTGTAGAGACGGAGTCATCCTCTTTCAAGGAAGTAGTAGAGAAACTTGTATGGGTTGATGCAATGGTGGAGGAATATGAATCCATTGTAAAGAACAATGTTTGGGAAGTGGTCCCAAGACTAGCAGATAAATTAGTTGTGGGTTCGAGATGGATCTTCAAGGTGAAGCATGCAGCAGACGGAAGCATAGAAAAGTATAAGGCCATATTTGTGGCCAAGGGGTACTCTCAGGTTGAAGGGGTTGACTATGAGGATACCTTTTCTCCTATAGCAAGGTACTCACCCATTAGATCAATTCCTTCTTTCGTTGCGCATATGGGGTGGAAGATCCACCAGTTGGATGTAAAAACAGCATTTCTCAATGGAGTTATTAAGGAGGAGGTGTACATCAAGATACTAGAAGGTTTTGAGACATTTGATCGGGAGTCTCATGTGTGTAGACTAAATCAAGCGTTGTACGGTCTCAAACAAGCACATTGTGCTTGGTACACCAAGATCGATAGCTATCTCACCAGTTTGGGCTTCACCAAAAGTGAAGTGGATGCAAACCGTCTATCATATCTTGGTAGAAGGTGAATTGCTTATTATTGTCTTATATGTTGATGATTTGATTTTAACTGGTGATGAGAAGTTTATTAAACCTTGCAAGCACGCCCTTGCAAGGGAGTTTGAAATGAAGGACATGGGTCCCATGCACTACTTCCTCGAGTTGGAAGTATGGCAAGGCGGTGGGGAACTTTTTGTCTGTCAAGGAAAGTATGTGAATGAGATACTAAATAATTTTTTCATGGAGAGTTGCAAACCCATGGAGACACCTCTAGCAACCAACTAAAGGAAGGAGGATGCCACTTCAGGTGAAGAAGTGGATACTACCATTTATCGGCAGTTAGTGGATTCGTTGATGTATCTTGTGAATGCATGACTAGATATGTGTTATGCATTCAAATAGTTGAGCTAAGCTATGGTTAGGCCAACCAAATTATTTTGGAAGGAAGCTAAGCATGTTTTATGGTACCGCAGAAGCACTACCCAGTTTAAACTATGGTACAGATGGATAGAGGAAGTGAATTTGTGTGGCTTTATAGATGCAGATTGGGCGAGGAGTCAATCAGACCAAAAGAGTACATCAAGTGGAATTTTCAGTGTTGAGTTTGCAGTTGTTTCTTGGTACAACAGGAAGCAAAGATATGTGGCGCTCAGCTCGGCAGAATCACAATACGTGGCTGCAAGTCAAGTAGCATGTGAGGTGATCTGAATGAGAAAGATACTTGTTAGATTGTTTGGTCAGATGATGGATCCAACTATGGTCTATTGTGATAACTAAAGTTGCATCAAGCTCTTTGATAATCATGTATTTCACGATCGATCCAAGCATACATATATATGGTATCACCATTTACGGAATTGTGTGTAGAGACGAATAATGTTGCTTCAGTACATTCTGACAGAGGAACAAGATGTTGACATTTTGAAAAATGCCTTGTCAAGAGGTAAGTTCAAGTTCCATATGTGCAGGATAGGGGTGGTTGATAATCCCTTTCTTGTTGAGAGGGAGTGTTGAAAAATGCAACAAGAAATTATGAATTTGATTTTGCCTTGATTAAATTGAGAAATTTTGAATTTCCACATCAGCAGACAACTTGGATGCAGTTAACTTGTGTGACATGGCTTGTGTCACCTAGTTTACTCAGTAAATTCGAGTTGGAGGAGTTAGAGTTCAGTTAAGCATGTTTGATTGCTAATTTGTAATAATAAAAATTAATTATCTCAAGTTATTTTCAGTTAAACTAGTTCCAACTATTGGAGGAACTAGTGGAAGGTCAGTTGTGTAGTGGGACTTCAGTCAAACTCAGTGATCATCCAGTTAACTGATCAATTAGCCCAAAATAGCTAGTGCATGTAGAGAATTCGAGTTACCCAGTTGAGGTGGAGATTCCAAGGCAGTGTAACATTAATTATAGACTATTACGGAGTGTACAGGTGTTGCATGCAACTCGAGGAATTGCGCAATCCATTTTGGAGAAATTCCTATATAATAGGGGCCTAATTTCTCAAGAAATTGCGCAAGTAAATAGGGCCTCAAGCAAAGTCAGAAATTGACTAATTTTGGGTCAGAGCTTCTTAGTGAGAAGAGAGATAGGTTATGCACTTGCAGGTTGTTCTCAGTTGAGAAAAGAAGTTGTAATACATCTTTATTCATCAGATTAATGCAAGAAAACATTGGGGGTTTTAGCAGATTGCTTTTCCCAGGAAAAATAATGTGTGCATGTGTGTTATTTCTTATTGCATGTCTAAAAATTTTATTCTATATTGTGAATTATTTTCCACAAAACAGTAAAATAGGTTTGTGTCTTATGCTTTTGGTTAAAACTTCATGAGCAGTCGCAAATCTACACCATAATTTCTACGTGGAAGCATGATAGGCCAAATGAATCCACATGGGAGATGGCTAATCAAATGAGGATGTCATACCCATTTTGGTTGTTAAGTAAGAAGTTATATATGTAAGAGTTGTTTATAAAGCTCATATTTGTTTTAGTACTTTGCTAGTAAAAACACTAGGGACAATGTTCCCCTTAAGGGGATGGGGTTTATAACACTCCTAGTATACTCTCCCTGGTTTTTTAAATGTAATTGTACTCTTATTATAAATGATGATAAATTTATTTGAATGGCCGAAAGAGTGGGACCACATATCCGCAACCTGAGGGCAAAAGTAAGAAGAACATGAGTGGTGTTAGTTAGCACCACTACTTAATCAAATGTGCAGCTAGCAAGAAAGATCTTGAAGAATCTTCCATGAGGAAAATGAAGAAGCACATAAGAAAAAAGGATATGAAGGCATTCGAACAGCGAAAACGGGCTCACTCCCTAGGGGATGAAAGAAATCGGACTAAGGATAGAAATAGATTTTTGGGCTGATAAAACCCCTGTAATGAAAAATTCCCACACTCCTAGTTCTGAGCATGATTCCCGGTTGATCTTTCTTAAAGAATCCCCTTGGATCGTGGACCTAGCTCGAGGGTGATAACTGTAAGAATATAGGTTGCGACTAGTCTATGGTTGGGTGGAAAATCAAAGCCCTGCCTTCAGGTTCATCCATTATTAGATCTCAATAAGTGTTATTAATTGTGAGCTATGAATATGATGATTAGTTATTTATTGATTGTTCTGTGGATTATATAGAAATGATACCATGAGGATGTAAGAAAGATATTTTGATGTTTTCTCCAAGTTAACATGCAAGGCTCTATGATTATAATTTCTCATAGCTTTTCTTATGGGAGGTTCTAGAAGCTAAAACTTGGACCATGGTAAGGGGAAATCATTCTAATCCTCTGGTCCATTTTTCAGATCTTAGGTCACAAAATTTTAGGAAATATGATTAGAGGAAGATGGGTTTCCTAAATGCATCTTTAAACAAGCCATGTTGGCATTTCTGCTTTAACTTTTCTTCTGAGAGGTTCCAGAAACTAAAACTTGTACTATAGTGAGAGGAAATATTGTTGATCATCTGGTCCAACTTTGAAATATTGGGTTGCAATATTTTAGGAGATATGACCAAAGGAATTTGAGCCTACTAAATGCTCCTAAAATTGTGCATCAAACAGGGCATATTCAAATTTATGTTATAACTTTTTTTTTGGGAGGTTCCAGAAGTGGAAACTTGGACCATAGTGAGGGGAAATCCCACTGGTCATCTATTCAAAATTTGAGATCTTCGGTCGTGATATTTTAGGATATGTGATCAGAGGAATTCAAGCTTCTTGAATGCTCCTAAAAGAAATGATGCTTCGAACAGGTCATGTTAGTATTTTTGCTAGAACTTTTCATCTTGGAGGTTCCAAAAGTTGAATTTTGAACCATAGTGAGGGGAACTCCCATTGATCATCTGGTTCAGATTTTTAGAACTTGGACTGTTATGAGTTAGGAGATATATCTATTTGCATGCAAATAATTTGTTATATTAGTTTGCATGGAAAGTGTTTGAAGAAATGTCTAAATGGTTTAATGATTCATTGCATACAAATTGTTTGATGACATGCCTCGAAGAAAATGTTGTTTTGTGGATGGGGATATTATTATTGTATGAGAGTATTGTTGTAGATGATATATGCCTATTTGCATGCAAATAATTTGCTTTATTATTTTGCATGCAAAGTGTTTGAAGAAATACCTAAATGGTTTAATGATTCATTGTATACAACTATTTGACAAAATTCCCTAATGAAAATGTTGTTTTGTGGTTGGGGAGAGTATTCTTGTATGATAATATTATTGTAACTAATATATGCCTAATTGCATGCAATGAATTTGAATAAACATGTTAAAGGTGGTTTACTACAATTTGCATACAAACTACTTGATAAAATACCTCAAAGACAAAAATTTGTCAGACCAAGAGGTAACTCCTCAAATGTAATCATATTATTCATTCAAGTTGTTCATTATTATATACAAGAGGGAGTGATTGTTTAGTTCATCTCCCGATGACTCTCCATTTTCTCTATTATTTATTTACACTAATTACAGTTGTTCACCCAATCCCTATGTTGACACCTAATCATAGGGATTAGGTGAACAACTGTAATTAGTGTAAATAAATAATAGAGAAAATGGAGAGTCATCGAGAGATGAACTGAACAGTCACTCCCTCTTGTATATAATAATGAACAACCTGAATGAATAATACGATTACATTTGAGGAGTTACCTCCTGGTCTAACATGGTATCAGAGCCAGCGCCATTTTTGGCTTCCCTCTCTGCTCTGTAACTCCCTTCTGCCTATGTTCTGCCTATTTTGCAAAACTAACCTCTTGCAACTGTTCTACAGGTTTTCCCCTCTCTCGCAATTGCTGCTTCTCTCTGGCAACTGCTACAGATGGTCGGCTGGTTATGCGAGGTATTTTTCTCTGTTCATACATTTTATTTATGAATCACAGTCAATTAGTGTTGAGTGTTAATGCTGAGTTTTAGCATTAAACCTTTCCTTTAGCATTTATTGAAAGTATGAATTAAGCACGTGTGTGGTATTGATAAGTGGGAAGCAGCATCTCACGCGCCCTCAAGGTTGTAAACAATATTCCTAAAATTCACGCGATTAACCTTAGCAGGTGACACGTAGCACAGGAAAACCACTTTTCTCGCGTGCTCTCGACCTAATATCGATCGTGCAAGATTTCACGCGAGATTGCACGACATCCGTTCGATTGGATGGGTCACGTCGATGGTGGAGATCGTCCGGGTTAGTTGGTGAGTGGACGACGCGATATCTGTTAGATCTAGAGAAGTGAGATCAACGGCATGAATTGAAGTGCTTGATAAAAGGAGAAGTCAACGAGGGACCGGCAATGATTGGTATTGATAAGCGGGACCCTCAGGGGGAAAACCCACGTACACAACCAGATTTAAGAAAATCCACGGTGATCGCACGGGAACTTGCAAGCAAGTTACCTCGGCTAGCGGACCCGATAAAATCATTAAAAAGAGTTTAAGGTTCAGAGTGATCGAACTGCCCATTTAATGGGTAATCAGACGCATATCTCATCGGAAGATGCATGTGAGTTAATTTAAATTTCGGACGCGATAAGGTTTTATACAACGCAATTAAAACCTCGTTGAGTTCTGGCCATCACGACCATTCGTTGGTTGGTTGATCGGACAATAATCGTATCACAACATGTGTATAGGTTAACATTTCTGGTAGATGCGAAATGATCATAAAGGAGATTAAATTTATTTGGGTTCCGGTCATAAACGTTAAAGAAATCATGTTCATTCCGGTTGTGATAAATAAATTAATAAATTGTTGAGGGCCCATAACCCACAGGTCCACGAATTGTGTAAAGATGTAACTTTGTTGATGAGGTTACAAAGTTAACCAGTAGTTGAATTACAGACTAACACCTCATTTTCGTACACAGCAGAAGAGCGATTTTTTTTACACAGTACATATTTTTAAAATGCACTCATTGATATCTGTTGTGGGAGTGGTTCTTAATGGGAAGGAGTACTATCCCCAGTGGTCTCGAAAAATCCAACAAAATCAAAAGTTGCGTAGATGAATGGTATGTTTCAGTTAGTATGTTACAAGCGGAATTAGAGCAATGTTTCTGATTTGATTTTATACAAAATGTTTGCCAAAATATATATAAGAAAAATCGTATTTAATTGGTTGTATACAAGGTATTTGAAGAAATGTTTACATGTAAAGTGTTTGACAAAATATATGAGAGATGAAAACCAAGTTTATGCAAGTGTGGTTAGGATAAATTTAGTAGGGGCATGTGATAAAGTGGTATCAAAGTTTATTGTCAAGCTAGTAAAAGGAAAAAGAAAATTTTGGGTACCCCATATCCTTTGTAAGTCATTAAGGGAATTGGGTATGTTACAGCGTCTTCCCACAATTCAAAGGGGTAATTTCATAATATCATCCAAATCAGGGTTGAAGTTAGCATTGTTCCAAGCAAGGTTAAATTTGAGCAACATGGTTAAATGAATAAGTTGGTTCTACCCTAAAACCATGATCCCTCCTCCATGACCTTTGTACTTTGTTTTGTGTTTCATAAATCTACTCTAAAGAAGTTTCTCTGGCAAAAACTTACCATGTATGTTGGAGTCAATCCATTAAATGAGCATTATAAATGATGGTCAATATTTATTGAATCTGAATATCATCACAATTTTTTTTGTAGCCATTAATGTTTTCAATGATCCCTTGTGAAGGAATACATAATATAAGGGTGCATTCAACATTCTCCACAATGAAAGACCCTGATTAGAAGTCATTTCCAAAAGGGAAGTGGTTGCATCTTTGATTGAGCAAATGAATCCTCGAAAGTTCAACCTTCTATAATGTAGCTTTCCAGGAATACATTTCCATCCTCGAAAGTTCAACCTTCTATAATGTAGCTTTCCAGGAATACATTTCCTTTTTAGAAATGTTAACAATTGGAATGTTTAAATGCAATAGAAGATCATGTACTAGATTTTTTCCCTGGCCATTACGAGAAGAAAAGTGGCAAACAAATTAACACAAAAAATTCTTGTGAAAATGTAACATTATTTCCAAAAACATACCAAAGGTTTGCAAATGACACCAAAATGGTTGAGGTTGATTATTCAAATCCTAATCACAATGTTTTCATGGAAAAGGGTTCGCAAAGAACATCACAATAATTCCAAAACCATTCTTTAGGTCTGCAAATGGTGTTGCATTGGAAGAGGAAGTTGGTTCAAAGCCTACCCCTATTTTTCTTCCAACTAAAACCGTTGTTACACAATAGCTCATAAGTAGTGTATTGAAATACCTTTCAAGGCGCACCAATAAGTAGGTTCTCAAACTTAATTTTAATTTTAGTACCATTTTTTCTATAATATTTTTTAAAAATACTTTGATCAAAATAATTTTCTTATTCTTAATGTTATTCATGTTAAGATGCAATTGTTTTTATCTTATTTATAAGAAATTACACAAGTAAAGATTAATTTATCCTTGACAATACATCTTTTAAAGAAAGATGACTAGAAATAAAAATATTATATCTATATTCGGGACAAAAATATATTATCATTGTTAAATAATTTTATTTTTTGCATATTTTATATATATATATATATATATATGAATGATTCCCTCTAAGTCAAATGTTGTAATTAGTATTGGCAATTTATTTTACCATCCATCAATTATATGGAAGGTTTTGTACGATGTTTTCCTTCAAAACATTGTGTGTGCTACTTTCTAAATGTTATAATGTAAATAGTGGTTATCTATATATAATGTTGTAATTAGTATTGGCAATTTATTTTACCATCCATCGATTATATAGAAGGGATTGTATAGAAGGTTTTGTACGATGTTTTCCTTCAAAACGTTGTGTGTGTTACTTTCTAAGTGTTATCATGTAAATAGTGATTATATATATATAAATGATTCCTTCTAGGTCATGTGTTGTAATTAGTATTGACAATTTATTTTAAGAAAAGTATAGAAGGTTTTGTACGATGTTTTCTTCCAAAACATTGTGTGTTACTTTCTCAATATTATAATGTAAATAGTGATCATGAAAAAAATTGTTTCAGCACCATTTTTTAATTTGTTTATTTTTAACTATATATTTAATTTAAAATTGGACAAAATATTCTTATTAATGTGTTACAAATATTAAAAAATAAAAAAACTGATTAAAAAAATAAAAACTAAACTAAACTAAAACAATTTAAATTAAATAGTAGATTATAAGGTTAAAAAAATGCTTTTAGACATTTCTTAGTGTTGAAAAGACGTATCACAATATTGGAAGATTTGTCTTTGATAGGAAAATGATGTGGCAGGCTATTCAAAATAAAATTTAAAGATATTTTTCTAATCTTGATATATTTAAATGTTGGATTATGTAAGTTTATAAAATTTATCTGATATGGTTGCCTTAACATTATATTACTTGCCTAGGTGCAGGAATTAGATCATTTTCCATATTTGCTTGGATAGGTAACAGAAAGGCTATCTTGATGCAATGTTAACTTTACACATCTTTATAGAAGGATCATTACATCACTTCTAATAATACAAGTATCATGTTTTTTAAGAAAAGAACGAGTGCAGTATCTTAATGAGTCCAGAGGTTAATGACCTGTTAAAATTCACTTCCATTTTTCAACCAGCAATTTGAAAAATCTTGACCGAAATTTCATTATTATTAATAGAGTTCAATAAGCTTATTGAAAAAAAAATAAACAAAAATCCACCGACAAATGCACTGTTAATATCTTCCATAGTACAAAACTTGAAAATGGCAATTACATTTATAATCACAAATACAATTATGCACATATCATTACCCCCAGATATTGTACTGGCTATTGGAACGCCTCAGAGCAGTTGATGAACTTGCCATTCAATCTAATTAGCTAGAAATGGAATTGTATAAATGTGTTATGTTTTGGACAGAATTTTGTCAAATAACATTTTTTTCATGATTTAATTGATTTTAGTTATATATGGATCCAAAACATAAAAGATTTAGACAGCTCCAACAAATATCAGTAATCAGTAGAACCACAAAAATAAAATTGAATGAAACTATGAAAAATATATTTGATTATATCTATAAAATTGAAGAAAAATATGAGAAACATATATAGCATATTGAAGTGATGTGTATGGCCAAATCAACTTTTAATAGTGAAGTGTCTTTCAAAAGCCCTTATAATGCTATAGATGAATTGTCAAAAGTTCGCATGGAATTACAAATACACCAGTTTTCAGAATTACAATGAAGGCATCCCATGTCAAAGAAATGTATTGTTAGTTTGCTTTGTTACTTTGGCTTCATTATATATAGAAAACATTGCCTTCAATTTTGTAGTCGATGGCTTCAAGTTTCAACATAAAGGGCACTTTGGATAAAAGGAAATCACTCCATCTTCGATCCTTAGGTGAAAGGCTGTGCCAAAGTAATTGGCAAGTCTACTCACCTCAGCTCTAAAACAAACAGAGCCTGCTCATTTGAGTCAAATTTAATCAAATATGATTAAACCAGTGTTCCACGGGGACTCGCCCCCTCCCCTAGGGGTCTAGTTTCCTCGTTCCCCCGCGCTTCGGGGACTTGGGGACAAGTAGGGGACGTTTCCCCATGCCCCCAAAAAAGAGGAAACTCAGGGGGACGTGCCAGGGAGTCGTTTCCCTTTCTTGAGGGGGCGTTTCCGAAAAGGGGGACGTGAGGGGACGTGGGGGGGGCGAGGGGGGACAAGAGGGGTCGAGGGGGGGGGCGTGGGGGGACATGGCACACGTTTATGCAAAAAAAAAAACGATTTTAATTAACTTAACCCTAAAAATAATCTTTAATTAACAGTTAAACTAAGCGTAGGGTTTTGGAATTTAGCTGTTTCATGTTATAAAAACGGCAGGGTGAACACATAACAACACACACAGCCTTCGCACGTTGTGTGTGTTGTTATTACTAGATCTGATCACTCCCATGCATGGAACCTCGATGGCATCTGTTGGAACATTGCAGATTGTAGAATGGACCCTTGATATGGCTATCACATTGGTAATGTGATTTGGTTATTTGCAGGAATTCTGGAGTGCACATATTAGACAGAATTGAAGACAAATCTTGAGGATTTCTATCACTATGAACCGTCAGCCCTCTGATTAGACAAATTTTGAGTTTGATCCAAACAAATTCATTTATCTGTGGTTGCTGCTCAATATTACCCCACCCATTCTGTGAGGAGATCATCCCTGAAGTGGTTACTCATCAATGCTTCTCTACTTCTCTCAAAACTCGGCTCTTCAAGATTCACTATGGATGATCAACATCAGAGGCTCCCTCTTGTGAAGAATTCAGTTTGTGACGATAAGAAATATTAGAAGGCAAAGAAGTTCAACATCAAATTAACTTGACTTTTGTGTGGCAGTGCTTGCTTTCTAAAAGACACTGATCACGTTGAAGTATTTTTGATTTCGCTAAGTAAGCCTAACTGGTGTCTTACAAGTATCTGTATAATCAAGTTACAGTCATCCTTGAGGTCAATGTAATTTGAATTTAAACAAGAGTTTCAAAGTAAAGGAGCAGAAGCTGTAATACATATAGCCAAATTGTCAGATGTGGAAGCTACAGGTTTAGATTGCAGATTTTTGGAGTTATGATAGAAGTATGAGTAATGTTCTAGACACAAATGTGCATCAGTGGACAGAGGCATTAGCATCTTGTTATGCCATCAGGAGTCTGCACAACAGTCACTCTTCAACAAGGATACAATTGACAATAGAATTCACACGAGCATAACACAACACTGTTGTTTTGTATATCCTTGTAATTGATACTATGTACAGATGGGCAAAACTCACCAATGATTATAGCAGTTTGGCCTAGAACTGAACAGAGTTGCCTTGATAACATATTGTTGAAGTTGCAGAGGACAGAAGTGTTAAGATTCTGAGATTAAGATCTTTTATTGATAACAGAGATGCAGGAAGAATAGATCTACAATGATCTTCTACAACGACATTGTTGAGGTTTGCTGTGTATTATCAGAATGCTGAAGATGGTGGTATTGTTGTCTTTTTATTTTGTTATAATGTATGATCATTGATGTATGGTTATAAATTAGAATTTTAAATTTATTATTTTATATGATATTAGAAATTTAGATAATGATATTCATATCAATGATCATGCTTTGCAGCTTTTCAATTCAAACCAAATTGTCATAGTGGACTCAATTAATAAATTATATTTTATATTTATAAGTTTTTAAGACCCTGACGCTCCTCCAAGTTTCCTAAAAATGGTGGGGAGCTTTTGCATAGGCCGCTCCCGCGCCCCCTCGCTCCCTCGCCCCCTCATCCCGGAACTTTGATGGAACATTGGATTAAACTTACTAAAACTTTGAATATCTGAACAAGTTTTTCTGAGCATTTTTTTTTTCCAGTGAGTTTTTTCCCATGTATTTCCAAAGTATGAATCACACACTTTGCCTTTTCAAATCATTCGACTTCTATATTTTTTGAGCATTTTAGTTTTTCCAGAGTTTTTTCCCATGTGTTTCCAAAGTATGAATCATACTCTTTGGCTTTTCAAATCACTCTGAGTTCTGAGTTGCGCAGCTTTGTTCAATTCGTACCACCAGAGGCACGAATTTCTCCATCATGTTATCTGAGGTCCAGATATCTACTACTGAAATAGCAACCTCCATATCTAGATCAAACATTTCTTTAAGTGCACGTGTCTCATACAATAGGATGAATTGCCAAGGGTGATGAGCCTTACCTACATGTTGCTCCAAAATAATTTCACATAAGTAAATGTGAAACACCCGTCAGGATCGCATTGTTCATTGCTCTCATAATGAGGTTTCAATGGGCTTCTATGGCAAAGAGCAATTGTGTTCTAGATTTTTAAATGATTTGAGCTCAATGATCTACAAGTGAATATTATCACAAAGCCTAAATGCACTATGAAATGGCCCTTTTTCTCAAAATAATGTTAGGAGAAACCAATGCTCTAACAGGAATCATTTTGGATAATGTAATCTCAGATATCAAATGTTAACATTATACAATCTCAGTAGTAGAGACATTTAAGTTAACATTATACAATCTCATTGTAATAGACATTTGAGGGTGCTGAATCTATTTTTACAACAACAATCTCATTGTATCCAACATTGCAATTCAGAAAAGATTGCCTCGCCAAATTCCAGTGATAGTAAACCAGAAAATGTGAAAATCATAACAAGTTTAGCCTTATTCCATATTATATGTTTGTTTGTTAACTGCTGACACAGAATTATTATTCTAAACCCCATAATCACATTCTGTATCAAAAAATGCGTATAAGATTAATAAACACTGGATGTTAAAAACTAATTATATGCTTGTTTGTGAGTTGCTGAAAGAGAAATATTATTATAGACCCCATAACCACATTCTACAGCATGTGATGAGTATAAAATTAATAAACATTGGATGTTAAAAACTAAGGTTAGCCACGTGGCGTCCATCTGTTAAAACATTTTCTAACATTTTAATGATTACAGCACATGAAATAAGCATAAAATACATGACAGAAGGTAAAGTAATCCAGATTGCAATAAAACCTAGTCGGCAATAAACCATACAGAATTGTGCCTCCCATGTGTTCCACGCGTCCATATGAAACAAAGATAAAAGTATTCTATCTTGGAGAGCAAAACCGGGAAAATAATTGAGTATGTTTAAATTTAATACCTATTTAAAGTTACAGCAAAACTCTGCTGAATGACAGTGACTTATCCCAAGAAAATAAAACCCATGGTTAAGAGTCATACTGAAAACTACCAGCTGCAGTATCACATCACGCACTCCAGTTCAAGAGTACATTGAGATTAGGGCATCTTTAAAATGACAAGAAACAGCAAATTTGTCATCAGTTAGATTCCTGAACCAAGAGGAGAGGAGGAATCCTGACCATCAATAGAACACTTAGAAACCTCCACAGTAGTAGGCTGCTGCTCAAAACAGCTCTGAGCATCCTCACTGAACATGCCAGGTGTCATCTTTTGCACCTCTTCCTGAGTGCATATCAGTATTTTACAGACTATGTTACAAAATTCCCTGCAGCAGGAAAAAAAGCAGTTACAAAAAACTATATAGATATTCCTTATATGCCAGTAAAAGGATCAATGGCCTCTTAAAAAGAAATCTGGAAATGACCTTACAATGTATAAGAAACTCAAAGGAAAATGGTAAACCCAGTGCCCATTCTAAACATAATGATGCATTGCAAAATCGTATAAATTGGTCAAATATGACAAAGATACATACTGCCAAGGATCATCTCCAACAAGCATTATATCGCCTTCATTATCTGTGTAAACAATATGCCACCCCTTTTCAGGGGTGCTTAGTAAGCCTTCCATGTTGAAAAGATGCTCCAATTCACGTATAAGTTCATCGTATCCACGGAGTTTTGATAGATCCACTGCTCTTCCAACAGCATTCCCTTGCTTATGAACCTGTGCCATGAACATCAGACTTCAGCAGAACTATAAGTTAGTGTTTTTGTCAATCCAAGGGAAAGCAGATAAACGAGGACTTACTTTTGTACAGCTACGCCCAGAAGCTTGAACAGAGTTTCTAAGTTTGGCATAAGAAGATATCTCTTGTTCCACGCTTCTCAGAGTTATTTCATGACCATAATGGTTGTGCAACTCTTTCTCTGACTGGTCAGAGTCTTTTGAGTGAGCTGTCTGTAAAGGACCATCACCTGATGGTACATGCAAACCACCATCTGAACTGACACCATCTTCTGTCATTGCACTACTAATAGGATCATCTACACAAACAGATTCCTTAAGCAAAGAGAATCCAAAGAGTTTGCAATTCCGCTCTCCTTTCACTTTGCTAATGTCTTTTACCTGAGGGCAGGATGCTTCTGAAGCAAGCTGATGCTGCTTGAAAGACAAACACATGGTTTCCTTTGAGGAGTAATCTGAAGAAATCCTTACTTCTCCTGAGGCACCTTCAGTATCTTCTGACAAACAAGGAGAAGTTGAGGAAGTCTTCCATCTGGAAACTGTTTTGGGAGTAGCGCTAGCAGTCTGTGATGGACTCCGTCCAGAAGGAAAAGGTTGCCAAAAATCCCAATATAAATCAGTTTTCCGAGAGTCACTTACTACAGACGTTGGGGATATCGTAGACAGATGCAACTCTGAATTGTTTACTGGTGGTGACTTGAAAAGGGGAGAGAGTAAGGAAGTCGGTGCAACGGAAGTCCCATTGCTTAAAGGTAGTGCAACACCATTCTCCCTGCCATGTAGTTGTGTAAAGTATCTAAGTTGTTGTTGGTTTGTATCTGGGCTCTTTGCAGATGGACAATTTATGGAGCTTGGAGTCTCAAGTCCATATAACTGTCCATACTTCCGTTTGTCACATGATAAATCTGAGGAAGGAGAAATATCAGTTCTTCCTGATGGAGGCCATATTTCAGGCCCTGTCCTCCTTGCTCCTCCAGAGATTTCATGTTCAGTATCCAGCGCCTTAGAATCAGATACCCGATATTTCATAAAATCCATTATATCAGTTCTAAAAGGCGTTTTTAACGGTGACATTTCTTGACCTTGCAAGACCTTTTGGAATCTTGAAGATTCTCCAAAGTCTGATAAAGTATCCCCATCTACAGAAAAACATAGCATCATGATTGAAAATGTTCTTTATAAACAAGGACTTTAAATTTTTACATCATTGTCAGAAAAATATTTCCTACAATTCAAAATGTGTACCGGGGATAGACAGATCTGTTGGTGCAGATGGAAAACTTGTCCTGAGTCTTTTCACTCTTGGACCTGGAAGAGAATTCAAGCCTGTAGCAGAAGTAAATGGCTCGATTTCCCATGGAGAAACCCTGTCCTGCCTTTCCTGTGCTGCATGCTCATCCCATCCTACCTAGAACAACAACACAATAAACAACAGTGAAGAAATCACCCAAATGCAGTTTCTGATAACATATTCTGCCCAAAGTCACACAAGATGGACTCAGAAACAACTTGGCAAACCCACGATGAAGAGCCAATGCAGCAACGTAGCAAAACAAAGTGAAAAACTCGGCAATAACTCAGCATATTAAACAATATGTTATATATTCATATTTTCACAACATAAAAGTCAAGGATTTCCATTTCATGGCAAAACCATAAAAAATAGATTGTACAATATAAGGCATAAACCCACATAAATTCCAAGTATTCAAGTGAAAACACACATCAAATTCCAAAATAGAATAAGCACTGAATGGTGAACATCAAATAGTTTAAATGCTCCAAAATCTATATAACGCTATTTTAAACTTTAGATGTACAAAGTCCAAATGCCATGGACGATGGTAAAAGGCAACTTTGAATCATCAAATCCCCTGAGCTCATGAAGTTGGGGTGCAAGGTGTGAGGGTGAGCAGTGTCAGCACAAATTAAGACACAGGGTCTGCACATGTGACCAGCAATACACAATACGGTTGCAATTTAGTTATGCTAGCATTTTCATCCTATCAATTAAGGAGTCTCACCCGAGGCATTCAAGATGATTGCCATGTGAGATAATGCATAGTGGAAAGAAGACACCAATGCACAGTTCATACATTAAAGCAATTAACATATGACAATCATAAGAAAAGGATATATAACATGGTGCAGAATATCATTCATTAAAAGCATCATAAATCATAAAACACATTCGTGTTAGCATTAAGTTCACTGTACAACATGCTCAGTACATAATTTGTAACAAATACACCTCATGGTTGCAACCTTAGCACTCAACAAAGTCTCATCCTGATTCCTATCCAAGTACATATCTTTAACAAAGCCCAAAAGCAACAACTAAATTGTAAAGCATTGATTTCATATATATAAGGAGAGAGAGAGAGAGAGATATTGGGGAACCAAATCTTCTAGAAGGTCCTAACAAGTCTAGTTGTAATCTGCTAAGCCCTCAACACCACACAACCATCCTGTCATATATTCATGTCCTCAAAGAATACACGAGTGTCAAGCAGAGCACAGATTGTCACATCCTTGATTAATACCAACTTTTCATCATGGAATCCCAACTGCTCTTAGCAGTTAGCATCTTGAATTTTCTTAGTGAAACCAACAACTTTCTCTTCATCAATCTCAACTTCAATGGGATTTTCCTGGAAAATCTATACAAACCCAATCTCAATGGGCTGTTTATAATTTTCCGTGTTAGCACCTGAAATTACACCCTGTGCAATCTCGGTGCCAACCTTAAGATTCACTTTTACATACATCATTTGGCAGCAGTCCATGTCCTATGGAGATTTCATCAGTTCACTCAGCAACGCTATTTGAGGATCCAGTGTGTCTGCATGTTACTATTCTATCTGCATGCTTACACACTTTGCATGCCACATTCATTATTTCAGTGATGATTCTGGTGCATGCAATGTTGTCTGGGGGTTACAAAAGGGCATACTGAGTTTATGGTCACTTTGCATGCGACATGCATAATATTTCACTGTTTACTGGATCCGCCACCATTGTGTGTAGGATTTATGTATCCAATCTAGATCCACCCAGGATCCTTCTTGGAAGAAAATCCCTGGGGAAGGAAACAAATCCTGAGCCCATAAAACAGATCTCACAGAAAAAGAAATGGATCCTGACATTTTGAAAAGGATCTTGAAACTTCCGGTGCTGCTTTTCTGAGCCACCAATCCCCCAAACAGATCATTTTTTAATGGAAATTCTCCCAAAACCCAAAACCCCATCCTTGGTCAAGGTCTGATCTATCCTTATGTCAAGATCTGCTCTCCAGGTCTGATATATCAAGCTCTGCTCTCCCAAGGTCTGCTCTCAAGGTTTGATCTATCATTATGGTCAAGATCTGTTGACAAGGTCTGATCTATCCTTATGTGCCATGTTGTTGCTCACTTCACCAACACTGCTTTTTAGTCCTGACATAGCGTTCAAGCAAAACCACTTTGTTCACTTGATATGGAGATGTGGATGTGGCTCACAAAGGCACTGTTATGACCTGTTTCATGCTCCTGCTGAAATAGTCTTCAAAATTATCCATTATCAATGACAGTTATTTATCAAATTATCAGATATTATTTATGGTACGTTGATGGCTAATAGTAATATGCATGAGAACTATCTTTTGGGTTATAGCTTATTGTTCTCCTATTGTGATTCCTGAATGGATTTGAATCTTGACTCTTAAGTTAAGAGTCAAGATTCAAATTTAACTCTAATTTTTTATAACTATAAAAATATGTTTATATTTATATTTTTGTGTACTTGTCGTTTATGTGCCATATCTGGATCTTAGCTTCTAAAAAATCTGGCAGATCTAGATCCAGATCCTGGTAATTTCGATATTTGAATAAACTCTTGTTTTTAGCAGTTGGGGCTACATGGCTTGCATGGTGTAACAACGAACATATTCTCGATCCTTGGAAGCACACAAGTCAGATGAGCCCATTCTCAGCAACATACAATATGGTGCTATTTTCAATATGTCTATTTTTAGACATGCTATTTATACTATATAGTAAGTGTTGCCATGGGTGTCATTTGGCAATCTGAGGTTGCTATTTTTAGGAGGTTCGACCCGGCATTTTAAAATTCCTATGTTTTAGAAGGGTCACTGCTGGATACTATTTTTAGGCAGTGACATGGTGCTTATAGGGTGATGATTGGTGGAAAAGATGGTGCCATGTATTGGAGTGTGTCAAAACATCATTTCCATAATTATAATTTGATGAGCAGGAGGATATTGACATGTCTTGGCGCGTATAAAGAAGGAACTAATATCTCCCCAAGATATCTTTGGAAAAGGTTATGCCTTGTCCATGGAAGGATTAGTTCAACTGGAGATTATCTATGGTAAAAGAATTAATTTTTATTGAGGAGATTGCACTTGTTAAGGTGGAAACATGCAGTCAATTTCAAACTCAACCTTATCTGTTCAGTGGCAGTGAAGTGATTGTACCTTCGATGCAGCCTAAACAACTTACATATAGAGATTATTGTACTTTGCATCACACGCTACTTCAGTTTTGTTGTAGCGGCTGCAACACCCTCCAAAATTTTGGCCCGCATCCAATTTTGGAGCCTCCTTTGAGAGTTTAACTTGATGTTTGCACACACTCAGGTTCACCCCGTGAGCTCGTGTGAGTCTTCGCGCCCACCTTGCTTGATCGTTCAGCAGACAACGTTTGCATTTTCGTAACAATGTCACGCTTACGGCCACGTCCTGGTCATTCACAAGGTCTCCGCTTCGTGTGTACATGTTGTGTTCGCTATGTAAACATTTGTTGCGCTCACACACAGAGTCGTATACACTGTCGCGCAATTGTCGTCGCGGTCGTCCAACGATCAATCACAAGCGTCACACTTGTCGACTTGCACGTCGGCCGGTCATGTTGAGCATGTGTATCTGAATGGGTTGAGTCGTCTCGTCATCAAGTCATGTAAATGTGTGTTTGTAAGATCATGTATGCACCTTTTCACTCACTCACACACTTAGTCGTTTTGTTGAAGTTTTGACGACCGGGTCCCCCTCTGACAGTCGGACCTTCACCCCGCCATCGACTCGATCGACTGTCACCCAGAACAGCGCAAAAGAACCAAGCAAGCCATTTCAAGTTGCGCTACCCGCAAGCTGATCAATCAACCTTCCTGCTGGTCAACCGAAGAGTTTGACCCGTCAGTCACCCCAAGACTGACTCCCCTCAAAAATTGCGCAAAGGCTTCTGACCTTGCCCACTCCGCTGACTGAAAAAAATTGCACAAACAAGCCGGACAGACACCCAGTGCCCATCCCGTCTCCCTTAGAAAATTGCGTAGTTTTTTCGACCAGCCCACATGAGCAAGCCCTCTGCTACCCAATAGTGCACTTAGCTCAAAAACTGCGCAGAGGTGATCAGCAGGCCAACCGCCCAGAATCAGCGCAGTTTTTCCCACCAGCATCCAACTGCCAATTCCCTCCAGGAATTCCGCAGTTTTGGCTGCCAGACTCCCGCTGCCCGCTCCTTCCAAAAATTGCGCAAATTTTGTCTGCCCAACCTTCCCGCAGCCTGGACTGCTCCTCCCAAAAATTGCGCAGATTTGTCCTCCAGCCGAACTAGACCCCGCGGACAGTGACTGTCAATCCGGATTGCCCGTCACCATCTCCAAATGATTTCTGCGCATTTTTCACCAGCAGTGCCCGAAGCCTCCATCCCAGCTCGAAGCTTGCCTCGCATGGTTTCGTGACCTTGTTTTCTCTCCCTGTCACCTGTATCCGAAACGATCATGCATCATGGTAGACTAGGAGGTTTATGGATTTGATGTTGTCTTGTCATGAGTGACTGTAGATACAAGTACATAAACAAACATGGTGCAACAACGGATGGGAAGAACAAAGGGAGTACATGCACAAGTACATGTTCACCAACAGACGAACAAACAATGCATGCAAAGAGATGTGCTCGTGAACGGATGATCATGCAAAGATGTGTTCGCAGACGAATGGACGAGCGAACATGCGAAGATGTTTTCGCGGACAGACGAACATGCACTTTTCGCGTTCGGACGAACCTATCAAGCATGCCAACATACAAGCAAAGAGCAACGTGCAAATGAAACATCAAGCGAACCCAACGACCCTCGAAGACTCCACACATTTTGCCATGCGGAGGTGAAGTTGTGACACACCATGAGGACATCTATCACCCAACAACACTGCAGCTCGACATGCACACCCGCAGCAGCATGAATGTACCAGCACAGTCATGTCAAGCCTTGTCATGAGCCATGTCGTCCACATCTCTATTGTGTGCCATATTGTCAATCAATGTAATGTAACGTGGAAGTCCAAGAGACCCGTTTGTCATTTGAAGAGTCATGTAAAGTTGAAAGGTCATGGAAGTCAAACAGTCATGAGGGAAGTCGAATAGCCACAAGGGTCAGTCTCACCCTTGGCTATAAATACCCCCTCATTTGTACATGCAAAGGACATTTTCACCTTGGCTCCTCCCACATAGCCTTGAGAGTCTGTAGTCTTTTTTTTTTAGGAGTAAGTAGTGGCTCCAACGCCCCACCCACGGGGTTAGTGATGTATGGTGTATCGATGTGTCTTGGAACTTTCGCTTAATTGAGAAGCCTGCTAACAGGCCAGCACGTTTCCACACATGTGTTGTAACTGTTTGTAAGATTCGTCTTGAACACTTGTAATGCATGTTGCTTTAACCTGTGTTTAACACTTGGATTCATTCAACTGTTCTAATACATATATATTAATGAAAATGTGTTGTATATGTTGTTAACGCTATCCTGTCTGTGTTGGTCACCTCCCGGACATGAGACAGAACCTTTCACATAAACTTGCTCTAACGACTATCGCACTCACGCGGATTGCCCACTAAGTGTTGTACGTGCTATCTTTCCTTGTGTGTTGTGATTGTCGCATCCGTGTGGATTCCTCCTCCAGAAGCTGTGCACGTCCTGTTGTGTTGTGTGTTCCTAACAGAGTTGGGTTTCCTCCCATCCGACTTAGGACTCACTCCCACCCTTCCTCTCTTCGGTGAAAGAACCTTGACACAAGTAACACTATTAATCACCAAGCACGCGAACCTCACTACTCAAAGATAAAGCAGACCACTCTCCTATGCTGACAAGCAAGAGCTAAGGCAAACATTTAAGATAAGGGCAATCGAGCCATCATACCGGATGAAACTCCCACACCAAACAGTGTGAGGTCTAGTTGGGACTTCATACAGGGGTGATCCCCTGAATGTTGGTGGGTCCAGCACCGTCAACAAGTTCCAATTCAGGTCATAGCTAAATTAGAGTGCACATGCATGAATATTCTTGGCCAAGGAAGGCACAACACTTAAGAGGAAGGAATACTATTTAATTAGTTTTTTAGAGAGGGAGAAAGGGGTTGGTTCTTGGGGCTTCATGCCACCTTCGACTTGTAATATGTTCTCAGGCTTTGATGTCAATAAAAAGAGTAGTTTGGTCCTCGTCTTCTCTTTTCTTTTTCCACGTTAATTTAATATTGTTTTTGTAGCAATTCTCCCACTAGATTGAATTTATCTATGTCATATGCTATGTGGTTTCATTCTTCCCTTATTTGTTAAGTACCCAATATATGAATCTAAAATCAAATTCCAAATATCCAAGAATATGATTAAAAAGATACTCCACACTTTATGATTACCAAACCCTTAAGGTAGGGAACACCATACAAATTGATCCTTTTAAAAAAGGAATCCACTGCTATTCGCTTGCGTCTTTAAGGGGGCAACCCCCTAATGAGCTAAAAGCTCAATTACAATAATCATCTACATATATTTAAGGAGTTCTCCATCCTTACTTGTAATTAACAAGAGAACTCTAAACATAACAAACTCCACAGTCCTAACTACCTAGTGGTCCGTGGACCTTCTTTAATGAGGTCCCATTACTTATATTCACTATCAACTACTATAGTGGGTCTTATTTAATAATATAGGGGACCTAGTCCACCTTACATAGAATGGCCTCCATTATTCTACTATCATTCTCCTTGGGTAGCTCCAAAAGGTACCCAATATTACCCTCCTAGTTACAGTGCATTCCATCCCCCTTAGGAAAGTGTTGTCCTCAACACTTGTTATGAAGAAGTACAACCATTGTACACCAAAGTCCCATGGATAAGTGTTGACCACAATGTTGAAGTAGGTTGAAGATTCAAATTGCCACGCCCCAATGCAAGCCACCGTGTTGAAGTAGCCCAAGCGTCACTTTGAACCTGGGTCCCATATCCAAGTGTTGATGTCGACTCCCCATGGAAAGTATTTGAACTCAATAGCTAGTTGAAAATGGTGTTCCAATTGCCTACTTTAATCATGTGGATCTAAATATATAGATTAGTGTAACAGGAATGAATCGCCGAGTGATCGCGATTACTCGCAAGTTTAAATCTGCTCGGCATCCAAAAGGCTTGAGTCAAACTTGAGTTGACCGAGTTTGACTTGCGAGTCTGCAATTGCGGTGAGTTCCCTGATTATTTTTACCTTTTTTGGTGATTATCGATTTACGATTTCGATTAGGGTTCGTTGCCGCCACATTTTAAAAGGTTAAGCCTCTTCGCAAAGACATGGCATTCAAAAACGTTAAGCATAATCCAATTTCGGTTAAGTCGCTTCGCAAGTTCGCAAAGACGCCACATTCCAAAGACTTTGCATAGACGTTGTTTTCCACAAACTTTGCACAAACGTTGCATTTCAGTTTTCCACAGGGTTTGTAGAGACATTGAGACGGGCGACAAGTAAGGAACCTGTTTGTTTCCACTCATGTTAATTTGTTATCGTGCTCATATATCATATACGTTGGCATGTGGGGTTGGATTAATAGTGGAGATTGTGGCGGACCTCCCACCCTGTGATGTTAGTAAGGGAGAGGAGAGATCCCGCTGCCACAAGAATTGTCGAATGGGTATTAAACATTTATGGTGGAGATTCTGGTCAAGCTTCCTACCCTATGACGCCAACAAAAGGGAGTCGAGCCCAGCGCACCATGGATTGAAGTTTAGTGGGAGTCGAGCTCCATCAGATGAATGAGGTTTGGTCATGGCGCATGCAGACCCAGTTAATTATACGCACACTAGAAAAGTGAACGATGTGGTGCATGTGTCAAATAATTAAACTATTAAGACTCAAGAGTGAAGGGATTATTAAGACTTAAGACTCATGTTAATTATTTATATATAGCTTATTTTTTATATAATAGTTCAAATACAATACGTTTGCAAGCACAATCATATCCAAGCTTTTTTTAATGATGTTGGGCCTCTTACAAAAACACCATATGGTCGCATCCACAAAGTGCAAGTTTACTTTCTCCCGTGGGAATCCTGGGCAGTGGTGAATTTTTATTTTTTGGTCAGTCAGAGTTATATAGTTATATCTATATTTTAAGTTTTGAAAAGAAATAATCTAGATATAACTATATGTTGCCCAGCCTGCCCTAATCTATATGTTGCCCAGCCTGCCCTAGTCTATATGCTTCCTCCAGTTATTTAGCATGATTCCTAAGTTCAAAGTTCAAACATATATGGCATTTTTAATTTTAATCTTTTATTGTCTTTTACTGTTTACAGGAGCCAAATTAAACAGAAGGCAGTGGGCACGACTCCAAATCTAAACAGAAGCCACAATTTAAACACAAGTCCAAAACAACAACAATGTTGAGGGAGAAGGACTTTGCTTGGGCTTATTGTGACAAGATTCCTAGAGACCCCAAGCTCCTTTGTAAATTTTGCAAAGCGAAATGTAGTGGAGGCATTTATAGATTCAAGTACCACCTTGCACAGATACCCGGCCATGATATAGGTCTCTGCAAAAACGTTGACGAAAATGTCAAACACCAAGCAACCTTGGCCATTGATATGTTGAATCAGCATAATGCCAAGAAAGAAAAGCAAAAAAAAGAAATAGGAACTCCTGGAGTTGACAATTTTTCTTCCACTACCCCCTTGTCATCTCCCTTTGTTGAATCCTCAATGTCGTTCCCAAGTTTCCCACACATGCCTCCAAGTCCAAGTCAAATTCAAGGCCAAATGAATCCTCCTGCATTCAACACTGGAGGTGGAAACATTAACACCTTTTTTGCTCCACGCACAAAACCTGGTTCCCAACCTACCATGGATGCCACTAGTTGGAAAAAAAAGGTATCCATAGTCAAGCAAGGAAGGCCATTGCTAACTTTTGGTACTATTATGACATACCTTTCCACTGTGCCAGAAGTCCTTATTGGCAAGCTATGATTGATGCAGTTGTTGTTGCAGGTCCAGGGTTCAAAGCCCCTTCATCAAAGAGCCTTAGGACAGATTTGTTATTAGAAAGTGTTGAAGATGTCATGCTTGTGCTATTTGAGTTTCGTTCATCATGGGTAGAAACAGGGTGCACCATCACGAGTGATGGATGGACAGATCAAAGGAATAGAACCTTAATAAATTTCCTTGTATCTTGTCCAGCAGGCACAATGTTTCTCAAATCAATGGATGCCTCAAACAAGGTTAACACTGCCCAAATTATTTGTGAAATGATGGAGGAAGTTGTTCAAGAAGTGGGAGAAGAACATGTTGTACAAATTGTCACCGAAAATGCAGCTAATTATATGGTTGTTGGTAGACTTTTTGAGAATAGGCACCCCACTATTTTTTGACCTCTTGTGCTACCCATTGCATAGATTTAATGCTTGAGGACATTGGTAAGCTTCATTGGATGCATGAGGTTGTGGAGAAGGAAAAATCCATAACCAAATACCTATACAACCACACTATTGTCCTAAGCACCATGAGAAAATAAACTGAAGGTAGAGAAATTTTTCGACCTGCAGTGACTAGATTTGCAACAAATTTCATATCTTTGCAATCTGTGGTTAAGCAAAAGATAAATCTAAAGAGGATGTTCTTGGGACCTGAGTAGATGGCATCTAAACATTCCAAGACCCTTGAAGGAATTGAAATTGTTGCAATTGTGTTTAATGACGGTTTCTGGAAAGATGTCGAAGAGATTATTGTTGTGATGGAGTCCCTTGTTAGAGTTCTCAGGGACTTCAAGTCTTTTAACTTTTTCATTTTTTAAATTTCATTTCAAGCTTCTTTTTATTTTCAATGTTTCATATTTCTTTAAAATTGAAAGCTTGAACTTTCAAGATGATTGATGGTGACAAACCGGATATGGGTTACATTTATGAGGCGATGGATCTCACAAAGGAGGCCATCAAAAGAAGATATGGGGTTGAGGAGGCAAAGTATATGCCTCTTTGGGACATTATTGATGCACGTTGGGATAGGCAATTGCATTCCCCCTTACATGTTGCCGGGTACTTCTTAAACCCACAGTATTTTTATGATAAGAGCAAATTTAATGAGGATGTGGAGGTTGGCAGAGGACTTATTGTTGGAATTTCTAAGTCTAACTGTTAGAAATTCTTCATGTACTTTCTGATTTATTTATGCCTACTTGTTCTGTTTAATTAGCAAGTTATTTACCATGTAAATACTGAAAATAAATACAATTACATGCTCAAAACATTACAGATCATCAACTGAAGGAAAAACAAGAACACAGCTGACACCGTTATTTTTTTACTAATGTCCCCAGAAAAAAACCCAATGCGGGAAAATTGGTGCAGCTATCTGAGGTTTTTTATTAATAAGTAGTTTCAGAATACAATCTAGGTGCCAAACCGGCTCACCCAACAAAGAATGATCTCGAGAGTAGTACCTCTCAGTCGGAGACGGATATTCTGACTAAAACCCCGGATAAAAAATCCCACAGCTCTCAGCTCCAATCTGCCCCACGAAATCTCCAGCGTCTGCCTCTAGGGACTGTGTCAGCCTCTCTGGCCCAGCATCAACGCAGCGTCAGCCTCTGGAGGCACTACGTCAGCCTCTAGAGCCTCTGTGTCAACCACGTTGACTATCTCTGGCACTGCAAAGCCCCTGGTTGCCTCTGTGTGGGCCCTGACTAGCTCTGCGTGCCTCTAGCTGGCTTTGCGTCCCTCTCTCCCGGCTTCTGCGCTGATGCTCCCGGTACCCTCTCTGCGTCTCTGCCTCCGTATTCACTACCCCTCAGCTGCAACTCTGATCACTCCTTCGATTTCCTCAAAAAGCCCTGCCCCAGAAAATCAAATTCTTGATCAACTCGATGTGTTCTCCAAGTGACCCTCAAACCTCCTCTTATACTTTTCTCGTTGACAATTCAACGGTCGAGATTGAGTCCCTAATCAACGGCTAAGATTAACTCTGGGTTGATCCATGGCTTTTGGACCCTGCTAACACACTTTTATACTAATTCACATTAATATTTTATTTTTCGTAAGTTTAGACTTAGGGACTCCATTAAAAATATTAATTATTTTAATATCTCCCAAACTGTTTAGAATCTGCCCAAACCATGTCTGGGTATTGGAGATCTCATGTGCTTTAGCCTCTCCACCAATTTTTGTGGCTAGAGCACATCCGATGTGTTAAAATTGGCAACTAGGGCCAAACTCCATGTGGATCATCTTATTTATAGCAGCTGATATTTTTATTGGATCCCTCTCGTCGAGAGGTGTAGGATTGATCTAAAGATCATCCGATTCCGATAAGTATTCATGGAGTTATAAATTTATTTGTATTATAAGACAAATTGTCAAGTCGGCCAGCAACTTGTGTAGGCTCAGAAGCCCAATAGTCATGTCTATTCATCATTTACGTTTTAGTATAAATAGGTGAGGACTTGAAGTCAAGGAGACACATTCTTCATGTGATCTCCTCTCCACATCTTGGTTTTTGGTGAAGGAGAGACATAGAGAGGATACACTGGCCTATCTATGAATTATGCCCTAGATCTAAAACGCAGAAGCCCTAGAAACGATCATGGACAAGTCTATATGCAACAAGAGGAAAGGTCTATCCACAGCCGCAGAGAAGTCTGTCCATAACCGTAGGAAGGGTCTATCCACATCTGCAGAGAAGTCTGTCCATAACCGCAGGAAGGGTCTATCCACAGCGGCAGAGAAGTCTATCCATAACCACAGTAAGGGTAACGAAGCCACAGTCATGGTAATGGAGATGCAGTAAGGGTAACAAAGGCTGCAGTGATGCCCTAGTTGCAGTAGCCGCAATAAACACAGTGAGGAAGACACCTAGCCGCAGTAAGTTGCAGGCTTATCAGGAAATCTAAACGCAGTGATAGGAGACATGTTCACGCAGTCAAAGGTTCACACAGTCAAAGAAGATTTCAGGTGTAGTAGCCGCAGTCAAAGCATAAGGTATCCGCAGATGAAATATACTCTCGGCATACCGATGACTTGAAATAGAGAAAAGCTCGATGAGGGTATCATAGTCTGGGTATATAAATATGGTGGCATACCTGTAGCAGCCCATGATACGGTGGCATACCTGTAGCAGCCCATGATACAGTGGCATACCTGTAGCAGCCCAAACACAATGAAACAACAGTGATACGGTGGCATACCTGAAGCAGTCCAAACACAATGAACAATGATAGAACTGTAACTCTCGGCATACTATGGAATAAGTTTCCATGATGCACAATATTCAGATCTGTGATCTCAATCTGAATATCAGTACCGTACACTTGCTCAGCATATTAATATGCAGTCACCATGACAAGGATCATAAGTAGTAATGTTTCTGATGGTTACAGGCTCAACATAATGAGAATGATAAAGATGAACAGTCTCAGATCATGATGATGAATAGGGCTGCATAATGATGGAAGATGCAACATAATGGGCAGCATGATGATGAAAGCAGATGAGAGCAGCTCAGTCATCAAGGTCCAGCGCTATGATGGCACTGCATGGTGCTACATGGTAAGGTGCAGCAAATGGACGAAATCCAACACTACGATAAGTGACGCCGTCACCTTGGAGAATCAGTTGAAGCAGAATGTCTTCAACTGATCTCATGTATCATCGTTATAGGAGATGATCTATGCTCAGATCTAGATAAGTCAAAGTGTTGACTTTTGTTGTATATATACTATCTCTCTCTCTCTCTGCTGAATTATTGAAGAACATAAAAGAAGAATTGATCAAGGGTTTCCCCACATTGAGGTTTGTCCCTGGCTGGCACTACATCTTGTGTCTTCTTGTCTTGGCTTGTCTTCTGCGATTTATATTTGTGTTCTATCTGCAGTTTACTTTAATGTTGATGTGATTGCTAATCTGGAAAAGATATTGGAAAATTAAAATAAATTGTTCTAGCATAGAACATACCTAAATTTAACACGATGCTACCCAAATCAACACTTATAAGTTATGACATGCATGGAAAGGTGCTTCCCTGATCCAGAATTTCAAAGTCATGTCTTTTCCCAACTACAGGATTATAGAGCGCCAACGAAATTATTTGCCTATACCAATGCTATACGAGAAAGGTCTAAGATGTTGCTAGGTACCCTTTGAGGCTTGAAGGCTTCATCAATTCATTAAATTTGTTTAAACTTTATTTTGTATGTTAAATGTTTTATTAAATTTTGTTGTCTTTTTAAGTTTTTACTATTTAGTATTTAGTACATCTACTCACGAACCCTTGCCACTTGCTAGGTCTTTGGTGGCAAAACTTTGGTAGTGATACGCCAGATTTGAAGAGATTCACCATTCAAATCTTAAACCACGCATGCAGTGCTTCAGGGTGTGAGCGCAACTGGAGCATGTTTGAGAAAATACATTCTAAGAAGCGCAACTGGAGCATGTTTGAGAAAATACATTCTAAGAAGCGCAACCGATTGACACAAAAGCGCTTAAATGACCTTGTATTTGTCCATTACAATCTACGACTTCACAACAAGCAAATACTAGGTGAGAGCTTGAATTTGAAGGTTTCATAATCTGATTTGCACTTTAAAGTTTAAACTTTAAAGTTCAAAGTCAAACTTTAATTCACATTTCAATGTCTCATGATAATGACAGGTTTGGATCATTCACCAATAGACCTTGAAGAGATAGATTTGCAAACTACAAATGCAGCAAATTGGGTCCAATTAGAGGAGGCTCCTCTTTTAAGCCTACATGACTTGGAGAACTTTGAGAGTCAAGCAAGCGAAGGAGTGGGAGGAATCAGTTCTAATTCTCACTCTTAAGAGTCTTCGACTCTTAGTTACTATTTTTTTTATTAGTAAGCAGTTTTTTGTAAACTTTTAGAAGCAGAGGCTTCTAGTTCTATGTAGTCACTGGCTAGGAGTCAGGACTCGGTACTTTGGATCATATTTGGACTCATAACATATATGATATACTTATTCATTCATGATATTTTCTAAGTTGCACTGAAACGGATACGGATACGGGGTTTGAAACAGATACGACAAATTTTCAAAATATGAGGATACGATACGGCAAGGAAACGGCATGCATATATATATATATATATTTCATATTACCATTCATCTTTTAGAATCTAGAATCTAGAATCTATATCTAAAAATGCATAGTCATCGTCATGAATTCAACATAAACAAATCATCATCATCAATTCAGCATAAAAATTGTCATCATCATTAGTGATTATTATAACATTCAACATATTATCATCATCATTAATAATGTAATCAGAAATGCAACAGCCTTTGTGCTTTCGGGTCCAACTCCTTCAAAGAACGTGTCATGCATGGCAGATGATATCTATCTTCCTTGCATGACAATTAAAAGGCCCATGGGATCATTGGGATATTCCATCAAGACCTATCTGAACATTTCAATCTTCTCAATGCCAGCTTGGTCTTGTGACTATATGCAGGCACAAGATTGGCTAGAGAAGATTTGTTACATTGGAGGGATTTATGAAATCAAAAGCAAAATCAATGACAATTAACAAAACCTTAACCAAAATGAAAATTAATCGCTCAAATAAATCTCTTTACGAAGACATTCATCAAACCCCTTTATTTGCATTTTTGAACATCATCTTTTTCTTAGTAAGAATTTTTGATAAATATATGGAGTGTTGTTGTTTCTAAAGATTTAGAAAAGATTTTATGAGACTCTGTTTATAGTGAGTTTATTTGCAAATCTGATTTCTTCATTTTTATTATTTATTTATGGCTATGCAAATTTTCAAGCTTTTTAACATTTTAAGGGTGGATTCTGATCACAATTTTCGTGGATCAGTTTTACCAGAAACGGATCCAAAAAAATTTAAATCCCTTGGAAACGTATCCAATTCCAAATCTAAAGTTTCCGATTTTTTGAAACGGCACAAAAACGTTTTTACAGTGTTTCGGGCAAGAATCGTATCCGTTTATGTATCGGAAACGGGGATCCGCGTTTCTGGGAAATTCTTCAGGAGTTTCCGGTAACTTAGGATATTTTGGACATCTATTGATATTATGCATTGCTTCGACATGGCTTTACTGAATATCAATGAAAAATGTTTTTTTAATTCAATATATGTGTATATTTTTATTTATTGAATTCACCGATTTTTTCCCGATCCGGTTAAAACTCTTCACTCTTTTGCCTCGCTGATTTATTGCTGATTCCGAATCTGGTAACATTGATATAATCCATCCATCTTGGAGAAGTCATCCACAAAGGACAATGCAACTGGGGAATAAGTAGGCTGAAACCCTGTATTATGGACCAACTGTGGATGTCCCTCCATGATATGCTCTACATAAGGCAGAGTAGAGTCATCAAATAGAAGAGAAAAGTAGTTGTCATATCATTGTATATGGGCCCAAGTATATAGGTCTCCTGCCATTTGTCTATCGTTGTTTGCATTGCTTGGAGTCTCTAAGGCCAATCCTAGAGAAAGTTTTTTAGCAACCTTAGCACCTCCATGTCCATGAGCATTAGAGGGTGAAACTTGGAATGGCTGTCGCATACTCAATAATGTTTTAAAGTATGCACTGATGGCATCATATATCAAATCAAACAGCCAAAAATCCTCGTTCTAATGGTGTTGGTCTAATGGAAATTGAAGGCCCCTGTCAATATGAGCAGTCCACACTTGTCACACAAAAAAAACCCTCAAAATAATGTTGAAATACTGTAGCTGCAGTCGGTATTTAAGTCAACAAATTCAAAGGGAAACAAATTAATATTTTATTCTTCATGTAGGCTCCAAAACTGACAGGTCAGCCCCACCAGTATAAGGGGCTTGACTCTTGGTCAAAACCCACAAGATAAAACACAAAAAAATTGACAAGAAGACCTCCTCATTTGGATTATCATTCGGATCTGTCCAAGAGAAGAAGATTTCTGTTCACACGTGCGTAGGAGAAGGAAGACACTTTGACCAGCTTTTCATCTGTTTGACCAGTGTTGATTTTGACTGTTTTCTGAGCTGTGTTGACCGAATCTTTGACTAGTTTATTGGAGCAAATATTCTGGCATCATTCACTGAAGGTTGCCCGATTTTCTGGACATAAATTCTGGCATTGACTTTTCTGTTTTTACTAGCTTTGACTGCAGGTCAAACTGGGCAGTTTTACCTACAGCAGTGCCAAAATTCAACCCCTTTGACTTTAGTTGACCAGGAGCAGCAAAAGGCTGAATTTTAGCCTCTTTGAACAGATTTGACTTGTGAGCAAAATTTTGACTCTCTTTTGACTTGGTTTGACTTGGAATATAGTATGGTCAACAGGATGACATTTTGTCTGGAAAATCAGATGTACATTTTGATTGACTTGGACAATTTCTCCTATGAAAAGATTTGTTGGGTTTTTCCCTGGTTTGGGTTTTCCCAGGATATATTTTTGTCTCTTGTGCATCATTGTTTTACTATGATCTCTACTTCCCTTTTGTGCTTATGGTTGAAATTTTCTGAAGTTTAATTGCTTTATGATCTGGAATGTGCTAAAGAAGTAATTGTATCATTGGAAGAAATTATCTAGCTGAAATTTTCTGCTCGTCTTAATTGCACCCTAAAAATCAGCAATATCTTGTCCTCCCAAACTACGGTTCAAATGATTTTTTTTTAACTCTGAATTCAGATGATTTTTATAAAAGGAATCCACTCTTGTTCACTTGCCTCTTTGGGAGGGCAACCTCTAATGAGTTAAGCTCAATTACAATAATCATCCACACATATCTCGGGAGTTCTCCATCCTTATTTGCAATTACCAAGAGAACTCTAATCATAACAAACTCCCAACTACCTAGTGGACCTTCTTGTTAGTTTTCTAATACCCAGTAGCTAATTTAAACAATATTCTGAGACTGAACTACGAGATTCACTGAACAAATATACTGAGTATTCTAACAAAATTGCAGCAGAAATAAATTCATGAAAATACAAGCACACTATTAATAAAACATTGGAAATAATCAGAAAACCCCAACTAGAGAAGCCCTACTAATTTGTGTGTTTTTATTGATCTGCTCAGAAAAATCTCAATAATTAATTACAAAGCACTAGGAAAATTATCTTCCAACTCTCTGTTCCTCAACAGAATATCATGCACATCCTAGACAAATTTGGTCTCTCTCTTGCGCAGGTTGTACCAATTGTACAGGCTGAACTGCCTCCTTGCGGAAGCTATCTCAGCCTCCTCAGGTGATGTGTTATGAATAAAATATAAATGTAATAATAATAAGGAATAGTTAATTAAACAGTAATTAGTTAATCAAGAGGCATGTCCTTAAGGACATGACCATTCATGAAAAGATACTTGCCTAGGTAAAGCAGACCCTCATTTGTAACTCAATCATCTCACTTGTATTCAAATATTATTCTATAATATATTATTGTCCTATCATGGAAGTTTATATATTTCAGATCTTCTGAAGTAGTCTGCTGTGTATATGAACTTTGTTCATTCCATTTGGTATCAGAGCCACGTCTGACACAGGTCTGTGGCCATCAACTTTGCATCAACATTGTTGTCGTCATAATTGAAGCACTTCACTACACAAGCTTGGAGTTTCTCCATCACTGATTTGTCAGAGGCCCTTGGCCATTTAATAAAAGAGGAAGTTAAAAAAATCGAAAAAAAATATATATAAAGAAAAGAGGATTAAAAAAAATCATTAAAAGAAAATAAATAAATAAATAATGGAAAAAATATTTAAAATATATATATATATATATATATAAAGAAAGAAAGGGAAATAAATGAAAGTCAACACAACAAAAAAACAAAAGCAGGCAAGCCGTCTGCCAGCCGCTTTTTGCAGTCGCCCGATACCCGACGGGCGCCAACAACAACAACGTGGCTGCCCCCTTCTCTCGACAACTGCTAACTGCCTCTCTGTCTCCTACTTTACCACCTTTGCCACTTTACCACTGCCTCTACACGCCCCAACCATCGCTCCATTTTTCCACTGTCATCGCCCCAGACCATAGTGAATCTGCAGTCCCTTCTGCGTTGTACCCACCACAATTCCCATACAAGTCAGAACTACAACTCACTGTTTATAGTAACTGTTACCATATAGCGGCCTAGCCAACGTGAATATATATATATACACACATTTTTCTAAATTGTCGTAGTACTGGGTCAGTTGTACAATTAACATTTGATGTCAAGGAGACATACAATTATTTGTGAGAGGAAGATCAAGAGAAAGACAAAATAAGCAAACTTCGGCAAAACAAGAAAGCGTTACAACAGGAATATGAAGATTTTGCAGATATGCATTACAAAGAAGTACTAGAAAAGGATGAAGAAATTTCTCGCCTCAAGGACCACGTAGAAAAATTAATTGCACAAGTCAAGAAGACAAAGGTCACAAAGAAGGAACTCAAGAAGCACCTATCCGAACAAGAAAAAGAAAATTTACATTTAAAGAACCTTAATAAAAAATTATTAGAACAAATCAAAAGTTTAAAAGATGAAGAGAAGGATATTAAGGCTCAAGTCAACGAAGAACTTTCACGTCTAAGGAATCATAATCAAAACCTTCTTACACAAATAAAGAAGCTTAAAAGTGACAAAAAGTCGCTAAAAGACAAGTTAGAACAACTTACTCAAGAAGTATCGAAATCCCCAGTCGTAACAGTCCAAGTTGAAGATAAGGGAACGAATACTGATCCAGTCAATATCACAATTCAAGAAGAGGATAAACCAGTTGAAGCGAAGATGTACTCAGAAGTTGCAGTTCAAGCAATGGAAATTTCAAGTGAAGATTTCGCAATTAATCAAGCGACTTTTGTACCTAAAAGAAATTAGATTCCTTCAATAAACCATGAAATTACCACAAACAAATTGAGAGATCACATCACAAGAACTCCTTATCGCCATCCAAATTATAAAAGCAAATATCTCAACTAGAAACAAGTGACTTATGTTCCCAAGAACGTCAATGTCACCATAATTCAATCTTGTGATAAAAATCCATCTCAAGTTTTTAGTAACCGCAAGATTCCATAGAAGATTGATTTAGGATGGTCAGATCCCTTCTCAGTGTGACAATTTTGTTTATCTCTTAAAAGATCCTATCATCTTGTATCAACGAAGATGACAACTCCAAGAATTCGAAGAGTTCTGAAAGATGCGAAAAGATTAAAAGAAAAAGAAACAGATGATACGCCTTGTCAACAATAAGCTTTGAGGACAAAGCTTTTTGAAGAGGAAGGCAATGTTATGAATAAAATATAAATATAATAATAATAATAAGGAATAGTTAATTAAATAGTAATTAGTTAATCAAGAGGCATGTCCCTAAGGACATGACCATTCATGAAAGGGTACTTGCCTAGGTATATAAAGCAGACCCTCATTTGTAACTCAATCATCTCACTTGTATTCAAATATTCTTCTATAATATATTATTGTCCTATCATGGATGTTTATATATTTCAAATCTTATGAAGTAGTCTGATGTGTATATGAACTTTGTTCGTTCCATGATGCACTCTAGCTCTCCTTGACCTCACGTGTTGATCTAGAACTATTTTCCTAAGCTCAAAATACACAAATTCTCGCTAGTGTGTAATCATACCCACCAAGTTTGCCCTTCTCTATATAGAATCAAACTGCGCTTCAACTCAAGCGAACTAGCTCTTTGAACCCAAGTCGAATTGCCTCACTAAACTCAAGTCTAACTGACACCTTAAACTCAAGTGAACTGGCCTCTTGAACTTGAGTCAAACTGCCTCCTTAAACTTCAAACTGAGATAAAATCTCCATGCGTGCTGAGTTCAACTAACTATTTTTGACTAAGGGAAATTAGAAATTTTCTTAAGTCAACACTGAGAGAAAGTAAGACTGCGCCTTAACTTCACCTATGAGTTCTTCTGCCAAATTTAGTGCACTTTTAAATTTTTTAGAACCCTGCTTTCTCTAACTTCTATTAACACTCCCTCTTAGAGAGGAAGGTGTTATGTACTACACCTAGTTTGTCTCTGAATTAGATGAATTTGCCTCTTGCCAATTCCTTGGTCAAGATATATGTTGCCTGCTCCTCTATAGGTACATACTGAGGTGTGACTTTACCGCTTTGAACACAATCTCTAACTTGGTGGTACTTGATCTCAATATTCTTGGAGAGGTCATAAAACATTGGATTTCTAGAGAGCTTGATGCAACTCTGATTATCACAGTTTATGACCGTGGGCTCCAATGAACAACTAGACAATTAGCTCCCTCAACCAAATAGCCTCGCAATTTGTCAAGCTGGCAGCCATGTAGTCAGCCTCAGCTAAGCTTGGTGCCACTAATCTTTGCTTCCTACTAAACCAAGAGACAATTGTTGATTCAACACTGAAAGCACAACCTAAGTGCTCGTCCTATCTACTGAACCCCCTACCCAATCTGCATCTACGAATCCCTGAAGATACTCCATCAACCAGCTTGTACAACAACCCATAATCTATTGTGCCACTGAGATACCTCAACACATGCTTGGAAACAACCCAATGCACTCTGTTTGGCTCAACCATGTGCTGGCTCAACTAGTTAACTGCCAAGAAAATGTTTGATCATGTGTTCACAATATATATCAATAACCCTATAAGTTGTCTGTATAGAGTGGCGTCCACTCGCTCACCTCTGGTAGCATCTACCTTCCTTCAGTTTGTGACTAGAGGCATGGTCATGGGCATACAATCTTGCATGCGGAACCTCTAGAGAATCTCCTGTGCGTATCTGCCCTATCCCAAGAATATTTGTCCACAACCCTGCCATACCTCTAGCCCAAGGAAATAGAGCATCAGCCCTATATCCTTTATCTCAAACACCAGTGCAATATTTCTCTTACAATCACAGATGAGGTCCTCATCCCCTGTCAATATCAAATCATCAACGTACAACACAAGAATGAGAGGTTCGCCCTCAACCACAATGCAGTACAAGTTGGGGTCAACTTCACTCTTGGTGAAGCCCAAACTGAGAAGGTAGTTGTCTGTCAGGGCATACCATGCCTTTGGTGCCTGCTTGAGCCCATAAAGAGCTCCCCTCAACCTGCAAAAATGTGTCTCTGCTGAAATTCTCAAATCCCTTGGGTTGTTCAAAATAAATCTCTTCCTCAACAACTCCATTAAGGAAGGCGGTATTCATGTCCATCTGGTGGATCCTCCACCCCATATGTGTTGCAATCACTAGAATAGCCATGATGGACGAATATTCGGGTATTGGTGCGAACATCTCATTGTAGTCAATCCCTTCAACTTGAGAGAACCCTTTGTCCACGAATCTAGCCTTACACTTCTCCACACTCCCATCAGTTGCATGCTTGATCTTGTACACCCAACATGATTCCATAACTGATTTGCCAACTGGTCTTGGCACTATCTCCCAAACATTGTTCTACATGATAGAGGTGATAGAAGAGTACTCCACCATAGCATCACGCCAAACCTGCTGAGAAGTTGTCTCCTTGTAACAATAAGGCTTTGAGTCTATCACCTCAACCATAAGTGCCATGTACCCTGTATATCTCTATGGATGTTTACTCTGTCCGAATGTAGTACGGGAGCTCCAACTCTCTCCTAAACCTCCCTAATCAACTAGTCTACCCACCTAACTCGACCTCTCCTTGCATTGGGAGTCATTGGTTGAGTGCACTCCACTCGTTCTGCTCTCTCCTCCTGATCCTGTGATTTATCCTCAACTGTGTGCCGGTTTGCCTTCCCAACAACTAGTTGTGATGGAGCCTGAGAAATTGCCTAAGCCTCCTACTTGGGAGCCTGTTGCTCCTCCTCTTGTTTTGCACCGTGCTTACGCTCCAAGGACTTCCTAAGAGCCCTTCCTTCCTCAAACTTCACATCATGTCTGATCATTGTCTTCTTGAGTGTTGGAATATACACCTTGTACGCCTTAGATGTCTCATTATAGCCCTCAAAAATGCCCTTCTCTGTTGTGGGCTCCAACTTTTTCCAGTTATCTAAAGATACATGGCAATAAACAAGATTGTCAAAAATCCAGAAGTGAGACACGTCAAGCTCTTTCCTATGAAGCCTCCTCTAGTGTGACTCTACCTAGCACCTTGTGTGGACTCTTGTTCTGCAAAAATAATGCAGAGTTGCATGCCTCTATCGAAAGAAACATGCATAGCCCCTAGTCATGCAACATAGCCCTAACCACTCCAACAATGCTTTGGTTCTTACGCTCAGCCATCCCATTCTGCTGAGGGTTATGAGGTGCGGTGAGTTCTCTCCTGATGCCCTCCTTGGCACACAAATCTCTGAAAGCATTGGAGATGTACTCCCCGTCATTGTCTTATCTTAGCACCTTGATCCTCCTACCAATTTGGTTCTCCACCAAGGCTTTGAACACCATGAACTTCAAGAAGACCTGATCCTTCTTCTTCATGATGAAGATCCATGTCTTTCACGAGTGGTCATCAATAAATGACATAATATATGTATCCTATCAGGGATGGAGAGGAAAATGGCCTGCATACATCTTAATGTACCAACTCCAAGATGCTCTTGGCCTAAAAGGTTATCTTGACATACTTGCCATTGTGCCAAGTGTGTAGCCCTTGCACACGTCATGCTAATCTACACTATATTGTGGTAACCCTATGGCAATCTCCCTCAGAATCTTCAATGTGCCATGGTGTAGGTCACCCATACGCCTATGCCAAAGCTCCCTAAGGTCACATCTATGTGCATTGATATCTTTGCTGCTCAAGGCTCAGTCCTATCTCAAACTGTAGCTTGTAGAGGTTCCTCACCCCAACTCCAATTTGCTTAACTGCTCTGAAGTTGAGATGTTTGATGAAGGCCTTCCCTCTACTGAAGATAACCTCATACCCTTTACTCTCCAAGGTTGAGACTAAAACAACTTTTTAGTTCAAACCTGGGACATAGATGACATCTCTAAGGTAGAGAGGTTTTTCGAACTCTCTCTCAAACTTGACTGTACACACGCCTTGTGCTAGGTACCTGCCATCATCTCCCATCACTATATGAAATTTCATATCCTTCTCTGTCAATTGGCTGAAGTGACTCTTCTTCCTGGCCATATGAAAGGATGTTCCACTATCAATACACCATACGTTGTCGGACACTGAGCTTTTCGTGTAAGCTATGAGCTAAAACTCTTTCTCAAACTGAGAAGTGAACTCTTCAACCCTTGCTGATGCTGCCACGTGATCCTTCTTGGATCCCTTCTTCCTATTTGGACACTTGGTGGAATATTTCCCAAACTGATGACAAGAGAAGCACTTCACTTTGTCAGATCTTTCTTCTTCTTTCCTCCTGAACTGGACTCAACCCCTCCTACATTTTTCTTTCTCTTGGCCTTGCTCCCTTCGCAAGCTAGGGAAAAGTTTTCTTCCTCCTTAGTCTTCGCATGAATCCCAGATTTAGCTTGCTTCTGGATGTCCTCTTGCATGCAATCACTCCATAGTCACTCCCAGTTTGGTAGATTTTCTCTACCACTCACTACATCAATGAAGTTTTCCCATCACTTGGAAAAGCCCAATAGTGCAAAACTAACAAGGTCTTTCTCCGGTAATGTCTCTCCAACCCTGGTTAACTCGTACTTCACTTGGGTGAATCTAGTTAGGTAAGAAATCATAGACTCGGACTTAATTATCTTGATATCTAAGCTTAACTCAGAGTACTAGCTTCCTGACCTCACTCGTACCCTGGTACATCCCTAAGATAGTTGTCCACATGGCCTGAGTTGTCTTCTTTCAAGAAAGGTGAGGTATTATGTGATCCTTGACTCCCTCAAGGATTATTCGTCTGGCCTTTGCGTTTGTCTTGTTATGTTGGGCCAGTAGTTGAAGACCTGTTCGGGCAGCTAGTGGACTCTCCACAAATTCCCAAACTCCCTGCTCCTCCAATACTATACCAATCCTCTCCTTCCAAAAGCAAAAATTTGAGGCCCCATCAAGGCGATCATAAAATCTCAGAACCAGCTATGTGTTGTAGTACTCAACAACCCCCCATTTAATTTTTATTTTAGCCAAATAATAAAATTATGGGGACCCTTTTGTTTTTCAATTTTGATTGCCTTAGTAGATTTTACCTAATCCTAGCTTCCTATATCTTTTGTTTCACTTCTTGTGGTTATTTGATTTGTAAATAATGTTTGGACTTAGGTTGGATATTTTAACTACCTTGGCATACTAAGTATACATAAATTGCATAATCACTTTTTATTTATGTTATTTTGTAAATATTTACTTTTTGTATAAATAATAAATTTATTTTGATTTATTTTAATTTGTAAATAATAAACATAGCCCCCGAGACCAAGCTTCAATGTTAAAGTGGCTTTATTATTTCAAAGTAATATTAGGGCTAAACCCTTTATATTACAAGTGGTTGTAGTTTATGCATATCGCAAAGATCACATATCGGGGTTACAATGTTTAAATGTTACGATATATCAAAACCCCGATATATCCCCACCTCTTTTCCGCATACCATAGAACCTCGGCAATAATACATATTGGGTCTTTAAACATGTCTTTGATAAAAAACTCTAATAACCCAATCTTCTAATATCGTTTTGAAAGTTAATTTATTATTATATTGCGTCCGCCCCTTACATCGGAACTTTTTATATGGTAACAATCATAAAACTCCGATCTCTTATTGTGATATCCTCTACCGTCGATCTTCGATATTGCCAATCCTCCAATCTCTGATAAACCTCCCGCTATTCATGTTGCAACGCTCATATCAAAACTTTCCAAACGGTTGTTATCCTTTCACATCTCCGATCTCTGACACAACACCCCCTCCGACTTCCGACTTTCGATAATCCACTTACCTCCGATATCTGGACCTGATACATGATTTAAAAGGAGTTCAATAAGAAAATCGCATCCGCTCCATATCGGAGCCTCCCAATATCGTTGTTTTAGTTTGCGCACAGTCATAAAAACTTCTGATGGACTTACCTCCGATTCCACTCAAATGTTGTCACGTGTCACTATTTGGTACGGTTGTAATGTTTAAATAAAAAAATATCCATTTAATTTGTTTTAATTCGGTCTCACGGCTCATATTTTTTATTTTATAGTTTGCTTATACTTTGGCTTGTTTTTCTCCCCGATTTCGACTAATTTTGGCCCTGTATTGGCAGAGAAGCTTCCAGGATGAAATATACTAACAGATCCAACAATTGATCCCTAAAAGAACTCCTCCAGGTGGCAAAGCAGATCTAAAATGGGCAGGAAATCACTATCGTTGTTGAAGCAATTGAATGTGGTCTTATCCGAGCACGAGCCAAATTGGGCATCTCCTCAAGCCATAGCCATTCATATTCCGCCAAAATTTGATCTAAAGGAATAATTCAGCTCTATTTTACCTTTATTTGCTCCATCTGTTGAGAAAATCAAGGGAGACTATTAATATTCCTAGCATGTATAAATACCATCTCTGGGCTCTGTGTGAGAGGATTCGAATCATGGAAAAAGCCTTCTCCACTCTGCAATTCAGGATTCTAAAAGCACTACTATAATAGGGATTTAGGGTTGTAGAGGAGAGGACAGTTTAATCTCAGATCTGAGGAATAGAGAGATTTATCTTTTATATATCTGAACTATGTATGATGAGCAGAGCTTGCACTATTGCAGCCCTTGTTCCATTAACAGAATTTATGAGTTGTGAAACACTGTTGGAGATCAAAGCAAGGGAATTGGACTTAATAAATTGGTATTTAAGATACTATTGTAGTTTCATTTTATAATAGCAAAGACTTGTGATTTTCAGTCATATTTGTGCATTATTGTCTATGTGAGTGAGTTATTGCAATTATTTGTTGTTTATCTCTACTCTTATACGTTGAACTCTGATTTCTAAGTAACTACTTACTCAGATATCAGTCTTTTAATTATGCCTTAACAAACAGTGATATTATGTGAACTATTTCCTCGTATTATTGTTCAATCATTCTAGTTGTTGGATTACTAATCATCATCATTTGTGTGAACTACTTCCTAAATGTTGTTGATTAATAATTCAGGTTAAAGAATCTTTGAACAGGATATGTTTAGTAATCATAATATCAACTAATTGAACTACTTCGTTAACTTTATATTCACTATAAGCCAAACATATTTAAATCTCAATTCAATTAGTTATCTTGCTCTTGGTTGGGTTAGATCTACATCTTCCTAATCGAGATAGCTTTAGGTTTTATATCATTTTGCTTGTATTTTAGTATTAGCATTTAGATTTAATTCTACATTCCTAGAAGTCCTCTTATAATAGAGGCAAACTTTAGTTGTGGCTTGGCTGAGCCCCAGATCAGCTTAGGGATCACTGATCTGTTGTCTCTTCTCTATTGGTAGGTGAAAGTCATATTTTGAGCCAGTTGAGATAGAGAGAAGGTAACTGGGCCTAGTTTAACCAATCAGAACCACCATTTCAACAAAAAAGGAGCTACTCTAAGTTCACGACCAGGTGGTCTCCCTTCTAATTTTGTAGGCAGAGATTTTTGAGCCTTCAACAGTATGACATGCTCTAATTTGAACTGCTCACAAAACACCTTGCACAAGCCTGCTAGAGAAAACACATGCGCACTTGATTTCATGGGAAAAGATTGTGCTCGTGGAAACTGCGTACCCTGCAATGTAACTGTCACTCGCTTCTAAGGAAAAAACATGACCATTCGAGGGCACCTGCCTAGGTATGTAAGTGAGCCCTCATTTGTAACAATTCAATCATCTCGTATCCTCTGTACATTCAACATTTCTATATAAAATATACTACTTGTCCTATAATGGATATTTACATATTTCAGATCTTCTGAGTCTTCTGTTGCATATATGAACTTTGTTCATAACATATTTTGAGATGCAAGAACTAGAAATTGAATTGTGAAATTCACTGAACAAATATACTAAGTATTCTAATGAAATTGTGGCGGAAAATAAATTCATGAAAACACAAATACACTATTAACAAAACACTAGAAACACCTAGGGAACCCAAACTACGGAAAAACTACTAATTTATGTGTTTTTATTGATCTGCTCCAAAAAATTCTCAATAATTAATTACAAAGCACTGGAAAAATTCTCTTTCAACTCTTTGTTCCTCAACACAATATCCTGCACACCCTAGACCAATTCGGCCTCTCTCTTGCGCAACTTGTACCAATTGTACAAGCTAAACTACCTCTTTGTGCAAGCTATCTCGGCCTCCACAAGTGATGCGCTTTGGCTCTCCCTGACCTCACACGCTGATTTGGAACTATTTTCCTAAGCTCAAGACACAAATTCTTGCTAGTGCATAATCATGTCCCCAAAACTTCATCGTGTTAGGATCATGCTATTATTTTGTGAATTAGACTTTGCAAGTATAGGTTTGACTTAATAGAGTGCTCGGTTTACCCTTATGCTTCACTTGGCCATGAAGTGATTAGGATAGAATTGTATGCAAGGTTTTTTCTACAACCAAACGCATCAGCTATCTAACAGAGTGATTCAATGCCCAAAAGTTCATAGCGTTAGGGTTAGGATCTATTGTTTTGTTAATTAGAGTTTGCTACTATAGCTTTGACTTGAAAAAGTGCTAGGTTTTCTCTTTTGCTTGACTTGGTCATGAAGTGATTGAGATAGATATAAATGCAGGGTTCTTTCTACAACCAAACTCATAGGTTTGCTCTTTGGCTTGACTAGTCATGAAGTGATCAGGATAGAAATACATGCAGGGTTCTTTCTACAACCAAACTCACCAGGCTGACCTACCTTAATCCAGTGGGATTCACCTTAACTGAATGCCTTATTGCATTTCTCTATTTCCACCGGAGCTGCTATTTTTCTTCTAACTCCATAGCCCAGGGAGTAGGCACCAGGCCTGTTGGATTCATCCTTTGCTCATAGATATATCCTTCTTTAGAGCTTTTTTATGTCTTGATCTAATTTACTCATTCCAAGATTGATTTGTGGATCAGAGGCAACACCTAGAGACATTGCCAAGTGGCTGGGAAAGCACTACCCCGAAGTTAAAGACATGAATGTCTAGGTGATAATGGAAATTGTATATAGAGTTGCACTAAGTCTGCATTGACTACTGCAGTGTAGGTTTGGGTGTCAATAAAGTGGCATCAATGTCGAGGACTGGGCCAAGCCTTTGAAGACTAGTTGTCTGTGGTACAATAACTTGGATGAGACATATCCTTTGAACATCACTCACCTCATCTAGCAATTCCAGTGAAGAATGACACCCTGATCATGTTGAATTAAAATGTCCTGCTACTTGTACAGATGACACTCGTAGTTGTGTTCAAGGCATTAGATGGTCTCACTTGGCGAGTCCACAAACATTTCAAGCCCTCTTTGATGAAGGAGGAATGTTGTTGCATAATGTACATGGCAGGAAGAAGATGATATAAGGGTGGGACATGGACAGGATGCAAAATCTTTATGGTACAAGTTGATTCACATAAAATGAACATCACTGAGAATTTCATCTTATGTTTATCGAAGTATGCCTGGAGATGCATCTATCATTCAGGAAAACAAGGTTTGTATTTTAAAGCTTTGCTTCAATGCACTCAATCCATAGTTCATTCTTCTCAAAGATGCTTATTGAAGATGTGAAAACAACCTACTATGCTGCCCAGGTGATAGGAAAATTTCGTACTGTTACTAAGAAATGAGGCTGGAATGGAAACATTAATATAGGAAAATAGCAGCAGTCCATACTGTACTGAATACTTTATTGCTGTTGCATCGAAGTGTTCAATATGCTGCACAAAATGTGAGTCTCCTCATTCCGAAGGGACTTGTTACGTCTTTCAGAGTGTGGCAGAAGATTATAATGATGATAAACAGCTTGAAGACCACCCACCGAGTGCCACATCTTTCCTTTCTCCAAAAAGGGTAATCTTAGAATATAATCTTGACATATGTGCTGCTTATGACATTGCCGTTTCCATGCAGACCTTAGTGATTCTCAGGAATGTTTGGCCGCAATATACACTCCTTTGGACCTTTCATATTTCAAAAGGATTCCAAACCCGCTTATAGTTAAAGGATTATGGAATAAGTGCATTCTCAGATTCTAAGTTGATGATTCTATAATTGCTCATCATTTAAATGCATTATTTGATGCTATTGAGGATCTTTGCATTGAACGCAAAGATGTGGCTATCAGAATGCTTGTGCAGACCTTGGAAGGAGATGTTAAGGAATGATTTTATGGTTTGCCAAGTGGCGCATTGCCACTTGTGATATATTTATAAAACTCTTCATAAGAAAATGGGGTAATGAAGGATCTAGCTCTGTAAATGTGGCAGATAAAGCCAACCTCCTATTTGAAGAGGCTAACCTGCAGGTAGTAAGTTGGCATGATGAAGAACCTAGATTACTTCTTAGTAAGGAAGTGGAGGATCTTGAAGGAACACACAGGCTTGAAGAAGAATACTTCTGTAACAGCACACCTTTAAAAAATCAAACAGCAGCAGCAGATCTTATCAGGAAATCATCACAAAAGATTCAGATATAGGTGAGGACTATGTTTAAGGCATTGCAGATCCTGGAATTAGTCAAACTTTCGTATGTGCTGATTGCAGGTTTAAAGGTGTTCATTCCAGAAATTTTGATAGAGATCTTTGTCAGTGCATTATCAGTAGGGAACCTAATACTGATCTTGCAGATAACAGTGACTCCTATAAACAAGAACAGAAGCAGCAAAGTTTCAAGTTTAGCCTGCTGCATGATTCCAACTCTCTGTCAATTTTTTCTCTGTTGCATCATGGATGAAGGAATGTCTAATAGCAAAAGATAAGTATTCATTGAACCCAGAACTTATCATCAGATGTCTAATGTTGGAGCAGCACTGATTCCAATGCCTGAGTGCCATATTATTCCTAATTATGTGTCCAATCATTGACACAAACTGTTATGATCCTATTCAAGCTTGGCTCGACTCATTTTTCAGAACTGAAGACCTACAGAACATCAAGAGTCTGAAATATCCCTTGCAACATTTGTCGCTTAGTATCCATCAAGGAAACTAGAGTTGCATTCCTTGACCTTCAATTTCCTATTGAGAAAATCACTAGGGTTTGATTCAGAGGCTTTTCTCTCTCTTGCTCCAACCAAGGTCTTCAGCCATTGACTCATTCCTTGTCTAACTCCATATCGCCCAGGAATTTATTGATAAGCCAAGGCATGGATCCTTCATTCACCATCCCTTTATACGTTTTTGTAATCATTAAATTCAAAGTAGAATGCATTTGGAATCTATTTGCGCATCTCCAGAGCTTATCTTAGCCCTCTAGACTTGGATAGGTTCTTCGAACTTGCTATGTCCTTTCACCTAGAGCCCTACCTTATTGAAGATAACCCTGGGGTGGTCGTTGAAGCATATTTAGCCTAGGAATCCTTGAGTTACTTAATCTACAAGACCTGCTGGGGAAGCCTCCCTTGCGGGGATAACATTTGCCCACAAAACTGCAGCGGAATTCGCTACTAAGGTGAAAATTGTGGTGGATCTCATTGTTTCCCTCAACCTAGAATTCCTAGCGAGTCCTTGCACTAGAGTGCTAGATTTTGCGGTAACGCCCCCCAACTCTAATTCTAAGTTAGAAAAAAAGTACATCCACAAGGGTACTAACATCATCAAACACATTTCCACCGAGATGATATCTAGTAAATGTTACAATGTCAAGTCATATCACCTAAGGGAAATCCCACCAAGGATAAGTTCAATACCACAACACATCATCCAACTATATCTTCGTCATGAGAGGAAGGAACAATAGAAATGCTAACCCATCCAATCATCATGTATGAGAACCATGTAGAATACCCCTTCTAGTGACAAACCAACATCATAACATCAACACACCTAGTCACTAGGAAACTCCAACAATATCATGAAACATCTACCTCTTAACACCATCATCATCTAACCCCCTTGGGGAACTAGACCCATCTGTTGAAATTCAAATAGAAAATAGAATTTCGTATCATGGTAATCACTTGTGACTGGTATGCAACCTTTTCTTAGTATTTTCTTGTTTAGTTTTGTCATCAAGCAATTACACAATAGCAAAATATAGAAAAAATAATGCACAAGAGACAAGAGACACCAGAAATCAGGCTCCAAGCCAAGGAAAAACACAACAACAATCATTCTCTTATAGAATCAGACAAAATGAGATATCCACGACCAAGACCAAGACTAGAACTGCCACCAAAACTCCAAGTGCAGCCCTCCTCCAAGTTAATTCCAAAGTCAAAGTCAACATAGGTCAAACTGGTCATCTTCCTTAAATCTCACTCATGAAATTTTGGGTCTTCCAGAAATCTCGCTCCTAAAATTTCAAGCCTGCAACTAGATCAAAGCTTCAGTCTTCCATCACAGAATTTTTTCCTCAAGTGCGAGCTCTTCCTTCCCTTCTTTTTCGTCATTTTCTCAGTTAGGTGCAGAAGATGTGTATGATGATGATGATAGAGTGTCCTTCAAAGTGATCAAACTGTCATCTATATATAGATATATATATGTCCAGGAGGTCAAATGGGTGGCTCTTAGAGGCCCAAGCGACCTATTCCCAAGGAGGGCCAACTTGACAATTTTGGTGGACTTTGACTCAATATAGATTTTTTTTTCTTTACAAAAGTCCAAATGGGACTTGACTCAAATACATTTCTTTTAACTCAAAATAATTTATTTTGTGTTCTTTTTTACTCTATAAGCATGAAGAACATGCCTTGACCAAAATAAAATAATAATAATGAATATAATAAATATGTCAATGATAAAAATTACATTTTATTACATTATGAAGATCAACACTATTTACATTTTCCAACACTCACTCTTAACTAGGGAGGTATTCATAATGACACAATAGAATACTCTCAAGTTGAAATATTCATATACGAAAGGATCCAGATTGATAAGCACCAATGATGATTTACATCATCATAGCCGGCATTGTCAAAAAAGCAAGGCCTTGACTAGCATGCTCTATCTCTCCACTAGATCAGAGCACAATGTTGGGAGGCATAAATTTGGACACCACCGCCTCTCAGGCGCAAACCCCACCCGGGTGTTCACCAAGTATGTCCTCATAGGACCATTTCCTAATCCATTGTCACAATACCTGACACTAGGCAATGTCGGTCCTCGGGATTGTTCTTATCTTGGATTCATGTACTTGACTTACAGTGGTTTGTCCTGGGTAAAGTACAAATCCTCAAGGAATATCAGTCCCAAATGCTTATCCAATCCACCATCCTCCCTACCATTGTTTTTTACTAGGTATATGGTTGTTAGTCCTAGCCATAATACATGACACTTGGAGAATACGGTGTCCACCCTCACTCCCTCTCAACCAGGGAGGAGATCCTCACTCCCTCTCAACCAGGGAGAAAATAACCACAAGCCTAATCTTGTCTCAAAAATACTTATTCTTGAAAAGGAACTTCATCAATGCATCAACTACCTATTCTTTTGTGGAGATATGTATCTTCTCAGTGTTTATCTGCATCATACTCTCGAATCATAAAGCACCTCAACCTTCCTGGTTCTCTGACAATCTTCATGCAACTTTGATTAATTGAATCCAATATGTCATCAAGTAGTTCATCAAACACCTTATGGAGCCAAACTTCTTCATAGCTGATAACACAAGCCTTCACATCTTCTTTCTTCATATTGCAACAAAATTTTGCTTCATGCTCTTCCAAGAAATCATATCAGCTCCAATCATCAGTAGTATCTCTATTAGCATCAACCCAATCAGTGTGTTCAAGTAACCAATCAGGTTCAAGTAGTATTGTATCCATCCAAAATCTTATAGCTCCCTCTTTCCAGCTCAGGTAAGTGAACTTCTTCCCTTTTATGCTGCCATCTAATTGACTTCTCTGATGTATACTTCAAACTGTGTTCTTCTTGTCTTCGTGCTTTGCTACATTCTTCCAATTCTTCCATATGTTAGTCAAGCTTAGATAGATCTTGTCTTGACCTACAACCTTTATTAGAAGACTATGAAAGAACAAAAAAGGCAAGTGCATAGACAAAATAGCAACAGTAATAATCAAAGGAAGGAAGTGTAGAATACTTATCTCTTTGAGTAGAGTCGACTCCCTCTTAATCTTGGACCTTTTCATCAACCTTGTCCTCACATCAGCATGAAGTCATTCCTATCATTCTCAAGAGCTAGGTTTTATTTTTACAACGGAAACGATTAGTTAGGGTTTTTGTTCCTAGAATTTTTCTAATTCAAACATTTGCTAGAGTTTACAAACCCTAGATTCTCCAAAGTCTTCAAGATATGCTATTTAAGAATTGCAAATTCTACAAGCATACTAGAGAGTTAGTTGTAAAACCTTAAAGACATCATTAGCAAGCTCTCTATATGGGAGATAAAATTCATTTCATTCCTTGATTTCAAAAACCTAATCTTTGTATTCAAGGACAAAATTCAAATGCTAACATATTAATGATCTCTAAAATATATCTACACAAGCCCTTTTTATAATGCATTACTATCTTTCAAGAGAGCACTAAATTGTTATCTTAGCATTAAATGCACTATAATTGACATAGGTCATTAATTGCAAATGAACAAAGATTATACGTAACTTTTTCAATCTGACCTTATCCAACCTTGCAAAGATTTGATCCCTTGACTTTTCTTCAATTGACATGTATCAACATTCTTCCAAAGAGATTCTTTAGACTATTAGCCATCGAACCACAGAGATTTCCTTGAGTTGCTTGCAATGTCTTTTGTCTTGGTTCACATCATCTATGGAAGATATGTTTGTCTTTACATAATCTTCACAATACTCACAGACTTCAATATTAGATAGGTCGGCATCAAAGTGTAAATCATCCTTCCTTTATGTATAAGAAGGGAGTCTTGATAGTATGGTTGTTTAACATAATTATGTCATAGAGATGACCTTTCATATACCTCAATAGTTCATTCACAGAGTTTCTCAAGGTTTCGGCCTTACTACATAAATAATTTACATAGTTTCGATCTCTTTTATAGATTGTATAGCAAGGTGACCTATGATACAAACTTTTGTCTGTCCAAACTTTGTCTTTCTCATAAGTTACAGAGCAATGTCCCTCAAGTCCTTCCGTACAACCACAGAACTATATACCTCAGTGTTGAGAAATCTAAAGCAGCTAGATTAGGGGTGATTTCTCTTTTCTTTGATAGTTACTTGTGATGTTCTTTACTTCAACTTGTAGTAATTATAATTAGCTTCTTCTTTTCTTGATTATTATAGTGTTCTTATCATCAAACAACTACCAAAACATAAAGATCAATAGAACAAATCGACACAAGATGTACGATGCTAGCCAAGGCCAAAACCTCTCCTAGAGAAGAAAACCCACAAGAAATTCTTCTCTTCTTATAGAATCTTAAAATGATGAATTCAAAGACCTTTAGACCCAAGATTGAGACCCCTCCAAGACCAAGTCAACCTCCTTTTAGATGAGCTTTTCTTTCACAAAGTCAACCCAAGTCAAAACTTCTTCATTTGCACAACTTCGACCCCTGCAACAAATTTCGGCCTCTTCTGCAGGTCTGCAACTTTTTCGGCCCTCCTGCAACAACTACAACTTCGCATGTGTGGGTGATATAGGTCAAAATAAGGTTTCTTCCTTGCTCGCTTTAGCTTGCTTCTCTTCTTCTTGTTTTGGACTTTGATTCTTGATCTTTTAGCCTTCAAACTTCGGCCCTTCTAGTAGACTGCAATTTGTGATCTTGCTGCAACAATGGATGCCCTAATTTTCACACGTGTAAGAAAGATAGACACAAAAACTTCAGATTTCGACTTTACTTGTCTTCTTAGTTTTTTCTTGACCTTTTCTCTTCTTCCTTGCCTTTAGACTACTTCTTGTTTTGATCAAACTTGCTTGAATAGTCATCATCAAATGAGGTCAAATGCTCTTTATATATACTCTTTCTAGGAGCTCGAATAGCCCTAAACAGGGCCGACTTTTCACACTTAGGCCGACTTGATCTTGGAGGGGTACTTTGACACTTTTGACTCAAAATAAATTCTTTGACTAGATACAAAATGCCCAATAGAGTCTAATACATACAATAATCACTTCTTTGAGCATGAAACCCATGCTATAAAATAACAATAATAATTTTTTCTTTCTTTTTACAAAATATACAAAAATCAAGGGTACATGACATAACACTCAAGACCTCGCATATAATCACAGAAGACAGTGCATTATATTAGCATTCTTCCACAGAGAAAATAGCTTCAGATTTCATATATATATATACTTGTATCATTGTTTCTTAGTGTCATCATTGGTACCTTGAATCTTCAAAAATATGTTGCTACAGTATGCTTCGGATAACTGAGAGAAGTGCCACAGAACCTTTTGTATTGATCGAAGAACAGTATCTCAGAGACTCACATATAACAGAGAACTTTGTGCCTCAGTTTCTGTGTTTTTGCAGAGTAATGATGATTAGCTTCAGAACTTTGTTTGGATGACTTTCACAGAAGAGAGTGCTATAGCTGTCTTGGATTTAGCACAGAGTTTTCCACAAATGTGAATTTTGCTAATGAGTATATCTTTAGTACTTCAGGTTTGCATTGTTAAAGTTTCAAAGGTGGCTCACATAATGGAGAAACGATGTTATAGTTCTTTCACACGAATAAGAGATACAAGACTATATACTAACACTGTCATAAAGATATGTAGATTTTTTATGACATAAAAGAGCTCAGATTTAGGGGATTTGTGCTTGAATGATACTACAGAGACACATCAATATTCCTTCTATGCCAGAAATGTAACTTGAGTTTGTTAGAAATCCACTTGAAATTACACAGTTTCGAATCAAACCACTCAAATTGCTTCAGGGATAATGTGGATCACAACATAGAGATGGATTTGAGAATCTTTTGTCACAGACTAGGTATTAGAACTCTGCCACGATAAATACTTTGATGTCCTCTTTGCTAGAACTGAAATTGCTTTGACCTTAGCCCAGAACTTCTTTTCAAGTCACCAATAGATTCTGATTTGTGTTCAAATTTGTCATATATATATATATATATATATATTGATCTTCAGATTGTTGTAGAGAGGACTTGTTACCAATCTTGAACCTTCAGACTTTATTTGTTGTTGTTGTATTCTTGTGTTTGCCCTTGTAGACACTTTGTTGTCTTAAGAATTCTTCTCATAGACTGTGCATAGAAAAGATAAGACTCTTCGTCCAAGTTGTTCCATCAAACTTGTTGCTTGCTCCACAAAAACATAGTACCTCAGGATTTTTGAACTGGACTTTGATGCTTGCCATATAGAGAACAAAATGATTTGGATGTCATACAATGTTTGATCTATGAGGTATGGACTTCTTCATACGTCTTAAACTCATTATTTCAACTCAGAAAATTCAGATGCCTTGAACAATATTACCACAGAGAGAATTTCAGATGTCTTAGATAGTTCGGTCCTTGATTATTGTCTCTAAATGCCTCTGCTCTTTATGATCTTGACTTCTTAGGGCTTCTCCAACAATGCTCTTGTCCTTACCATAGCTCTGATACCATGTTGAAATTCTAATTTTTTATCATGGTAATTAGTTGTGACTGATATGGAATATTTTCTTAGTACTTTCTTGTTTAGTTTTATCATCAAGCAATTACACAATAGCAGATATATAAAACATAATGCAAAAGAGACAAGAGACACCAGAAACTAGGCTCCAAGCCAAAACAAAACCCCATAAAGGGGAAAACCCAACAACAATCCTTCTCTTATAGAATCAGATCAAAATGAGATATCCAAGACTAAGACCAAAACTGCCACCAAAACACCAAGCCCAGCCCTCCTCCAAGTCACTTCCAAAGTCAAAGTCAACATCGGTCAAACTGGTCATCTTCCTGAAATCTCGCTCCTGACATTTCGGGTCTTCTTGAAATCTCCCTCCTGAAATTTCGGGCCTGCAACTTAGATCAGCGCTTCAGTCTTTCCTCACAAAAATTCTTCCTCAAGTGCAAGCTCTTCCTTCCCTTCCTTATCGTCCTTTTCTCCATTATTTAGGCACAGAAGATATGTATAACTATAATGATGATGATTGAGTGTCCTTCAAACTGATCAATCTGTCCTCTGTGTGTGTGTGTGTGTCCAAGAAGTCAAATAGGTGGCTCCAAGAGGCCCAGGCCAACTTGTTCCCAAGGAGGACTGTTAATTTTAGGCAACAATGGTATGTTCTATGCTTTAGAGCAATTTTACTTCAATTTCTTTATAGCCCAATATCACTATCCAGTTTAACAATCACATCAACATGATAGTAAAATGCAGATAGAACATAAACATAAACAATAGAAGACAAGCCAAGACAAGAGGACACAAGATGTGGCACCAGCGAAGGACAAACACCAATGTGGGAAACCCTTGATCAATTCTTCTTATAGTTTTTGATAGTTCAGCAGAGAGAGAGTACAATTTACAAATCTGATAATTTATAACAGCAACAAAAGAGCCCTAACCAAAAAAGTCAACACTGGTCAACAGGGCAGATTTGACCCTCAACAAATTGGTCAACTTCAGTCAACTTTGGCCTCCAAACAGCAAGATGAATCAGCCCTCAAAACAGTCTGAAATCAGCCCAGTCAAAATTTGGTCAAGCAGTCAACTTGCGGTCAGCCCTAGCTGCAATCAACGCTAGTCAAAGTCAACGTATTGCCTCGATTTCTATGCCTAGAAATGCGGCCTGCTGGGACAGAATTTCTCCACCAAAAATTGCAGTCAAAGAGGTCAACGTTGATGGTCAACGCTTGGTCAAACTGTCCCTGAAATTTGGTCAACGCAGTCAATGCCCAAAACAGAAAATTCGTCCTCCTTTCCTTCGCACGTGTGGAGAGAGATGCTGCCCAGAAATGCGTACCCAATCAATGAGGAGAGAGAGATGTGTGAAGATGAGGGTGTCCAAATGAGAATGAGGCATCATATATTTACTATTTATAGCAAATGTTGAGGATGAATAGACGTCATTGTTGGGCTTATGAGCCTACATGAGTTTGTTGGCTGACCTTGACAATTTGTCCATAATCAAAATAAATTCATAACTTCATTTGTACATGTAAAAATCAGATGATCTCTAAATCAATCCTACACCTCTCGGAGAGAGGAATCCAAGAAAAATATCAGTTGTCATAAATAAGATGACCCATGTGGAGTTTGGCCCTGGTTGGCAATTTTAATACTCCCTATCAACAAGGGAGAACTCCACCTGCTAATCCATCTGCCAATCTATACTATCTTTGCCATCAATGCACTGCTCTGCTTTGCTCTGCTCTATTAAACTATGAAGAAGAAGAAGTGATTGAGAATGTATCATATCATTCTCTACAGACCCGAAGTCAATCCCAAATAAAAAGAGTGTCTCATACCTCTTACTGACCTGAAGACAGTTTCAATCAAAAGAGAGTGTCTCATACCACTCTTACTGACCCGAAGTCAGTTCCAATCAAAAGAGAGTGTCTCATACAACTCTTACTGACTCTAAGTCAGTTCCCATTAATCCCAGATCAATATCGGTCATCCTAGAATAGGGAGTACGGTAGTACACGATGCGTCCATCGGTAGTACTATGGTCCCTATCCTCATTTCCCTACTCATTGGCTAGATGAGAGGTACTTCCCATGAGTCCCAAACTGCATGGGTAGGATGTCTCAGCAGGAGAAGGATGAACAACTCATCCTGCCTACATGTCGCCAAGGGGTATCACAAGGGAAGGCTAAACCACTCACCCTATACACAACAAACAACTAGGGGAAGACTAACCACTCTCTCTATGGTTTCTCACCGCTCCAAGAAGTACCCCAAGCCCCCCGGAGCTCCCAGAGCTCAATGTCCATCTCACATAGGACCCTCATAAGAGGGTCTCTCCACGACTCCAAGTCGTTCTCAGAAGGCCAAGAATTTGACCTTCCCTAGGGGCTTTGTCAGAATATCGGCGACCTGCTCATCAGCCCCAATGTAATGGAGCCTTATTGCTCCTTGTTGTACCATATCCAGATAAAATGGTACCTGATATCTATATGCTTGGAGCGATCATGAAACACGGGATTCTCTGATAATCGGATCCCACTCTGGTTGTCACAGAAGATCACGGTGGTATCCAGCACATGTCCAAACAGCTCACTGAAGAGCTTCCTCAACCAGACAGCTTCACAGGAGGCCATACTAGTAGCTATGTATTCGGCCTCGGCAATGCTCAAGGCAACAGATTTCCACTTCCTGCTCATCCAGGATATTGAAGCAGAACCCAAGGAAAAACAACATCCGAAAGTGCTCTTGTGATCCACCACACTGCCAGCCCAGTCAGCATCAAAATAACCATGCATCCTCACATTTCCAGCAGTGTATCTCAATCCATGAGTGATTGTGCCCCGAAGATATCTCAAAAGATTCTTGGCAACAATCCAATGTATATGATGAGGCTCAACCATGTATTGGCTCAATGTGTTAACTGCAAAACATATGTTTAGACAGGAGTTCACCAAGAACATCCCAAATTTTTCCAATATCTTCAGAGCATATTTTCCTTGAGATAGGAAAATTTCACTTGGCTTTTGCTAGACCTCCAACCCTAGGAAGTAGTGCATCAGTCCTAGGTCCTTCATCTCAAATTCAGAAGCCAACTCCCTCTTATATTTGTGAATGAGAGGATTTGCACCTGTCAGAAAGAGGTCATCCACATAAAATACCAGAATGAGAGGTTTATCATTTTCAACCTTAAAGTAAAGGTTCGGATTGGCTTCACTTCTAGTGAATTCCAGCCTCATCAGATAGCTATCAATTCTCTCATACCAAGCCCGGGGTGCTTGCTTCAATACATAGAGAGCTTTCTTCAACCTGCATACATGAGATTCCTGATCATGAACCTCAAACCCCTCGAGTTGTTCCACATAGACTTCCTCTTTGATTGAACCATGCAAGAAAGTGGTCTTGACATCCATCTGATGTAGGTTCCATCCTTACAAGGCAGCAAGGGCTATAATCGAGCGGATGGTGGTGTATCGGGCAACAGGTGCAATTATCTCATCGTAATCTACACCTTCCTTTTGAGAGAAGCCTCGAGCAACAAAGCGAGCCTTTAACTTTTCTACACTTCCATCAGCTCCATGCTTGATTTTGTAGAGCCACTTAGAGCTGCCAAACAATTTTTCCTGGGGTCTAGGAACCACATCCCAGACATCATTCTTCATAATTGACTCGTATTCTTCATTCATAGCATCCTTCCATACTTGTTGCTTCACAGCGTCTTCGAATGATGAAGGCTCATTTTGAATGATAGTGCTCATGGTAGTCAAATATCCTTGATACTTGTTCGGCTTCTTTCTTTCACAGAAAGTCCCCCTTGGTGCAATGTGTCTCTCGGCATCTTCGAGAATCTCCCAAGGCCATGAGGGTCTCCTCTTGGAGGAGCAAGGCTCATGAGGAGGAGGATCAATAGGATCCACAGGTTCATCAACATCGGGCATTGTTTCGTCTTCTTTTTCACCCTGATTTCCTGTGTCAACTTCTTTGTCCTTCCTTAGGATAAGAAGGTTGTTGATCTTCCTGAGGGCCATATCTTCGTCGAAGGTCACAGCATGACTTATCTCAACTCCTTTTGACCAGCCACATAAATTCTATATCCCTTAGAATTTTCACTATAGCCCACAAAGATTCCTTTCTTTCCAGAGGCACCCAATTTGCTTCTTTTCTCTTTCGGCACATGAAAATATACGGGCTTCCAAAAGTTCTAAAATGAGAGACATCGGGTTTCTTACCAGTAAACATTTCTTCGGGATTCTTGGAGTCCAATGCTTAATGAGGGCATCGGTTTTGAATATACGTGGCGATATTTGCAGCTTCAACCCATAGAATCTTCGGAAGGCCTTGAACATGAAGCATGGCACGAATAGCTTCTACAATAGAATGATTCTTCTTTTCATCCACACTATTCTGCTCAAGAGTGTATGGCGTTGTAATCTCCCTCTTAATGCCAAATTCTCTGCAATAATCTTGGAATCCATTGGATTCGTACTCAGTCCCATTATCAGTCCTCAATATCTTGATTTTCTTCTAGAATTGGTTTTCGACCAAGGCTTTGAAGTGTCGAAACCAGATCAACACTTCATCCTTCTTTTTCAAGAAGTAGATCTAGGTCTTACAAGAATAATCATCCACAAAGGCGAGATAATATAAGCATCCTCCCAAAGAGTTTACGGGCATCATACCAGATATGTCGGAGTGGATCAATTGCAATATGTTTGTGGTCTTGCTATCACTTGAGAGGAATGGTCCCCTTGTAAGTTTTCCTTTGGCACATCCCGGGCATACACCTTCATGCTCTACTTTGAACTTGGGCATACCTATCACCATCTGTCTCACATCGGATAGAGCCTTATAATGAAGATGGTCGAATCTTCGATGCCATAGTTCAGATTGTGGAGATGTGTTGCAAGACATGGCTCCCAATGGACTTCCTCCAACTTGATATAAAGTGTCAACCCTGAACCCAAGAGTAAAAGCATCTTTAAAATTTCTTTTCCAAACACGTACCTTTCCATCGATAAAAGCCACCTTGAATCCTTTGTCTTCCATTGCTGAAATGGATACCAGGTTCTTCCTAAATCAGGTACATATAGTACTTCTTGCAAATGAATAGTGACCTTGATTCAATTGAAGGGTAACATTCCCTACTCCCTTCACGGGATAGGTGGCATCATCTCCAAGGATGATCTCCAAGTTTGTCTCCTTTTCTATCAAATTAGAGAGGGCTTTCTTGTATCCGATGAAGTGCCTTAAGGCACCACTATCAATCAGCCAATTTCCCAAAGTGTTTGGAAGAAGGCAATGGAGAGGGCCGATATAAGATAGTACTTTTTTTTCTTATTTGAACCTACACTGTTTTTCCTCTTGGCATGAGCAAAGAACGCAGTGGGGTTGCTTCTATTAGAAGGGCATTTCTTGCTCCACCATTCTTATTTCTTCTTGAATGCATCTCAACATCAATTCTTCAAACCCTGGAATTTGATCATTGTTGAGTATAGTGGTTCTAAATACATACCACTCAGGTGGAAGTCCTTCAAGGGTGGTGAGAGTAAGTTCCCTATCAGGAATGACTTCTCCAATCAAGAGTAGATCACTCTTGATCTCAGTAATCCTCAAGAAATAGGATTGAATGTCCTTGTCCTTGCCCTTCTTAATATCCTTCAACTTATTCTTGAGAAATAGAATTTGATTAGCATTACTAACCTTGAACATGTCGACCAACTTGTCGTAGATCTCCTTGGAGGTCTTCAATTCGAAGATATAGGCCACCAGATGCTTGTCAATGGAATCCCTGATAATCTTCTTCGCTTTGACATCAGCGCTATTGTACTTGGTCTTCGCAGCAGTTGGTGCAATTTGAAGGAGGTTCAGGGATTTTACCCTAAACATAATCCATCACTTCTTTTTCTTCCAAGGTCAAATAAGGAGACATCTTCCATCCATGATAGTCAGATTTATCATGGAGATTGTCTTCAGCCGGGAAGTAGGATGAGGAACCCATTGAACCTTTTGTCCTCATCCAACTGTCTTTGGTGATTGCTCTTTCACTCTTGCTTGGGATTTGTCTTCATCTTAGCTCTGATACCATCTTAATTTTAGGCAACAATGGTATGTTCTATGCTTTAGAACAATTTTACTTCAATTTCTTTATTGCCCAATATTAATATCCAGTTTAGCAATCACATCAACATGATAGTAAAATGTAGATAGAACATAAACATAAACAACAGAAGACAAACCAAGACAAGAGGACACAAGATGTGGCACCAGCCAAGGACAAACCCAAACATGGGGAAACCCTTGATCAATTCTTCTTATAGTCTTCAATAGTTCAGCAGAGAGAGAGTACAATTTACAAATCTGATAATTTATAACAGCAAAAAAAAGCCCTAACCAAAAAAGTCAACATTGGTCAACAGGGCAGAGTTGACCCTCAACAAATTGGTCAACTTCAGTCAATTTTGGCCTCCAAACAACAGTATTAATCAACCCTCAAAACAGTCTAAAATCAGCCCAGTAAAATCTGGTCAAACAGTCAACCTGCGATCAGCCCTAGCTGCAAGCAATGTTGGTCAAAGTCAACGTATTGCCATGATTTTTGTGCCCAAAAATGCGGCCTGCTGGGACAAAATTTCTCCACCAAAAACCGCAGTCAAAGAGGTCAACGTTGCTGGTCAACGCTTGGTCAAATTGTCCCTGAAATTCGGTCAACACAGTCAATGCCCAAAACAGAAAATTCGTCCTTCGCCCCTATGGAGAGAGAGGCTGCCCAGAAATGTGTACCCAATCAATGAGAGAGAGAGATGTGTGAAGATGAGTGTGTCCAAATGAGGATGAGGCATCTTGTATTTATAGCAAACATTGAGGATGAACAGACGTCATTGTTGGGCTTCTGACCCTACATGAGTTTGTTGGCCGACCTTGACAATTTGTCCATAATCAGAATAAATTCAAACTTCATTTGTACATGTCAGAATCGGATGATCTCTAGATCAATCCTACACCTCTTGGAGAGACGAACCCAAGAAAAATATCAGATGTCATAAATAATATGACCCATGTGGAGTTTGGCGCTAGTTGCCAATTTTAACAAGGGCTGACTTGACAATTTTGGTGGATTTTAACTCAATATAAAATTATTTTTCTTTTCTTTACAGCAGTCCAAATGGGACTTGATCAAATACATTTCTTTTAACACAAAATAATTTCTTTTTACTCTTTTTGACTCTAAAATAATAAAATAATAATAATGAATATAATAAATATGGCAATGATAAAATTACATTTTATTACATTATGAAAACTGACACAAATTACGTCTTTCGACATCATCATCCAAGAACAAAATGTAGAACAATCCAAGATAAACCAATACACCAAAACCAAACCATAATGAACTAGCATGCTTCATAATCATCAAAAATATGTAACCAGAAGGTGATCAACAAAGCAAAAGCATGGGTGAGAAGACCACTAAACTAGTGAGCATAATCATCCAACCAAGGAGAATTAAGACTCCACCAACCAAAGGCTTCCATCAAATGATCCAATGCCATGAAAAGAAGCGACTCCATGAAGATAATCCCATGATGTCGATTCAATGCTTCAAGATGCTACTAACAAATCTCCATCAATGTGATGAAAATCACAATGTGGAACCTCATAAATATAAGGCATAACAAGGTCAATAAAAGAAGTATCCCATGACATGAGAATAGAAACATTGGCTAGAATGTTATAGCCAGATTCAAACCAAAGCCATAGAATTCTAGGGAATTCAATGCAATTCCAAATTCCCTTACGTCATCAATCTAAGCCTTAAGAGTCATTTAAATCATCCATATCCTTACTCAAAGTAGACTTCAAAGATTCCCACAACTACTTTAATTTTAATTTATAATAAGCTAGAACAAGTCATGTACTAGTCCAAAGTACTTTCATGCCATGTGCAACTCTGAAAAAAATAGTCAATATTGCTCCTACTTTAAGTGTCCATGCTTTAGTCCCAACCACTCTTGTCTCAATTAACAATGGGGAATGCAATCTCCTTGGCAGGATTTAGGATGATCAAGTTATCTCAATAGGGTTGACACAATCCTTAATTATGACTTCAATCGTTTTTGTCCCAATTACCAATGGGGAATGCAAGCTCTTTGGTGGAATTTTGGATGGTCGAGTTTTCTCAATAGGGTTGGCATGGTCCTTGATTATTACTTTTGTGCACCTTAGCTAACATCCCATTGTAAACCCACTAACAAGATGAAATTGTTTCATAGAAAGAGTAAGTGCAGGTCATCCTTGTTGAAATTCTTTTGCAAGCTAGAATTTCTTATCATGATAATTACTTGTGACTATTTTATATGTTATTCCTTTAGTATTCTTCATTTAATTAGGTCATCAAGCAATTATACATTCAATTATGCAAGAAAGTAGAAATCATAGTGCACAAGAGACAAAAGACACTAGAAATTTGGCCAAAAGCCAGGGAAAAACCCACAAGGGGAAAACCCAACAATCCTCTCCTTGTAGAATCTTAATCAATGAGACAGCAATCCAAGTCATAGACAAACTGACCAATAGACCAATTTCCCAATTGCCAAGTCAGCCCTTCACCATTAGTCTTCATGAAATTATGTCCATAAGTTGTCCCATGTCTGTCATACATCTAACCATAATATGTCAGATGCTTATCCTTAGTACTGCCTCAAAAAAGGGTATACAAACTGCCACTAAAAGGTTATGTGAGCTACCTCAGAAAAGGGTATATGAACTGCCACATATATACCATGCGAGGTGCCTTTGTTGTGCCATGCAAAGTGCCTCTATTATGCCACAAATGTGCCTTTGTTATGCCATGCAAAGTGCCTCGGTTATGTTATGCGAAGTGCCTTTGTTCTGCCATAGATGTGCCTTTGTTATGCCAAGCGAAGTGTCTTTGTTATGCTATGAAAAGTGCCTCTGTTCTGCCACAGATGTGATACACGAGTTGCCTTAGAAGTTCGAAGTTTGGAGGAGGACGAATAGGTGTATAAATAGCCCTCTTGTCCATGTGAAAGTGTGCCTCTTTTGAGCAAGCCGACTTGTCATCTAGAGGGCTGACTTGGCAGATGGAGTTTGACTAAAAGATACATAAAAAATTATTTTTCTTTCTTTTAAAGATATCCAAATGGGACATGATAAAATCATTTTCTTTTTGTCTTGAATAAATTCTTTTTGACTTCGTTACAAAAACATAATTATGAATACCGAACCTAGTTACAATTTCAACAATCCAAGGGAGGTGAAGAAGATCATCTTCCTTAAGCTTCGTCTTCTAGATTCTCAACCTCTTCTTCATCCAACCCAACCTTCTAATTCCAAGCGATTCTCTATGACTTGGTTTGTGCAATCACAACTTAAACCTTATTCCTCTTATTTTCCTAAGTTGCACTGAACCACTATGCAAAAGAAGCAACTTGCTCATGATATGCCATTGTCTTCTTCTTTCTAGCAACCACTTCTTCATGTAACTTCTCCAAACCCCATCTTTCAAGCATCTGCTTGATCTTTTGAATGTCAACACAATAGATAAGGGTTCATCAACGCATTCTCAACTCCTCCACCAAATAACCCTTCTCTCATAAACATACAATGTTTATCCAATTTGAACTAATAAGTCTCCACAAATTGATCAATCCAATAAGACGACATCCATGACACAATCAAGATAGTTGAAACCATCATCTCATACCACTTATCAAAATATTAATCAGTTGTGAACTACCCCTTAGTTGAATCGACATAGTGAATAAAGTTCTTGGAACATGGACCATAGAAACCATCCTCCTTGGGCTGATGCACATCTCTTCCTAGTGGGTTTTCTCATTGGACCATAATAAACAACATCATCAAAGAACCATAGGTAAACTACTAATCCTTATCCTACATAGCTAAGCAAGCTTGGATAATCTCATTTGTCAAGTAATTACACAAATCTAGCAAACTCCCCTAGCAACAAAACTCCACCGCATAGGTAGCTCTCTTCATACATTCATTTTGAGCAGCTTTTGTGCAAAATACATAAGACTAGCAATTGTAATGCTAACCACACCAAGGAGTTATTAATAGATGAAAATTACACCCCCTCAATGTTATGTGGCTGCTAGACATAACACATATCCTCTAGTGTCATGAATTCTACATCGGTATCAGATCCTTCTCCCAAAGACTTTTATCTCTAGCCTTGAAATGCAACATTAATATCTTTTCCTTCATTTGGTAATCCAATGAATCCCTTCACCATCTTACAATGGAAGCACAAAAATCTATCCAACTAGATAGCTCTAGTTTGCACATGACTCAATACTAATTTGGTCATCTCATTGATGTTGAACTCCCAAAACAAGGCACATAAAGGAAGTTCATCAACCTTGAATCGAACAATGGATCAAATACAGGTTTGAATTTCAACTGAGGAATACCACTTGGTGCAATGGAAATCGTGTCATATAAAGTAGCAGCTGGCTCAAGAAAGGCTTTCTCATCTACAATATCATAATTCACAAGATCAACAATATCCATGTACCCTTTAAGATCTTGATCTTGAAGTTTAATTCACTCATCAAATTCTTAGTATGGTATCAATGCTTTCCTCAATTATATAATCTACGCCTTCAACCATCGAGGCTTACACTCCTAAACAAGTTGGGCTCATCTAGGTGTAGTAGGTGGTCGACCTAGGATCGAAACCTACACCATCCTTCAAACCCTCCAATATTGGAGAATATAAGAAACCACTATAAGCTTGTGGCAAGTTGCAGCAATATTTTTGTTATAAAGGTTCAAAAGAAAGAAATAATAATAGTGATCTTATTTAATTCTCATAATTCAATCTAAATTGCCAACCTTTCCTTCTTCTTTTGGACTATCAATGATGGACATGCCTATTCACTTAATTGCACTAATTTAATGAACCTAATTGCCAACAACTTATCTGATTCGAATTTTACTTGTCCCTATAAACAATGCCACAATATCCTAGGGTATTTCTTTACTAGCGTAAGAATTATTTCTAGATCACAATAAGTAAATCACCTCATTCTTTGGGATCCCTTGTCAAATCCTTATAACTCCAACCAAATGCTTCTACAAACTCTTGAGATAGTGCTCAATCTTGGCTCACTATCTCAATATCCCAACAACTAACAATCTCCATGTTTTCCCCTTCACCTTCTTCATAGAGCTTTATCTTAATAGTGCCAAGATAGATACACACATCAACCATGTTACCCACCAAAATGGGTAACCCCATAGGAGAAAACAATATTTACCCTCTGCAACATCTTGATACAATTGTCAATAACATGGCTAATAAGATGAGATAATACACATACTATAATACCTAGAATTGAAGTTTGACAAGTTAGCCATATTAGACACACTAGAAGTCTAGAAGCAATGCAGTGAAGGTTAAAGATACCTAGGCCAATTAGGTTGTGAGAGCCCTTGAACAGGTGCAAATTGTGTAGCCAATACATCAAAGGTGTTAAATTGTTTAGCTATGGTCAGTCTTCATAATTAATACTCTTAGTCTTAATGTATTTATAATGATAAATGCAAAGCATGTTCTTCATGCTAGTGTCAAAAGAAAAAAATATTAAGGCATGTTCTTCATGTCCTCAGTAAAAGAGAAAATTTGAATTTTGAAATATGAATTTTTGGCTCCAAAAGTAGTCAAGTCGACTCCCCTCTAGTAAGTTCAACCTCAGCTTCTAGAGGCACCCACTCGACCTCCCAATAGACTATAATACGACACCATTTTGTCCTCCTCCAAGAAAAGCAACTCGGTCCATCTGAGGTCAATGAAGGGGAGGTCTGAGGCCAACGAAAGATATCTATCTGAGGCAAATGAAGTCAGCAATTTTGAGGCCAACAATGAAGCATATCTGAGGCTAGCATTGAAGCATGTCTAAGACCAACGAAGAAGTAGACAAAAGGGAAATCTATGACAGATTTTCAGAGGTTATCTAAGGAGCAGTCTTAAAGAAAAAGATCGAATTTTTGCCACAAGGAAATTCTCAATTAAGAAGATCAAGGATGAGTTTGTGGAGCAGATTATTGACCTAACTAGAGGGAAGCATGACCAGGTGTGACCTAGCTATACTTGTTGGTCTAATTGACCTTGTATTTGACTGATGTATCTCTATTGAACTCAATGATTTTTCAAAGGAAAAGGTTTTTGGGTTTTCCCCCCCGTGGGTTTTCCCAGGGTAAATGGTTGTGTTCTTGATTTGGCTATCTCTTTATGATCCTAATGTCTATGGTTGAAGATCTTCTGTGTAATTGCTTTATGATGAAATTGAATCAATAAGAGGTACTTGCATCCATCCCTAATTTCTAACATTCTTTGGATTCTTTGGACATCATTTTACCATCGTTCCAAATATTGTGGTAAAAACAAAGAAATGCCATCCTTTTTTACTCTCTTCCACTTGGTTTGGTTAGAATCATCACTAAATTTTGGCTTGTATAAATGACATGAAATAGGAAGATGCATTTTCTTATAACCAATAAAATAAATATCTTTGACAGTGTTCTCATCTATAGTTGAATTTATTTTCATTGTTTGTCTTAATTTTGAAGTTCCATTACCAATATCTTTCTCTATCCATTCCATTTCCTCGTAAAATTTAGTAAGTGTATATAATGTTGTAAGACATTGTGTTATGTCGGTGTATACAAATTTGCAACGACAAACCGAATACAAACAAATAATTTGTTTATTCTTCCAGTAAGATAGATACTAACTGACATATCAAATCTTTAATTTGTTGGTCACATTGTTGCGAGTTTTCAAGAGGCGTCATCTTTGTACATTTCAAATCTTAAATTGCCAAATTAGACTACACGGTATATACATAATCATCATGAAAATTAGCTAATGTTACATATTGTGTGAGATTTATTTTCTTCCAATACCATAATAATGCAAGATTGCAGAAGGGTGCAACAAATTTCCACAGTTTTTGTCAAACTCTTTGTATCATGCACTAAAAAGGACTCACTCGTTCAGATATGTAAGGCTCAATAGGAGCCACCATCAAGTGTGGGCAAATTTAAAGAATTGGAAATGGATGAGTTTGAAGGTAAAAATTGATTCACAATGGAATTAGCAATTGTTCTCTCACTATCTCAAAATGATTGAATGGAAAGTGGTTTCCAAGTTATTCCCATTCTCATCATCATCAACCCACTCTGCACGCTAACAATTCAAATTGCTCACACTCCTTATCTAGATTGCACAACAATGCTTTTATATTAAAGAACAAAATTAAATAACAAGCCTTTCAATAAGTACACTATTTGTGGGATATCAAAGCTAAATCATATAAAAAGGATACATTGTAGAACATTCACTAATCCAATTATGTTGATTTTTGGTAGCTAAGGTCAATATTCAAATCAGCCTTTTAAAAGAAATTAAAATTAATAATTTTAAGCTCGTGTAGGTTCCACAAAGATAGGTCGGCCCCACCATTTGAATCAATGTGACCCTTGGTCAAAACCACTTGATTTGACCACTATATATACACATTCGACCTCCTCCATTTGGCATCAACTAGGATCTCACACAAAACATTTGTTTTCTATTCACAAATGCGAAGGAGAAGAAAGTCTTCTAAAGTTTGACCAGGCCCACTTTTGTCGTTCGTTGACCAGCACTGGCCTGACCTGTTTGACCGAATTCTAAGGAAGTTGATCGAAGTTTTCTAAGGTGTTGTTTGACTGAATTCTAAGGAAGTTGACCGAATTTTCCTCAGGCACAGTTTGACTGAATTCTGAGGTAGTTGACGAAAGTTTTCTGAGGCACAGTGTGACCAAATCTGAGGTAGTTGACTGTGTTCTGTTATGGGCAGTTTGACCAAGTTCTAGGCAGAGTTTTGTAATATTCCTAGGGAATTTTTACAGTAAATAACAAAGCAAACACAGACATAAAACCACGAAAATCAAACACATGAATTAGACCATGAAATTTCACCAAAATTCGCGTTGTTGAGCCATTTTATTATAATAAGAAGAGGGTACAATGAGGTGTTGGAAAGAGTGCACCTGGGCTTGCTCAAGGCAAGCTAGCCCAAATGAGCAATAAGAAATCTCTCTCCAATTTGTTGTTTCTCTTTCCTGACTTTTCACTGAAACTACCCAGAAATATCTTGTTGGTTGTGAAGAACTGCTACTAGGGCCTCCTTCGGTGCTCAGAAAATTCCAGAAATAACCCCGGGCTCTCCACCAAATACCCAGAATAACCCACGAAAGAATTGGCCAAATGTTGACCTGGAATTTTGGCCCAAATTCCCCCTAGCTCCTCTAGTTGTTGGCTGAGTTGGGACCCCTGTTTGACCCTCAAATCTGCCCAGAAAATTCTGCAAAATTAATCTCGGGCTCCTCTCACCAAACCCACAAAAACCCAGAAAGGGTTTGGCCTGAATCCACCAACCCAAAATTACCCAAAATTGGTGCGTTCTCCTCCAACTGTTGGCCCAACACCCAGTTCAGAAATCTCTGCTAAATCCCTGCTCCAAAACTCCTCCACTGAGTTGGAAATTCCTACAATATTTCTCCCGAAAGAGAAGTGAGAGTCCAGCCTTCAAATCCCGCTAACTCTAAGTAATTTTATTGCTGCAAAGCCCAGAAAATGACTGCGTAGGCCCTAGGAAGGCAAATTCATCCCACACTGAAGCAAGTACCTCTAGCCCTGAAAATTACTCCATAATTTCGTCCTTCCCCAAGGAAATTTCCTGTAAATTCCCGAAGGGAAATTCTCCGTGAATCTCCTCCTCCAAGCACCACAAATTAGCTTCTGCGTCCCTGTCAAGAGGTAGGAAATTCGACCCAAGTGATAGCCTCCAATCCAGCCCAAAAATCCCTGTCCAAACTCTAGTCTAACTATAAGAGAATTTCCTGCAAAACTCCGAAGCCTCTAATCCACGCTTGCTCCCACAATGTGCTCCACAAAGATACCTCTGCACCCAAGAAATGTGTACTGCTAAGTAACTCCTGCAATGATGCCCAAAGGAAACTCTGAATTGAGCTCCCCAAATTTCCTCACTAGGGAGACACTCGAAGTTCTCTGAAATGAGGGTGGAATTCCTGCTTGAAAATTCCTTGTGCTAAACAACACAGTTGTCTTGGCTAAGCAGCTCAAGAGAACAATTGTTAGATTGTCAAATGATCAAAGATGCCCAAAAGTGAGACCCCCAAGCTCTATTTATAATTTGTTGGTCCCTTCTCTCCTTGTGGTCCCCACTCTCTCTCTCTCTCCTAATTCGCACTTCCTTCTCTTTCCTCTCTCCTCCAAGAGTGTGAGTTCCCTCCTTGGGTCGAATTCTCTTTCTTGTGGCCCCCACATTCCACTAGAGCCGCAATTTTTCCCTTTTCCTCCTAAGTCCCAATGCCGAAATTGCATCCTCTCCCAAAACTCATCTCTAATGCTGAAAATCAAAATTGGGGATATTACAAGTTTGATTAGGAAATTTGACTAAATCTCTAGGCAGTTTGACCGATATTTTAGGCAGCAGCAAGAGGCCAAAATTCGACCTGTTAACTCAAGGTTGACCGAATTTATAAGCAATTGTAGGAGGCCAAATTTAGGCCCATTTGACCAATGCTAGTTTGTTGGTTTAGTTTGACCAAATTTGACTTGGAAAAATCACATTCTACTTTTGTTGAACTAAACAATTTCACCATCCAAAGAAAAGATTAAATGAACCCGCTATGTTAATGTATCCATCCACTTCATGTTCTATCCTAAATACATGTGGAAAGCATCTTGCATCAGCGTCATGCAAAGGATCTAGTTACCCATTAGTCACATATCCTTTGCAAATGGATCTAGTCACCCACTAGCCAAATACCCTTTGGCGATATGGTCAGGTATCCCCTGACCGAAGTAAACACAAGACTAGTCCTGGGTCACCAACTATCCAAGTCGTCACTTGGAACCAGGTCAATACCCCTAACCAATGGTGAAACCCTAGGCCAATTTACCATTCCTTCATGTCATCACATGATACTTGAATGGTAAAACAGTTGCTCGATGCTATGGGGCACTCAGCCTACCCACTAGCCAAGTAACCCTTGGCAATATGGTTAAAACCTTCTGACCGTGGGAGCACTCCAAGCCCTAATGCTCTCTGGGCCATTCTCTATTAGGTCTGTATAATATTAGTGTAGCCCCCTTATTGTTATTGTTATTGTTGTGTCCATGTCGCCCTCATATTGTTATTGGTGTGCCCTTACATTATTATTGTTATGTAGGCTCTGATTATATTGTGACCCCTTAGACTCCTATATATACCAAGGAGGTCTTGTCATTTGTATCATTGAAGAATTGTTCATTTATGTGATGTAAAGGAGGTTTCTCCCTCGAAGAGGCTAATTTTCAAGTCGTTGATCTATCAATTCTCCTGTTTTGTGATCTGGTTGCATAACAGTTGGTATCAAAGATTTGGATTCTAGGGTTTCGCTGCTTCAAACAAGTTATCTTGGTGTTTTTGCTATAACTCTTTTTCTACGAAGTTTCAGAAGTTGAAATTTTGACCACTTGGAGCCGAAATCTTGGTGAACTTTGTGTAGAAATTTCAGATCTTGGTTCACTATATTTTCTAAGATATGGTCCGAAGAAATTAGGGTTTCTACATGCTCCAGAATCCAGTGTCAAATAGGTGACATAGGGAATATCGTCATAACTTTCTTTTCAACCATCAGATTTGAATTTCATAAAAAGTGACTGAAAGTGCACAGATTGTAGTTTTTCATGTATCAATTTTAGGGTTGAAGGTTTAAATAGTGACAGGTGGCATCCCGTACAAGTTTGCTCTACTAAACCAGTCCATAATTAGGCCATCATGGGAGATTTGGCATAACTTTATATTGAAGAATCCAATCTTGGTCTGACTTGTCGCGTTGAAAAGAAAACTCAGAGTGCTACCACAAGACCGAATTTCGAATCTTGGGAGGTCGAAATTTCAAAGATACAACAATTTCAATATCAAGCTTCAAAAAGTAAGAAGAAAAAGGTGTGTATTCTTTAAAATTTGCATAAGTTTTGTTTGAACAATCGTCTGAAGTAACTCAAAAGGCATAGTAAAACATAGATATCATTATTTGGTTCCAATATGCCTCGAAACAAACAAAAAAAAAATGGATACTTCCAGTAAGCAACTAGGAAGCTCTACTATGACACATGAAGAAGAGGAATAAATGCAACATGATATATCAAAATTACACGACCAAGTGCAACAAATTTCGCTCTCGCAAAGAGTAACCAAAAATGAAATGGAAGCTAAGATGGATGGTTTGAAGAATGGTATATAACAATGATAATGTAAGGGCACAATAACAACAATAGCAGGCTTCTATGTGGCACAACAATAACAATATGGGGGCTACATGGGCACAACAATAACAATAGGGGACTACACTAACAATAACAATAAGGAGGCTACACTAATATTATAGGGACCTAACATTCTCCCTAGCCACATTACATGGCTCCTGGTCAATACCCTTGACCTTGGGAGAATGTCTACCCTTGATGCTACAACATCAACATTGTCTCTCAACGAATGAGGCATTTCTCAACCACTCAAGCTTGTCCTTGAAGTAGACAAACTTCATCTAGGGCATAGGTTTTGTGAGAATGTCAACAACCTGCTATTTAGTATTTGTATAAATGTATTGGAGCTTAACTGCTCCCTTTTGTACCATGTCTCGAATGTAATGGTACTTGCTTTCAATGTGCTTTGACCTGTCATGGAAAACTAGATTTTCTAAAAGCTTCACACAACTTTGACTGTCACAATATATCATGGTCGTATCCAACACCTGATCAAACAATCATGTGAGTAGCTTCCAAAGCCACATTGCTTCAAAACTCGCCAAACTAGCTACAATATACTCAACCTGTCTACTTCCTACTCATCCAAGATATCATAGCAAAACCCAAATTGAAGCAACATCCTAATGTGCTCTTCCTGTCTTCAGCAACCCCTGCCCAATTTGCATATGTATATCCCTACAGTTGTACTTCACCATTTGAGACATATCTCGATTCTCAATCCATAACCAACTGTACCACGCAGATATCTCAACACATACCTTGCCACAATCCAGTGTTAATGCCTCAGTTCCACCAAGAACTAGCTCAAAGTATTCACTGCAAAGAAAATATCAGGTTTGGTATTAACCAGATACATCAATGAACTGATCAATCGTCGATACATAGATGGATCCACCAAATCTGAATTAGAGTCTCTCAGCTTCTTCAAATTGGTCACCATGGGGGTGGGCATGGACTTGGAATCCATCATCCCAAATCTACGAAGCATCAAAATGATATACTTCCCTTGACCAAGGAAGATCTCTCATGGCTTTTGCCATACTTCTAATCCCAAGTAGTAATGCATCAAGCCTAGATCCTTCATTTCAATGTCAAAGGTCAACTCCATTTTACACTAATCAATGGAAATTTACGCTCCTGTCAGAAACAAGTCATAAACATATAACAACAAGATCACGGGCTCACCTTTAACAAACTTGTAGTAAAGGTTGGGATCGACAACACTCTTGATAAAACCAAGACTCATCAAGTATCCATCAATCCGAGAATACCAAGCTCGAGGTGTCTGCTTGAGTCCGTACAAAGCCTTCTTTAGTCTACAAACATCATATTCCCTCTCATGTACCTCAAAGCCCTGAGGTTGTTCTATGTACACTTCTTCCTCAATCACTCCATTGAGGAAAGTGGTCTTCACATCCATCTGATGTAATTTCCAACCCATAATAGAAGCAATAGAAATAATAGTTCTAATAAAGTGTACCTGGAAACTGAAGCATGTGTCTCTTCATAGTCCTCTCCCTCTTTCTAGGAGAACCCTCTTGCCACGAATCGCACTTTGTACTTCTCTATGTTGCCATATACTACATGTTTGATCTTGTATACCCACTTGGAAGTCACCACTGACTTCCCCTTAGGTCTCAGCACAATGTCCCACACATCGTTCTTCATGATGGACTGATATTCCTCCATCATGGCATCCTTCCAAACTTGCTAGCTTGTTGCCTCCTCATAGTTGGATGGCTCGAAATCAATGATGTGACTCATCAGTGTTGCATATCCTGAGTAGTTCTTAGAATGTTTGCTTTCGCTAAAAGTCCCACATGGAGTTGCATGTCCCTCTGCATCTTGCAATGTACTTCAAAGCCATGATGGTATCTTCTTGGATTCTAGAACAATGATCCTAGGTTGTTCCACTGGCTCAATGGGCCCTTCTGGTTCTTCTTGATGATCTAAAGGATGATCCACAGGTGCAGAAGGACCTAAACCCACATCCATGGGAGCATCTTCTCCTCATCATCAATATCCATGTGAAGTTCTTTGGATCTCCAGTAGGCTGCATCCTCGTCAAAGGTAACGTCCCAGCCAATCTCAACCTGTCGTCGTCCTGGAACATAAACCCTGTAAGCCTTTGATGTCTCAATATATCCAACAAATGTTCCCTTCTTCCCAGATGGTTCCAACTTCATCCTCTTTTCCTTGGGTACATGAATGTAGACTGGACAACCAAAGATACTTAAATGCCCACCCTCTGGTTCCTCACCTGTGAAGGCTTCTTTAGGAGTCTTATTCCCCAAAATCCAATGAGGACTTTTGTTCTGAACATAAATTGTTGTTTTGGATGCCTCTCCCCATAAGAATTTGGGTAGATCTTGACCATTAATCATTGCCTATCGGCAATCCCATTTTGTTGTGGGTTATAAAGGACTATCAACTCCCTCTTAATCATTGCTTCCTTGCTGAAGGAAATGAGGTCCTTGGATGTATACTCTCCTCCATTATCTGACCTCAGAAGCTTGATTTTCTTCCCTGTCAGGTTCTCTACCTGAGCCTTGAACTCTTGGAACTTGCTGAAGACTTCATCCTTGGTCTTCATGAAGTAGATCCATGTTTTCCAGGAAAAATCATAAATGAATGTTACATAGTACCAAAAACCACCCAGCAATGATACTATCATCGATCCACATACATATGAATGTATTAGATCCAAGATCCCCTTGGACCTATTGTCACTGCCCAGAAAAGATCCCTTGACATTCATGCCAAGTGCACAACCCTTTCAAACTCCTTCATGCTCTACCTAGGGCTTTGGAAGACCTGTAACCGTATTCATCAATGTTGGCAAAGCTTCATAATGAATGTGAGCAAATATTCAATGCCATAACTATTAATTTTAGATAACAATGGTATGTTCTATGCTTGCAACAATTACTTCAATGTCCTTTTGTCAGACCAATGACAATTTCCACTTAGATTTCAATAGCAATCACATTAACCATTAGATCAACATTAACAGTAACTATAGATAGGACATAAACAATAAAATGCAGAAGACAAGTCAAGACAAGAGAACACAGATATTTAGGCTAATGCCAGGGCAAAACCCCACAAGGGGGAAAACCCAACCAATCCTTCTTATTGATTAATATCAAATGTCCAGCAGAGAGAGAAAAATCCAATTTTTATAATGATGATAAACAAGAGGCCCAAAAACTAATATGTCAAATGTTGCAAATCTTAACACTGTCAACAACAATCAAACTGCCCTGACCACAAAAGTCAATAGTGGTCAAACTCCAATCAAATGTCCTCCAAAATTTCAGTCTAGTAGCCCAGTCAATGCGGCCTCAAGAACTGATGAAAGTAATACCAAAACAGTCCAGAAATCAGCAGCCAAAGGAGAGAGTAAAAACCTGTCAGATCTGTTGTCAACCTGAGATCAGACCTTGCAGTCAACGTAGGTGAAACCTCACCAAAAGCCTCGGTTCCTATGCCAGAATGTGCAGCCTGCCCAAACAGAGATATCTCCACAAAAATCACAACAAATTAGTGCCAAATAAGCTTCGGTCAAAGCTGGTCAAATGTCACGGAAGAAAACGTAGAAGAAAGAGATGCCCAGTCCACCCTTCGCATGTGTGAGAAGAATTTGTTGCCTCAGATGTGTACGAACCAACCAGAAGAGAGAGAATGTGTTGTTGTGACGAGGTGCCAAAATGAGGAGGACATATGTTATATTTATAGTGGTTGACGTGGGGTGAAAAAACATGTATTTTCATCCATGAGCCAACATGAAGGGGAGCCGACCCAAAAAAGAAGCTTTTCGAGGAAGAAAAAAATATTCAAAATTCCCAATGACGAATGATATCATCAAGAGCTCTTCAAGGGTCAAGAGTGCCATCAAAAGAGCAGATGCCAAATGAGGGAATGGATCGTTAGTTGCAAACTTTAACAACTCACATAGATTGGTGTTCTCATGTACTAGTGCTTGATTTGATCATCCTAGGAGTCTGTATAAGCCTCCCTCTCAAACAATAATCACCTCTGTAGAATCTATGCTTGAGCCATTTTTCCATACAAGGACTTGTCCATCAACAAATGCCATTGTATACCCTTTGTCTTCCAAACATGAAAAGAGATCAGGTTCTTTTTCAAACCTGGTACATACAACACATCATTTAGATGAATATTTCATCCTGAGTCCAACTGAAAGGGATGTTGACCCAACACCTTTGACTTCATAGTTCATACTTGGTATTGTCACCAAGTTCCACTTTTTGTATTAACTTCCTTTCTGTCAATTCTATGAGACTATCATGATTACCCGTCATATGTCTGGACTCTAAAGGCACCACTATCTACTAACCAAAGGTCACTGTGATCTATAATCGTGCCTGTAAGGGCAGAAAAGAAGAGATAATTTGTATTTTCATTAGGCTTGATAGAGGAAGCCATCTAGTCAAAGATCTTCATCAATTAGTCAGATTGCAAAACTAGGTGTCTTCAAGGGGTGATCTTACTCTCCTTTCTTCACCAACGCTCTAATACCATGTTGATTTCCTAGTGCTAATTTAGACAAGCACAATTTTCTACCACTGATAATTACTTCCAATGATATACAATCTTACTTTAACATATTTCAGAACATCATTAAGCAGTTACACTCGGAATATTCAACAGTAGATGCAATGGAAACAGTAAAGATCACAGTAGAAAGACCATGCACAGTAGACACCAAAAAAATTTCACCTGGGAAACCCAAACTCGAGAGAAAACCCAGCAATCTTTTCCAGGAGAAATAGTTCAGTTCAGCAAAAGTACAATCTGATTTCTCCAAGTCAAATTGGTCAAACTAGACCAACAAACTAGAACTCGTCAAACCTGGTCAAACTGGCCTAAATTCGACCTCCTACAGCTTCTCATAAATTTGGTCAACCCTAAGTCAACAGGCCAAATTTCTGCCTCCTGCTGCTGCCTACAATCTCAGTCAAACTGTCCAGAGATTCAGTCAAATTGCCCAATCAAACTCTGCCCAGAACTTGGTCAAACTACCCAGAACAGAGCTCGGTCAACTACCTCAAAAATCTGTCAAACTGTGTCTCAAAAACTTGTAAACTGCCTCAAAATTCGGTCAAACTGTGCCTCAGAAAACTTTGGTCAACTTCCTCAAAATTCCGTCAAACAGCACCTCAGAATACTTCGGTCAACTGCCTCATAGTTCAGTCAAACAGATCAGGTCAGTGCTGGTCAACAGACTCCAAAAGAGGGCTCAGTCAAACTTTAGAAGACTTCCTTCTTCTCCATCGCCCGTGTGAACAGAGAACACATGTTTTGTGTGATATCTGAGTTGATGACAAATGGATGATTGAATGTGTGTATATAGTGGTCTTTCTACTGTGATTTTTATTGTTTCCATTGCATCTACTGTTGAATTTTCTGAGTCTAATTGCTTAATGATGTTCTGAAATAAGCTAAAGTAAGACTTTATATCATTGGAATTAATTATCAGTGGCAGAAAATTGTGTTTGTCTAAATTATCACTACAAAATCAACAAATTATACATGAATCCCAAATAAAGGAAATATAAAGACAACCCTAAATACCATATGCAATGTAGGAGAGTCCAAAGAGAGACTTCTCTCAATATTTCAGGCTATAACACAACCACTTTAGGCCTAGCCTTCTTAGTGTATCTTTGTGGGATATTCTTAGCTTTCTAGATTTAATTTAATACATTTCATGAATGCCTCTTGTTGTGATTTCATTTTATTCCAGTTTTTCACCTACATAACTTCCCAAGTTTTGAAGCACTGTAATATACCTCATCTAGTATATTAGTAGATCAAATGTTATTTAAATTTTAAATTTATTATTTATGAGTAGTTAAAGATTCTAGGATCGCAAACCTTCATCATAATTGCTCCTCTTTCAGGGCAATAAAATCCCAAACCATTTATTCATGGTAATCATCATTCATCACATCAGTTAAATATATATTTTTCTATCCTCATGAATAATTCAAGCTTCTTGTCCTTTTATTGTGATGACTTTGGTGAGAAATCTAGGGGCAGCAAGTGTAGATGATTTTTCTAATAATGATAACTGCTTGTGAAGACTTTTTACTTTTCTTAATTAGGTTCATCTTTAGCTTGATTAATGTTGTGTTCTCTTCATCAAACAGTTACCAAAACATAAAGAGAAATGAGAATCTTTGATTGACGAATTCCAAGACCTATACCCTTGACCAAAAATCCTCCAAGACCAAGTCATCCTTGCTTCTTTTGCCAAGTATAATTAGCTGCTCCTTCCTTGTCTTCAAATTCAGCCTTCTAATACCTTGACTGTACCTTCGACCTGTCTTGCTGCAATCTTGGCTTCCTTGTAACTTCCATAATTTTCGGCCCTTCTTTCAGAAACCCTAGCTGCACGTGTGAGATGGTGAAGGTAGATTTTCTCCTCCTCTTTTCTTGGATTCTTCTCTTTATGAATTCAGCTAGAAAAATGATCCTTCTTAGGCTATACCTCAGCTCTTTTCAAGGGTTGCAATATCGTACTGCAGAAACCCTAGCTGCAGTCACATGTGTGAGATGAGGGACCCAATACAAGCCTAGTCACCAGATTCGGCGAATTTCAATGATTAAATTCGAAATTCGGCGAATTTTAAGCAGAAACGAATATATTCGTTCGAGTTCGCCGAATTTTATGGCGAACTCGAATTTCAAGGCGAATTCGATTTTTTTCCGAACAAAATCGTTTGAAGTTCGATGAAATTCGCTTGATGTTCGATGAAATTCGTTTCGGTTCGTTTTTTTCTCGCGTTTTAGCCCGCGGGTTTTATTGCTCGCCGGGTTTCATTGTTTGGTTGTGCGAACGTCGAAGGGTTTCATTTCATTGCGGTCCAGACTCCAAACTCACCGCAAACAGTCCAGTCTACAATTGATAAATAAATTGCTTTCTTTGAGCGATCTTTCATACTCGAATTTCAGTTTTGTCTCTATCAGAATTCTTTAGGTTGTATGTCTGATTTATCATTTTCTTTTATGTGGTCATAAATTGTAAGAAATGTCCCAAAGTCACAATTATTTTGAAGATTCATAAGGCAAGAATTTACACGTCTTTATATTGAGGCTTTTAATTCTAATCTCCATTGACAAAAGCAAGGGCCTAGTTATTAACGGAGAGTTTCTTTTTTAAATTTTTTTGTGCCTGAACATTTTGTGTCGATACATAATACATTGCTTCATTTTTCCTTGATTTTACCGGGGTTCCAACTTCCAATGTATTCTCATGCAATCATCATGCAATATTTTGGAATGTGAGTTGAATTTAAAACACCTTTTGCCAATCATTTTTTAATGGTACTTAAATCAATTTAATACAATTTTTACCTCCAGATGAAGCAGGGAAGATTGCATGGCATCTAGAGGCTGCAGCCTGCAGCCTGCAGGTGACATGTCTGAGTGGAAAATGCTCATATCGTATAATTTGGCCACAACTGCAAATTTAGGAGCATAAGCCCATGCATGATGCAGCAGATCCAGAAATTTTGAAATGTGAAATAGGATGTTTGCTGCCATACCATTTCTCATATGGAGTCTAGCCTCTGTTCTCTTGCTAAAGCCTAAGCCAAAAATTTATTTGAATTTGACTTTAAATTGATTTTTATATATATATATATATATATATATACATTTTTTTTTCGAATTTCTATATGTCGAATTTTATCGACAAAATTTTAGTTGCCGAACTTTATTCGAATTTCATGGTCGCCGAACTCGAACTCGAACTCGAACCTGGTGACTAAGAATACAAGGCTATAAAACTTTGATCTTCTCCTTCTTTTGCTTGTTGCTCAAGAGGCTCCCTTTATCTCTTCCTTTGCACTGCTTTTCTTGGTGATGATGCTTAATTCTTCATGCTAGAATGAGGCCAAGTCTTCTTGTATATATAGGCTTCCTTCCCATGCTTGTAGGTCAACTAGACCTAGCACCTAGGCCGACATGTCCTTAAGATAGACTGTTTTGCTGCTTTTGAAGGCCAACTTGCTAGTAGCACTTGGACTTGGTCTTGGAGGGTCTTTTGGCTTTAACATTGACTCCAATAAATTTCTTTACAATATGTAACATGCCGTGAATGGGTCTTTCATACATGACAATGACCTAGAAGCTCTCAATGGGAGCTTGACCTAAAAATAAGTTTCCTTGAGCATGAAACTCATTGTATAGATTTTTATCAAATCATTTAAAACAAGATCTCATGCTAGAGACTTTTTATATGAAATATTGGAATAGAAGAAAATATTTTTCTAAAGTCAACCTACATATAGGTCCCCCTATTGGCTTGAGAAACTGACTCACCTTGCTCAAAGTCAAGTAGGTGATAGCCAACTAACAAGTCCAAAGATAATCAATCCTAAATTAATTTGGCAATGCTTGGAACAACATTCTACTAACCCTCGAGTTCTCAAATTTCCATTAAAACGATAATGGTTTAATTATCCTTAAGTTCAAAATATAAGTCGTCAAGGCCCATGGGGTGTAGAATAGTTGGTGAATGGGTGCATTGTTAAGGCACTTTTTGCATAATGGTCACCAATTCAAAACCCCGTGGGTGTCCCACCTGCCTAACCCTAAACTAGAGGTTATAGCAGTAGCGGCGGGAATCAACCCCATGTCATGCGTGTACGAGACCCACTTAGTTGTCAATTCCTCTAGTATACTCTATCATTTCAAGTACAATCACAATAGAAAGAAAACCCCAAGTTAAATTAGAAAGAAAAGATAAAGTTAACATCTAAAGCTAAACAACATAATATTACTCAACATAACTGAAGTTAGGCTTGAAAAATATATTTGGCGATGAATCACATACTAATGTAATGTAAATTGAAACTAAGGTCACATTATAGTTATACATAAAAATTAATGCATTTCATTTAATATTCCATATTGGAAATCTCAAGATCTAGCCCTTTGTAAATCATGAAATTTATAGATCCAGTAATTAGTAACTCTATATAGAATATGACTTTTGGTAGTGTTAAGAATTTATTGAACCAATGTCCCTTAAGTTCTAGTTGTTCCTTCTAGATGAGCATGCATACAGATACAAACTTCCATAAGCTTTATTTGAGAAAATTGTTTAATTGATCCTCTCCAAAAGTACACAAGGACAATGCATTCATGAAAACTATCTAGGAGGTACGAAGGGAAGTCTCAAACAATCCACTCTGAGTGGTATACTTTGCTACATGAGGGAACAATGACATTTTGGGCCAATAAATAATATCAATAAGTTCAGGGATCTGTTAGATTAAATATAACAAAAAATGCAAAAAGAAACATGCCACAAGTTTTTATCTATGAAAGTAAAAACCATGCAAGAAGAAGGCTTGAACCAAGTGTGATTACTCACAAATGAAAACAATAAATACTATTTTATAATACCCAATGAAATTTTAAACAGAGAATAGCAAAAATGAATGCAAACTTATTATGATTGATGCAAATGCTAAATGTAAGTCGGCCTTATGCTATACAATATTGGAACCATTACAAACAAAATAGTACTTTGGCATATATACTTGATTATAAGTTAAGTCTTTCTGCTCATATTTTCATTCATAGGATGGAATTTAGACCTGATGGAGCCATAGTTATTGACTTTATTTTTTGATGCATTACTTGACTACTATACATGAAATAATAAGTTTTACATCTTGCTAACCTGAAACATTGCCATATATGCTTGATTATAAGTCACATTAAGTGTTTCTACTCATGTGCTCCTACATATAATGGGCTTTAGACCTCACTGGGCCACAGCTATTGTGACTAACATCTGATGCATATCCTTGACTACTATATCAAATAACAAGTTTTCCATAACCCTAACCAAGGACTTTTCTGTAAGACGCATTTTTTCGCTTAAGCATGCAAAGTTTTAAACAAGGAAAATGTTTGAAGTCAACCCTGACTTGCATTGAGGCTTTGAGCTTTCCACTCTTTCACCACATTCACCATACTAAATTGATGAAAAATCAAAGTTTCTTGTTTACAATATCTATTACAATTACCTTGAACGATCTCCATCTTGAATTAGGCCATCTCATAGGATCAACATCACCTATTCCAACAATTGTTCCAGTGTACCTATGAATACAAAAATTAGTTTCAATCAGCATGTTTTGTAATGCAATCTAAAATACTAGTGTTAACATGTCAACAATAAAGATAAAGCAAGGTGTACATGCTACACAAAAGCATCTTTGCACCTTCTTTCAGTTGCATCTTCGGTTTCAAATCTCATTTTGAACCGCATCCCAATAGAAAATGAGTGGTTGAAACTTTTTACGTACTTGTGATATGGAATCACAAATTCTGTAGGGCTCGTCCTATAACAACCAAAATATTCAAAATAAGGAAAAAGCATTTCAATACCAGTATAAATGCACTTATCTGTAGGTGGAACTCTGGGGAGAAATGTTTTCTAGCTATAATAAAAGATGCAATGTATATCCCACCAAAGACTGGATATTAAAATAACACAAGCAGTTTTCTTTCATATGAAACTCCGGAAAAAGTACAATTTTTTATGATGAATTGTGTAACTTGTATTCAACCTAAGCTTGGAGATTCAATGAATTATAAGATATAATAAAAAATACAACGTATACCCAACCTAAGACTGGATATCAAAATAAAATACGAAGTTTTCTTTTCATATAAAACTTTGGAAAAAATATAATTGTTTTCTGATGAAATACACAACATCAACAGAAAAATTAGGCCAGCATACCAAATCTATATGCATATGGTCATACATATAAAAATTGATGGCCAGATAAGTTCATCAAATCTCTAAAGTTGGAAATAGAAAACTTAGACGATGGATGTTTATATTCACGTATGTTAGACCAAAAGTAAGGGCCAACACTATATGCTATCACTCTGCTCCCTAAAGGTATGATACTTTCACACCTTTGAAAGCAATGCCTACAAAAATCAAAGGGAACTGATCAATCTAGAATGTATTTCAAAAAACAATTATCTAATATACTGAAGTCCACCAAAGTCAAAAGACCACCCATAATATTTTCTTTTAGCTTCAAATTCTTGTTAACTACACCTTTTATTGCATATTATCGAGTACAGAAACATTTACCGCCTCTGTTGACAATCAAAAACAAATATCAGTGGGCATTTACTCACTACTTCTTCACATTTATGTTTCTTAGATGCTTTTCTTCTGGAGAACCAAAACTATTTTCTAATATTGAATGTTGTATGCCCCATTATCTCCCAAATCAATCCCTTGAAATATTGCAACAATATTCAAGAGCCCTCGAAAGACAATCTAGGAATGGTGTCAAGGTCCCTCTCACCTTAAAAGAGTGCACTGCTGATTCAAGGGTTGTTATCCCTTTGAAACTCTTCAGATCTTCAATAGAGCTCTCGCGCTACTGATTCTATAATCAAGTTCTCATTATAATACTAAAGATTAAAGGTTTTTTCAAATAGTTATCCTCGCAATTGCTGGTGTACACAGCCATTGGCCTATCTGTTCAAATGCTTAGAAACACAACTTACAGCAGAAGAGAGAAGGCACTTTGTCAAGCAATAAGATGAACTAATTATTTTATTAATCAGAGTTGTCTCATCATAACAGTGTCTGGAAAATCAACTTTCAGTCTTTCTTAGTCACAAGGAATATAGAAGCAGTGTTGAGAAAATCGCCGATTTTTCGGTGATACCCCAATATATCGCAATTTTTTCAACCAGCTGATTTTTCAGCCTGAAAATATCGTGATTTTTCCTTTGGTGGTTTTTGCCAATTTTTTTCAATTTTTCCCATTTTTTGTCGATTTTTTTCTGATTTTGAAAAAATGAATATATTTTGTATTTATAAATATGTGCCATGGTTTGCCGATTTTTTTGCAGATGCTTCCGAGAAGATGTTTTCTGGACCCTTGCATATTTTTTGCCAATGCTGATTTTTTCAACACTGTATAGAAGAATTGACAAAATTGAAGCAATGATTCCTATCTATGCTTGGCTTCCAGGAGATGAAATTTGCAATAGAAGAGGGGAGTAGATTGACTCCTCTGATTTAGGATCAGAAACATAGAATCATAAATGCAAGGAGGGTGGACACAAGGGAAAAACATATTAGGAGATATAAACCAATAGAATGTACCAGTGCCAAGGCCCAAAATAATATAAAACTAGTTACTGAGCTAGTATTAAGGCCTCCTCCCAGCACATTGGATATCTTAATCCTCAAGTAATCCTCAAAAAGGATGCAACTTGCATGGATAGGCCTCTTTCATTTTCTGGAACTGAACTAAAGCTTTTTCTGCTGTTTTAAAGGAAGAAATCCCCAGCAACAACCCCTCCTTTTGTTCTCCTCACTCGTCCTTGTTAACAACTCCAACAAACCTTGATATCATCCCTTTTTTTTGCTTAGTACTAAGATTTTCAGATCCTTTCAATTTATATCACTTCTATTGTAACAGTGCCTTATCTTATAATCTCTCTTTTAGCTTTCTTCGGTAGTTAGTCTCTAGCCAGCTCTTAGAACTTATTATCTTTCTACTTTAGCATTGTCTCAGACTCTCAGGAGATGCCTTGGCACTTTGACTTTGTACCACTACTGGATGTACAATTTTAGTTTCATTTCTTATACTCTCTCTTTTAGCTTTCTTTGGCAATGAGTCTCTAGCTAGCTCTTAGAACTTATTATCTTTCTACTTTAGCATTGTTTCATGATATGCCTTGGCATTCCGACTTTGTACCAACACTAGATGTACAATTTGAGTCCCTTTGACATACCTTTTCTTTTCCTGAGCAATGTAATCAACACTGGGAATTATTCTTTCACATATTTGTTATGCTCCATGGCTGATGAATTAGATAACTCAAAAACTGTATTATGTTACTGCTAGAGACTTAGAAGAAATGACACATGTAGATTATTGATAGTAACAAATGAATAAGCATAGCACACAACACATTACACTTCAGAGCCGGCACTTATAAGGAAAGACACCAAACTAATCGAGAATCGAGATATCAAAACAATCTTCTCTTTGCCATTTAACTTGTAAAGAATTCAAGGTACCCTCCACGTATATGTTGATGGAGTTACATCCAGCATCAGCGTGGCCTAGTATGCCTAGAGTTGTGGTAGTGGTAAAAATAAAATTCAAGTGGTGGTATTTAATAAAGCATGAGATTCAAGTGGTGGTCTTTAATAAAGCATGAGTCAAACATGCAACAGTAGCAATGATAGGGTAAGAGTGTGTTAGTTAGCATGTCATGCTGCCATGAGTCAGATGTGTTTAGCATGTTTGAGTTGAGATAATTTAGTATAATGTTAGGTATGATTCTGTGGGAGTATAAATTCTCACATGTATTAGTGTCATATTAGGAGTTAATCTCTTGAAGCGCATACCATGCAATTCACTTGATGTAACTAAACGTGGCACTAATCAAAAATTGTGGCAAAATGTGAGGCCATTCGACTTTTCTCTTTTGTGATTTTTGTGGGTCCACTCTCTCTTAAACCCATCAAGTGTGCTTTATGTGTGCACTTTACTAATCATTATCGTAGCAAAGATTCTCACATATATCCCAACAAAACAAAACATTATCCTCTGCCTTATAGATTTGAAGATGCAAAAAACTTCTATAACAAGTTTCACTGGTCCAAGTGGACCCATCATACCTTTCAACTCAAAGATGTCACTATTGTCAATGTGTCCAAAGCCTTTAAGGCATCTTTACAGTTGGGTAATGCCTCTATCAATTGAGCTTTTGTCTTATCTTTGATTGCTTATATGTTCTTGAGAAGTTTTGCTCTCATCATAAGCATGACATACAACACCATTATCTAGAGCAATATTGCAGATATCATTATCATCAATACATCATTAAGGTTCATGAACTTGAGATATCAGAAAAACTGGGAAAATAACAGTACACGTCATCAAACTTTTGAAATACCGAATATTCATTTTTGAAAAATCTAAACTGAAAACAGGAAATAATCGCACTGCACATATATATCAAAAGAAAATCAATGTCAATTAGGTCTATGTCAAGTGATTGAGAGAAAGAATTGATATCCTCCCCACCCAGGTTCAAAACCTGCTTGCAACATGTTTACTCTTCATAAGCCAATTGTCGATTGAGGTTCTTCATGAGCCATGAGGAATATCTCACCCTTGATTATAAGCTAGTGGGTGGGATGTTTGGTCATATGTAAAAAAGGATATAAGATGCATAAGATGTCAAATGATACATCATATCACAATTGTTCACACCAATCGCTATCCTATCAAGCATAAAGTGTCAAAATTGAATACACAATACAAAAATACATCAAAATATAATAAATGTATCTCATCTATTATGATCAATGCGCCATTGATTATCTATGCCCCATTTGCAAGCAAAGGTAATGGCTCATCCTCTAGAAGAAGAAGCTCTTGTGACCAGAGTCAAACACCTTTTACCAAAAGCTTCAGTTTGTGTAGGTAGTGGTTGTGGTACTAAGGTTGTCTCACTCTCAACCGCCTCCTCCAAAGGCAACGGCATTGGGCCAACCTCCCCTACCAACTCATTCCACACATCCTCCTCTATCCACTTAGGTGACCCTTGTCAAGTTAGACGAGGCACCTAGGAATATGACCATAGTAGATAGGAAATCCATCCCTACTTCACAATCCCCTAACGGTGATAGAAACAAGCATTTTTCCATACTAAAATCAATGGAAGATGATGAGTAAGATCCTTTGTTCTCAGTCCCCTACTCCTTAGCCAAATGAGAAAAAAAATCACACTTCGGGGATTAACATTCACCTTATCGCTAACAAACAATATTTTCAAAAATCACGACATTTTAAAGACCTCAAAAAACATAACTTTTTTTTCATGTTTAGTATCAATGTCAAGAAGACGCCATAAATATCATGGTATATCATAAAGATCACGAGATATATCAGCAATATCAGTAACACTAATTCAAAGGTTTCCCTAAAATGCTAAAGTCTAAGCATAATACATTTTCTCTAGATGAAAGTGTATTACATATAACTCCAAGTACACAAACCAATTGTCAATAAATGATGCCACATATTCCATATTCATATCTTGGTTCTCTAATATAACCTGCGTAAGGACCCTAAACTAGCACCTTGCAATGTCTTGTGACCAAAATGAACACTACACACTATACCAAGTAGTACTAATAGAAATAACAACAATGAAGTAAAAAACAAGGGTCGGGAGCACCTACACACCCATAGCTGGAATGCACATAAAATTCCTAAAAGATGAAGACATATCCATGTACTTGATACTCAAATGTGTAACAAGAATTAATCGTATTGATAATATATCGGATGAACACAAGTAAGGGGGAATCCCTTTTATAAGAATAATGCTACAAAATCCTAACTTGTGGTCCAAGATACCTTTCTAAGGTAATTAGACTATTATTTGACGAATTAATCCTAAAACCATTAATTATGTATTTAAGGCCTTATTTAACATAAGTGGCCTTATACAAATATCAAAGTATTACATCAAAGCTATGAACTATGAGCGTGTTCATACAAAATAGCTCATAAACATATGTGCACTCACATACATAACAATGTTGTGTTTAGGTACACAACATGCTCTCCTTGAGAAGCTTTGTCCGCAAAGCTTGAGGATGTAGCTCCACCATACGTTTTCTTCGCGTGTTTCTGTGACCTTCGCTCGAATATTATCAGATGCATGCACCTTGATGGATAGAAGCTTGGAGAACAGTTTCCTTTCATGAACTTAGTGAACTCAATTCACTATTCTCCATTGAAAATGAAAATGTTCAGAAAGGCCGTAGAAGTCTAAGTAAGGCTCAACTAATATATTAGGAAGCATCATATAAGAAATATTATTCACTTAGATGTAAAAGGTTTGCTTTGAAACTAGAGGAGTATTTCCAATGGGGAAGATCCATGTGGAAAACTATCTTTTGCCACTTGCTCATTGTTGCCTTCAATCATTCTACTTCCACTTCAACAAATACACTTTGCTCATTGTACGATTCATCATAAAGAGGAAGAGCTTCATGGAAGAGAAGCCAACCAATGCCAAGAGATCTTGTTGCCTCTTCTAAATCCTCTTGATATGGAGATTCATCATAGAGAGGACAAGATTCAGCAAAGTGAAGCTGAAAGAAATTGTCTTCACATAATTGGAAGATCTCTGGACACCATTCATCACAAGCCTCTTCTAAATCCAACAATTATTTTCTACATCTCCTTTTATATGGATTAATGTAATAAATCTATCACATAAATCTGTCATTCTTTCCATCACATCCATGCTAGTCATATTTAAATATGCCCTGGGTTGATTAAAAATGATCATAACTCCATTACAACCCAAATCAAGCATATAATAATAAATAGAAATATAAGAAGAGGAATTTACCAATGAATGAACCAGACACGCTCTTTCGATAATAGCTCAAACACAAATTTGTAGCTGTGGTCTTATTAGAATACCCCTCAAATACCAAATTTTCAATGTTCAATATTTTGGTCTTGATCTCTGATTTGAGCAATACTTTTTTGAAATCATGTATTTTAAAACCCTGAGCTGCATTTTATTTCTAAGGATTCTGTTGGGAAAGTTACAAAACACTTCATAAGTGTCATGGCCCTAATTTCTGTAGCAAAAAACACACTGAAAATCACATATTTTCAGACTTTGACATTTTTGTCATCCGACCTCCAATTTGGATGATTTTTTTTAAACTGTATTTTTTTGAATAAAATCTAGATATAGAACTGATTACTGGAGATTCTGCTCAAAAAAATGCAGAAACCATATGAATGCTGTGGCCCTTCCTTTTTAGTGACAGAACACAACAAAAGCAAAACTGACCTTCTCTAATACCACCATGCAATGTCCTTGTTGCCTCAAAATCTAGCAGGTCTTGTGAGAGGGTTCACAAGACAAGAACTAGTCCAAGGGACAACAATGAGGTGGAGGCCCACTGTCACCACAGCTCACCACCTCCTGCTCTTTAGTGGACTTTAACCACAAGAGAGACTTCCTGGTATCAGTCACCTAGTAGGTATTCTAAGTCAAGGGCTTAGAGCTGACAAATGGATAGGCTTAAGAGAGCACTCAACTTAAGACAACGCTCAATCCAACAAATACAAGGAATAGCATGCACCTCAAGAGGCCTATAAAGGTCACTTATGACCTAGGGTTTAATGAAGAAGCAAGGACAAGGGTTTACCAAGGTGAATAAGACCAAGAAAAGGCTTGCTAAAGATTGACTTGATCAACAATTGGAGCAACCAGCCTTCAAAAAGCCCTATGTTGAAGCCCAGGGTTAGATTAGAGTTTGCCTCGGGCAAAATTGCCTAGGGCTTGCGACGTCACCCTAAGGAGGCAATACTTACCATGAAAAAGGCTAGATTTTGATGCAATGAGACTTAGTCCAAGTGTATGACCTCGTAACAAGCCAAAGTACTTCTAGTTGAATTCAGCCCTATGCCCTAACCTGACAGCTTGCCTTGAAGGGCTGAAAATCTAAGGGAAGGAGAGAAATAGGTTTTAGAAAAAATTTCAATGGTGTGTGATCACCTATGTGGATGTCAGTGCTTGATCCTTAGGTGATGGAGTCCAAGGGAAACATGCTAATGGAAATATCAAACCCTAGTATGGAGTAAGGGCAAGAAAAATCTTAGTTTTCAAAACCCTAGCTAACACTTTATGAGGGTATAAATTCATGAAGAGAGCTTTCATGAACATCATTCAAGGGATGCCATACATTCTTTAGTTAATACATGCAATACATTGCCAAGATTTCATAGAAAAGTATTCAATATAATAAGCACATAGAAACCCTAACAATAACCATTCCATGCAATAACCATTTAAAAGATAATCAACAATAAAAGTACTTATAAGATATGCAAGAACAAAATCCTTTATTATCCCACAGTGACATCTCCCAGAGCTAGTCTCCAAAAGCAAAATTATCCACAACAGATCATATCTCCACAAGAATTCAAGTCACATTAGCTAGGCCAAAATCTCTAAGAAGGCCGAAATACTCCACAAGTGATGATAAGATACAATAATGAGGTGACCTCTATTTATATGAGGTCTACCTCAAGTAATTTTAGCTAATTAAGCCCCTAAAACAAGTTTGACATCAGATAAATCTTGGGTTACAAGCCAACCCACTCGCTCAATGCTAAAACATGTCATTAATGCCCACACGTGTGAGTCGTAGGCCTCAATAATGTTGACATCATGCCCTTTTTGGGCTCCAAATACCATGCCATGGTGTGATGAAAACTAAAAATATGTCTTTGTGCCATGATCATCCAATATTTGAGGGATGTCCCTCAAATCCACCTCAAATCATCCTCTCGGGTCCCAAATCCAGCTGGGGTGTCAACATGTCATCTCCATGGGTCTCCAATGGTCAAAACAGGGCCTCCTCTCTCCAGCGTTAAGGCTCCATCAAGTGCAACAAGCCCTCCCTAGTCTCTCATGGAAGACTGTCCTCATTTGGGCTTTGAATCATGGCATTTCCATCAGGTAGTGTCAAGGACACCCTGAGGGCATGTTGGGTCCAGTAGTGCAACCATAAAAAATCCTTCGAGTTGGGTCAAAGAAGATCAATGTCTTGGTGACTGAGGGTGCTCTAGGACATGTAACATATGTTCAAGTCATCATAAGGCCCAACGCTCTCAACGCTACATCTATTAAGTGATTTGTCTCTCTGAAAGGATTGGGTACTTATGTAGTGCCCTCAATGGCCTGGGTTGTTATGGACCACTTGAGTAGACCAACATGAACTCAAGTGAAAGCAACCATACATTAGAGACTAAGATCATATGAGCATATAAGTGGACCAAACTTGGATGTTAGGGCATATTAATACTTCAAACTTGGATCACCTTCTAATATCTAACTAGACCATGTCTCGTAAAGGTGTTCCCTACCTTGATAGATGTGGCTAATGGTCAACCCTCTTAGGTGCTTCGAACCCTAAGGGGGAAGTGGCATTTCCGAGGTCAACCCCTTAATCAATAGGTGTTAGTGCAAATGTATGGCAATGGAGGGGAAAAGGCTTCATGGCCAAGTGCCATGCTCAAGAGGAATAGTTGATGGGAAGTCCACCTCTTAAGTGTATAGATGTAAGGAGGGAGAAATCGTGGAGGCATGAGTTACCTTGCTCGACCTGCTTTTTCCACCCCTCTAATGCACCTTTTATTTTTTCTTGATGACACTTTGTATTACAGTGCATAGCTCAAGGGTTAGAGCTTACTCTTTATGATGTAGCATTTAATTTTGCCACTAAGATGAGATAGTTTATTGCTCGTCAAGGTTGCGACATGCAAGGATTCCTTTTGATATAATGGAGCATCATGTGCTTAGGAACTGGGTGATGGCTAATGAGGAGTGTAGAGCTCATGCTAGGTTTTTTCCCACGTGCTAACTTATGTCCCAACCATCTTTTGCATTTTGATTTTCTTCTTTTTCTTTCATTGTGGCCATAATATGCTTTTCCATTCTTTTAGTTACATCAACCTCCACAAGGCAATTGTTTTAAACTTTTATGTCCCTACTCAAGGAGTGTGTACATGATGGTGCCAAATCCCAATGAACCATTGACAGGTTAAACCCGAAGAATGTAGGTAGTATAATGGGCTGTAATGTGGCATGGAAAATGTCAAGTATGATGTAAGGGAAAATGAACATGCTATCGATTCTCAATCCAAGTTTTCCAAGTAGTGCCCCTCCTATAACCTTTAGGCCTGAAGGGAGGTCCCATTGGACAAGGCCTAAAGATTAAGCCCCCTGGAAAGGTGAGAGAAAAAATTTACAGTCAAGATCAATCAATCTTCCAAATCACCCATTTTTTTCAGAAAGAAAAAACAAATTGCTTTCAATAAAAAGTAAGTTTACAAATACATGGTTTTTTTGCAAGTAAAGCTAATTCTACCCAAAATAACTAAATAAAATAGTGGCTCAAAAGTAGCCTGATAAAAATGAAACCCAGATCCTAGATTTCTACTAATTCACCAAAAATTGTTTATCAATTGGTAATATCTAGAGCATTTTGCGAACCATACCTATGCCCAAAACAAAGATATTTAGTGCAAACAACATTGTGTCAAAAGGATAATACAAAAATGAACCAAAAAGTGACAGGGCTGCCACTAAATTTCTAAATACCTAGACCTCTATAGCGCGCCACGGGAGAAAATAAGTAGCTTATTTTGCTCGGTTCTTGGCAGCACCCTTCTTTTGATAATGAATCAGCCTCCTTGTTTTGTTCTCTGAAAATATGTCGAATGGATATCCTTTCGAAAGACTTAATCAGAGAACAAATCTTGTCCATCCAACAGGAGAGATATGGTGCTTCTAAAGAAAATCACCCCTTTATCCATACTAAATGCCCAAAACAAACAAGTATAAGAACTTGATTGCAAAATTATCAAAGTACCTTTTGAATAGTAGCCCACCTTCATCCAAGTGGAAATTTCAGATGGTGAGAGGTATATGGCTAATGTAGATGGCAGAGGCACATGGCATATCATCATAAATAGTGAATATCAAGAGTTGCTTGTTGGTTGGTTATCCAAATGTAGGAGAAAACTTTTCTCCTAAGGGGTTTACCCATTTTGGTGGGTAACAGTCCCTATAATCAAAATGGACACTACATTATACCAAGAACTAATAATAAAAGAAATAACAACAATGAACTAAAGAACAATGGTTTAGAGGCAGCAACACACCTAGGGTAGGAATACACCTACAATTCCCTACAAGATGGGAGGAAGACATCTCCATGTAATTGATACTCAAATGAGTAACAAAAATTGATTGTATTGATGGGGACGGTGGGTAAGGATGGGATCCTATATGACCCAAGAGGAAATATTGATTTTTTTTATTCTCGAAATTTAGGCACCGCCTCAAACAATCAAATTGAAGCCTACACCTTGTATCAAGGAGTCAAGTATGGTTCCTCCCTAAACCCCCAAAGCCCCTTCATTGTTGGAGATTCCAAAAACACCATTCACCATTTTTGCCATGGCACCAATCCTTTGATGCCAAGTTGAGCTCTGTTTTCCACCAAATTCATTCCATTCTCCCCCTCATCCGCAAGGCCACACTCTCCACTCCAACATTCCGCTAGTCAACTATCATGCAAACATGATCTTACAAGAAAATATGGGTATTTTATTGATTAACAACCAACATCAATCCCATTTGATTCTGTGATTTCCATCATTATTGTCATCACATCCATTAAGAACAATGTGCTAGGCCCCTGTCCTATCAAACTCATGAGGGTGACTCACCCCTCGTCATCTCTCACTTCTTCATCAATTACCACCACCTCTCATAATCAGTTCCCACACTCTACCGAATTGTGGTGGGGTTTCTTTGCTCTTGGAAGATATGCTCGTTTGAAGGATTTATCATGGTCTAGTGTGGACTATTCCCCTGACGCGTAAGGCCATTACAGCCATTCAGCATTTTGAGTGCTCCTCAGCAGGGTTGCAGCCACAATTCCTTCTATTCTTGCTATGGTTATTGTTACCCACCAAAATGGGTAACCCAATAGGAGAAAACATTTTCTCCTATCTTGGACAGCCAGCAAGTAGCCCTGCACACTTGCTCACTGATGATGATATGCCAATCTCTTCTGCCATCTGCACCAGTCATACATCTCTCACCGCCAAGCATTCCTCTTGGATGAAGGTGGACTACCACTCAACAGGTACTTTGATCATTTTGCAATCGAATGCTTTTCCTTAATGTTTGGGCATTTAGTATGAATAAAGGGGTGATCTGGTTGATTGACCGATTTTGACTGTAAACTTGTTCCTCATCTTACCAAGGGGTTAATCTTTAGCCCTAGTCCAGCGGGACCTCCCCTAAGGCCTTAGGGTTATAGGAGGGGCACTACTTGGAAAACTTGCATTGAAGTAGCATGTCCATTTTTCGTTTTCCATACATGACATTTTTCATGTCATATTATTCCCTTTGATATCCTCTCCTTTCTTCAGGTTTAACCATCATTGGTTCATTGGGATTTGGCACTCTCTCATTCACATCCTTGAATCAAGCCCGAAAACATTGCCCTGAAGGTTGATTGTAATACTCCTTTCCGGAATTTCTCGAAAAACCACCAATATTCAGAGTTTAGATTATCTGGCTCATGTCGAATTTTTACAAACAGTTTATAGGCAATGTCCTGTAGCTGTACTTCCTTGTGTTTCAAGCGAGACTTAAAGAACATAGATGACTAAACGTTTACATAAACAACTCAACTCATGGACAATAGTTCAGCATGTTATTTCTTACTGTTATAAAAAATGTACAGCCACTAAATTCCACTATTCTTTCAATATGGGTAACTCAGAGATAAGCAATACTAACATAGCAAACTTTTCATGGACATTGGGCAAGAGTACAAGGCATCAAAGGTAAAAGGAACCTGGTACAAGATGGCTGCCAGCATTAATATGTAAACACAGTCTTTATGTGAATATTCCAGCACTTTACCACATAAATTCACTGCTCAGATTTACAGACATTGGTTCAGCCCTCAAGCATGAACCCACACACCCTCACTCAGCAATATAAATAGACTGAATATATCTTTATATAATTCTGCTAGAGTACAATTCTGAGAGGAAAAACACTGCCAATTTACACAAAAATCAGGCCCATTAACAATGGAGGAGACAGCCACATATATCCTTCGCAAAAGTATTCTGCCCATAAAATTGGTACGATCAGCAATTGATTTTCTGATCCAAATGATGATACCAACCCAAGCAATTTGGTCCCTGGTGACATAAAATTTGGCACTGATCTCTTCCAAACAGATTTGTAATAGTCTCCTTGATGGTTTGATCTCTGGCAACTATATGCTTAATTTGGCCTCACTAATCTTGGATAAGAATGCAATCTGATTTTGAGTAAAAATAATGGTGCATAAATTTCTTGGTAAATCTCCTGGAGAAATCTGAAAATGAACAACTTCTTCAGAGGTAAAATCTGATTTAAATCTTAAGATGAAATCTGATTAAATCTGGAAATGAGCATGGAATTTGTCCCCAATTCTGTGCCCTGGGTCTTGGTAAATTTCCTTCAAATTTCAACCTTCAAGCTCGGTACTCTGCCCTCTTGGGAGAAATGAAATCGGACCTCCTGGAGATGATATGACCCTGCAAACACTGATTCAAATGATGGTAGATTCTCTGTAATAAGCACAATGGAATATCTGAAATAATCTTTCATAAAAGCTAACTAGGGTGGCACTCGAAGTTCACCGAAATTAGCTTCAGTTTCGCTTGAAACTCTTGAACTCGTATGAGCTCCTTTCAGTTTGTCAATGAAATAGATAGGAATAGAATGTCTTCCAATTGAGTCAAATCCTCAATTTATAATTCTCCGTTGAGCCTCCTTCTAGCTTCTAGATTCTCCTTTTTCCCTATTATTTTATTGGTGGGCCCAATTTCCACTAGGACACTTTTTGCCGCCATTTGGAATAAAATAGTAATTTGCCTCCTTTCTCAATAAAATATTATTTTGCCGCAATTCTCCAATTAAATAATAATTTCCCTTCATTCCCCAATAAAATATTAGTTTGCCGCCATTTTCCATTAGAATAATATTTTGTCTTCCTCCAATAAATATTATTTTGCCACCATTCCATTAAAATAATAATTTATCCCTTCTGTCATAGAATGATATTCCCCCTTTTTAATATTTCCAGAATTTTGCAAAACTCCTAAGTGATTTTTGCATGCACAAAAATTAGGAACATCACATTGATGTAGCTAAAAGAATGAAAAAGCATAAGATGGCCACAATAAATGAAAAGGAAAAGTCAAAATGTGAAAGATGGCTAAGACATAAGATAGCTCATGGGAAAAAACCTAGAATGAGCTCTACCCCCCTCATTAGCCATCACCCAATTCTGAGTACTTAATGCTCCATCCATCAAAACGAACCCTTGCATGTCCCAACCCTGATGAGCGAGTAATTGTCTCATCTTAAGGGGTAAAACAGATGCTACATCATAAAGAATAAGCTTTGATCCTTGAGCTATGCACCAATTAAAGGCATTATCTAAAAGAAGTAAAACACGCACCAAACAGGTGGAAAAAGCAGGCCGATATGGGTACCTCGTGCCTCCATGGTTGCTCCTTCCATTACATCTATACACTCATGATGTGGACTCTCATTAGCCACTCCCCCGTCCATGGCACTTGCCCATGAAGTCCTTCCCCTCAATTGCCACATTCTTTCATTGACACCTATGGATTGAAGGGTTGACATTGGAAATGCCACCTCCCTTGGGGGTTGGAAGCATCTAATAGGGTTGACTACATAGCCACTCCTACAAAGGTAGGGAACACTTTTACAGGACTTGGTCTAGTTAGATATTTGAAAATGATCCCGATTTGAAGCATTGAAATGCCCTTAACACTTAAGTATGGTCCACTTAGATGCATTTATGAGCTTAGCCTCTAATGAATGGTTTCTTTCACTTGAGTTTGGGATGGCTTCACCAAGTGGTCCAAAGCAACTGAGGCCTGAGGGCACCCTACTCCACGTGATGCCCAAGCCACATTACACTTCCAAGAAGCATGATGATTTAGCAAATGCAGCATTGCCCTTTATAATAGGGCATTAGCACTTTGATGACCTGATCATTTGATCAATATCCTGGAGCATCCCTAGATGCCATAATGTTGAGGTTCTCTTATTTGGCATGGAGGATCCTTGATAATGTACTAGTGGACCCAGCATGCCCCCAAGCTGGCCTTGGCACTACTTAATGGACATGCCTTGATCTAGAGCCCAGGTGAGTCCCTCGTGATGATTAAGGAGGGCTTGTTACACCTAATGGAGCCCCAACACTAGAGAAAGAGAGAACCATGTTGTCTACTTGGCACCCATGGAGATGATGCATGGCACTCACAGCTGGATTTTGGACACAGAGATGCTTTGAGGCTTGATTTGAGGATTTCTCCTCAAATGGAAGATGATCATAATGTTTGGAGACCTTTGTAGCCTTTCCATTCCATTGATGGAGCATTTGGAGCCCTAGAATGGCATGACATCATCCCTTTTAGTGGCTTATTACTCACATATGTGGGCTTTTGTTGACATATTTTGTTGAGCTAGTGGGTTGGCTTGTAACCAAATTTTACTTTATTTCTACTCAAAAATCAAACTTGTGTGGGGCTCTTAGTCATTAATTACAAGTGATAGACCTAACATAAGTAGAGGATCACCTCTACCATTTTTTCATCACCACATCTGTGGAAGTCCACCTCTCTAGAAGAGACTCAACTTGCTCTTTGTACTTCACTTCTTGTGGAGATGTGATCTTATGTGGATTTTGGCTATTGGAGACTAGCTTTTGTTGTGGAGACATCATTTGGGGATTGAATGAAGGCATGTTCTTGGATATATTGTGAGTATTTTTTTATATCTTTTATGGTTATGAATGTAATGGAATATTGTTAGGGTTTCTATTTTCCTTGCCTAAATTCATAAGTTTTTATGAAATTCTTGGTAGTTATTGCATGCTTAACCTTGTATCCTTGAACTCCCTAGAAAACCTCCAAGAGAGCCTTTTTCTAGTGAATTTTGCCACTCATAAAATGATAGCTAGGGTTACGAAGTGAAAGCTAGGGTTTTCCCCTTACTCCCTTCGAAGATTTGATATTTCCATGCTTAAAGTTCCTGAAACTCCATCACACAAGTATGAAAAAGGCACAAGCAACCCTCTTGATGATCAAAAACTCTAAAACTTTATCTTTTCCCTCTCTTTTTCTACTTTCAACCTTCATGATAAGTCGATAGAGCTAGGGCTAAGGACGAATTCAACTAGGGCTTGAAGTATTGAAACGTTGGAGCTGATTTGGCACTCTCCCACCTTGCTTGACCTCACAAACTCAAAATCTAGCATATTGCATGGTAAAAGTGCCTCATTAAGGCTGATGTCATCAACCCTAGGGAATTTAAGGCCTTACAAAAGCCTAATTCTATACAAGGATTCAACTTATGGCTACTTGAAGGTTTGTCACTCCATTGGTTGATCATAACTTTTAAAGCGAACCTTTTCCCTCAGTGTTCCACGGGGACTCGCCCCCCCCCTAGGGGTCTAGTTTCCTCGCTCCCCCGCGCTCCGGGGACTTGGGGACGAGTAGGGGACGTTTCCCCACGCTCCCAAAATGGAGGAAACTCAGGGGGACGTGCCAGGGAAACGTTTCCCCTCCCTGAGGGGACGTTTCCCCACGCTCCCAAAAAAATGGCCTTGCTTAAAATTTATGATTTAATAGACCTAAAGTGGTACAAAGCTACTCATGTTCTGTATGGGGATAACGTCTTGTGCTATCTTTTGGTTTCAACTAGCGTTATTTTAAAGGGTCAGTATCATGGAAATTTGCTGGACCATATAGCACGTACATGAATTTTCCCTTTTAAAACTTCTTTTTTTCTCAAGTGATGGCTGGATTACAGTGGGGAGATAACTGGAGTGACAGGCAAAGAATATGAGACATTCAGTTTGTGTTTTTAATTTGCATGACATTTGACATACAAACTATGGAAGCAGCACCTATGTCATGTGGGAAATAATTGGGTGGACTATAGACTAACATGTGTTTACTGCAAGCATGACAAAATACTATGGGCAGCAAGAAATCTCAGGAACTGTTGTTATATATGAATTTATACAGTTACAAAATTTACACAAATCACAATTGCTCAGCTTGAATTCTCAGGTCTGAAAATTATTTTCACCCTTGAAATACACTGCTAGTTTGAAGTTTTAACTGCATGGCGTTGCTCTAATAAGGTAGACAAATTATCCATGCCATCGTTGGTCACCCAAGTTGGTTCGCAGATGGTCATCCTGCAGTCAATGTCATTTGATAGTAAACTGTCAGAAACTCTTTCATGTGATCTTCTCATCTCTCCTGGAACTAAAACTCTTCTTTCAGCATATGGTGTACTGTCTATATTATATATAATATAACAAACTTTCTAGCTGTTGGATCCAATACAGCTGGACAACCCATTGTAGTTTCCCCTTCTACTGCCAATGCAGTGTTCCTGATCTGTTCATTTACCTTTTCACAGAATTCAGTGGCTACCTTATCAAGCTGAAGCTCTCCCTCTGTCTAACCAAAATCTAAATTAGAATTTGACCAAGCTGAATTAGAATTTTAAATTTATTATTTTATATGATATTATAAATTTGGATAATGTCAAATGATATTCATATCAATGATCATGCTTTGCATCTTTTCAATTCAAACCAAATTGTCATAGTGGACTCAATTAATAAATTATATTTTATATTTATAAATTTTTAAGACCCTGACGCTCCCCCACGTTTCCTAAAAAATGGTAGGGAGCTTTTGCATAGGCCGCTCCCGCGCCTCCTCGCTCCCTCGCCTCCTCGCTCCCTCGCCCCCTCGTCCCGGAACCTTGGTGGAAAATTGTTTTCCCTCTACTTGTATGCCTAGATGTACCAATATTGAGTTATATCTTGAAACCCTAGGCTTCAAGCCCTATTTCCTAGGCTTTTTCATTGATATGTCATTCCTTATTACAAAGAATTGTACTTGGTTTCAAGTGAGAAGTACCTTTATCAAGCCTCCTAAGTATCACCTTGATCCTATCAACCTAGAATACCTTTAGGTGATCTATACTAGGAAGCCTCCCATGTGGTAAAATTCCACTAAAGAGAAAGAGGTGGAGTGCTTAGGTGACAGTGGCATCCACCTCATTGTTGTGTCTTAGTCTGGTTCTTGCCTTGTGAGGCCTCTAACAAGGCCCGCTAGATTTTGAGGCAACAATTATCAACCCCCTGCTTGTATCGTTTCCTTGTCAAATCCAACCAACCTTCTCTGCATTGCTTAATTGTGTTAAATTTTGAACCCACTAACCTGGTTATTTATTTCCTAGCAAATTTATCACACATGTACTAAATAAAAGCACGACGGTTATAGAGCATCATTTGTATCCATGGGCACATTCAGCACCCATAGAGCTCCTATGTTGTGCCCTATATTATTTATGGGATGATGCACCTGAACCAACATGCCCCCAACTAGCTTAACAGTACTATAGGGTCAAGCAGTTGATCCAAGGCCTAGATGAGATTTGTCTCATACCTTGGGGCATGGGAGGGCTGGCACCATCTTCAGTGTTCTCAACGCTATAGCAGAATTAGGCATTCACAACACCAGGCGACCCACGAGACCCATTTTGTGCTCCAAACCCAAAATTGGGGCCCACAGAATGATTATAATTTATGACAGAGATCTAGGGGCCAACCCCTAGAAGTTGATTTTAGAGGGCTTCTACACAAGTCAAGGCACCATTTGTCCTCAACACAAGCCCTAGGAGGGCTCACACTAGCATGACATCGACATTCTATCTACTTAAGTTCACATGTGTGGTTAACATTAGTTTTATTTCACAAGCTATTGGGTCATCTTGTGACCTAACACACTTTTCTCATGTTGTAGAGGGGCTTGTAGGCAAAAAGGAAACTTGACCTCCTCATATAGATAGAGAAGGCCTCATTGTAACTTCTCATCATGACACACTTGGAAATTTCGGCCTCTCTCTCTAGAGAAATTTTGGCCCTCTTTTCTTGTGGTAGAGATTGGATCTATAAATGCACTTTGATATTTGGAATTGATTTTGGTTATCTTTGGAGCAAATGGATGGAATCTTTTCATGTTATCATGTAAGTGTACCTAATTGTTGAATATGTATTTTCTTCACGTCTAATGTGTTGATTTTTCGAATTCTTCTAAATTGATAATTACTTTGAATGGTTTAATCCTTTTCACATTCATATTCATTATTAAGCAATTACACAGAATACATCAATAGTAGAAACAGTTATGACAGCAGGATCATAAAGAGACAGCCAAACAAGAGACACAAATATTTTTACTCTAGGAAAACCCACTTGGGGAAAATCCTAGCAACCTTTTCCTTAGAGAAATTATTCAATTCAACAAGAGATACAACTGACCTTTTCTAGTCAAAAATAAAGTCAAACAAACCAGCGAGATAACCTTGGTCAAACTATCTTTTTATCAAAGTCAAAATGTTGCCCAATAGACTTGCCTTGATCTGCTCTATTAGGGCCGAATTTCAGCCTTCCTCTGTACCCAGAAAAACTCGGACTTGCTGCCCAAATATGCCCATAAACTCAGCGACACATGCGAGGTCAACAGAGAGGTAAAGTCCACATGTGCAAGGTCAATTTGAGAGAGAAGATGTTGGATTAGTCTTCATCCTTCTTGTCCTTTTCTCCTTTGCTCAGGTCAGAAGATACTATGTCTCGTGTGTGTGATCGAATATTGCCCAGTATGAGGTCGAATGCCATATATATAGACTTTTTGGGAGGCCCTATGGGTGTCACAACAAGTTGGGCCGACTTGATCATGTGGAGGGCCAACTTGACCTTCTAGGAGCCAAAATATTCAAATTTAAAAAATCAAAATTCTTTATTTTGAAATCGACAAGAACATGTCTTGTATTTATTATTATATATATTTTTAAGGGCTAAATTATTAATATGAAGACTGAACATAGCTACAAAAATCCAACCTAATGTATGGAATAATGTTGATTCTAGGTTATGCTAATTGTGCCCTAATTTGTTGAAGATATATTTAATGCTATCTAGATGATCTATTGCATGCATTACTCATATAACATGTGAATGAATTGTCCTATTGGTGAACTCCTAGTAGCTCTCCCATGAAAAATCCATTATCCATTGCATAGGTAATTGTTGAAATTTTGGTTGCTAGGGCATCAAAATCTCGGCCTCCTTGGAAACTTATTGGCTGACCTATCACATTATAGACTCCACTCACCCAAGAATAAGGCACTGGCCCTCCTTTGTTGGTGATCACTTTAACTTTTATCCATAAATTTTCTCTTTTCTTTTTGCCCTAATTTGGCCCCTTTAAGGCCAAGTGGCCAATCTAGGGCTTGGTGCAAATTCCTAGGGAAGAGGAATTTTCGGAGTTGGAGAGTCTAAATGCCAAGAGGATAGTGGTTGCCACAAAATCCCTCTTTTTGGTAGGCATTCACTTCAATTTCGTCCATAAATTTCTTTGCCCTAGTTACTAACCCTAATCTAACCCTAGTTTTGGATTTAGCTTCAACTTGGGGGCTTCTTGAGGGTTTCATGAGCCTTGTTCTTGTTGAAAATCATTATTTGAAACCCTTTCTCCTCACTTGGACCTGCGGTCCCCTCAACTATCAATTCTTAAGCCCTAGGTCTTGGTTTGCTTCTAATTGATCCAAGGAAAGCGTATTGCCTCCTCTTGGAGCCTTGTGCCTAAAATTGTGTCTTTCCATTGTAGATATCTTTGTGTCACCTCACACCTTAAACCTAGAACACCTGGTAGGTAGCCTTCCACATACCAGGACTCTCCCATCGTTAAAAGCCTGTAAAGAACAGGGGGTTTTGGTTGTGGTGACAGTAGGCCTCCACCCCATTGTTGTCTCTTGGTCTAGCTTTAGCCTTGTAAGGTGCCCCCCTCTCCAAGGTCTGCTAAATTTTGCGGTAACCATGCCAACCATTCAGTCTTCTTCAAGTTTTGCATCCTTTAGATTCTTATTCAACATACATAGTAGGTACTCGTCACTCTCAAGGTGTGGATCTTTTGTTGGGTTTGTGACTGTGGGCAATCTCCACAGTCACAAAATAACACTGATGCCACCAATCAAAAGCTTCAGACGTGTTCCTGAAAATAAGTGACAAAGGTGGTTCCTTCTAGAAAAGCCACCTTGATAAGATGCACTAAAGATTTATAAGCAAGAAAAACTCCAAGACAACACCCTCACCTGTAAATAGCATAAAATCAGCCCTAAATCAGCAACCATATCCGTAAAAAAATAGTACCAGCCAGTAAGGCTCTCAAAAGTAGCACCCTATTTGGCTAAGAATAGCACAAATGCATCCACAAAAAGTAGCCTCAAAAAACAGCCACAAAGGCAATGCTGTTATTGGGAGAAGATGACCTGATATTATCCTCATAAAAATGCCCTCTTACTTCTGATTTAACTCCACAATACTACCAGCAACAGATCAGTACTTGTGCAAACCCTGAAATAAGAGATGATCTGCAAAACTATTTCAGCAGCCCATAGGTGATTCCTGCTGGTCAAAATATAGAACGGCTAGTGAAGTAAGCCCTGATGGAGGCCTTAAAACTTAGAAAACGTTAAATAAGAAGATGGTTCAAAAATCCTAGATCTGCAACTCTTAGGGCAATGTTTCTAGCCAAAAACCTTTGGATCAACTGCAAGGGAGAGGTAAGACACTAGGAAAACACTAGTAAAAAGTTGTCCTTAAAGGACAGTTCATGCCCTAAGAAAACCATGGGAAGACAATGATGACTTGGAGGGAGGTTCATACTCAATCTGATACCATGTTGAGATTCACAAAAGAGAAAGAAAGAGAGCAAGGATCAAAAGGAACCACCAACAAACCCTAAATCACCAAAAAGAAATGATACACCAACACTAGGGAAAAAGATAAATCAACACTAGTGTGCAATAGAAAGAAACCAGCAAGTGTGTATAGATATAATGTTTCTTGACACGACAATTATGATCTAAACGTAGATAACAAGACACACCAATTTGAGTCTTCATCAACCACTACTAGGAATATTACAGCCTTACTTGCCAACATCACTCAAGAAATTGTATTTTCATGGTTAGTGGCACTCTTAATACAACACTACCTGGAGATGAAATAACATAACATAGATAATTTTATTGATATGTAGCTCAATGAGACTCAGAAGTATGATCCAGTAGAGACGTATTGAAGGAGTGCCAAATCAACTCTTATAAGCTAAAAAGTAAAGCATACTTCATACGATGATGTACTCAAGGAAAGAGACAAGAAATTATTCATATAATGATGTGCTCGAGAAGCACATGTTCTTCATTCCCTTAAGGCCATACAACATTCCAATGGTCAACTTATAGGATTTCAATAGTCAAAAAAATCCATGTGTTCTGAACTTTTATTTGGTCCTCCCTATATACAACAATTGTTCAAGTTGATACAGGTGCATCTCAATTTGAATTAGGAGTTCTCTTAAAGCAAGAAGTCACCCAACATCATATCACTGTAACATATAGGTGTCCACGAACCATTTGCCTTTTGAGGTTTCTTTTGGTTTCAAGAACATACCATATGAGTTCCCATTACTCTTCTACCTTAAGAAACTACACATGATGCAAAAGAACAAGGAAAAGCTAATATCTCTATACAGAGCTCATCTCACAACCAACTCAAATGCATTCTTCTCCACATACAAGTTAAGGATCTATAGGATACATACAGAATTCAATAGCATTTTTTAATAGGACATTGTCTAGCTACATCCAGATAGACAAAGAGGTGAAGAATCAAAACCAACAGCCCCACAAGTTCAAAGCAATTCATGATAACAATATTTAGATCTATGAACTACCGTTTTTAGAAGAAGAGAAGCAAACGATATGTCCATTAGAGACCATCCCATATTAGTAGTGACCACTTTCAAAAGATACTCATCCAAACAACAAGGCTACTATTTAACAAGCAAATTTATTTTTAGGATTTTTAGTTCATAAACTACTATTTGATGTTAGCTAAAGTCATCCAATATGTGCATGGGATTTCATAGTCATAACGTGCTTTGGATGATTCCCATTGCTAATCATATGGCTCTCTTCTTACATGAGCCAAACACCGACTTAAAATCCTATTATTAGGGAATTGGGAATGATTCCAAGGGTGGATCTAGAATATTTTGGAGATGATTATCCACTACGAAGCCATAATGAATATGTAGCAAGAAATTTTATGTAAGTTGGCATTTCTTGCTTTCTTCCCCCACCCCCAGGTCGTGACCTCAGCCAACCTTACAAAGTCTCTAGGTCCTTGTAAAGCATTGTCACCTGATTTATGAATGGTATATTTGTGATTCTCCATTGGAGCACAAATAGTGTTTATAGGAAAAATAGAGCTAAAGTTGAAGTAAATATTTATTATTGACCATAAATAATATGAGGAACTATGACCATAAAATTAGCTACAGATTATATACTAAAATGTTGTTTCATTGATAAGTAATGAAAACTTCCATCACCAATTTGGGCAAGGTTCTTGTAATGTTCAAAGGAAGATATTTACTATGATCAACAAACTAGTCCCAAGTGGCTATAGTAGATATGGTGTTCCATAGTGTTAATTTTGGCAGCTACGGAGAAATTCCCTAGTGTAAAGTTTTGTAGATGTTCTATGCTAAGAGCAATTTCACTTTTCTCACAGCAATCATACAAGTAGATAAGCAAAATGCAGATAGAACATATAAGCAGATCTTACAGAAGACAAATCAGAAACAAGAAAAATGTATGTGTTTGTTTCGGCGGTCAACAGGATGCTTCAACCAGCAAAGTCTCCTTTGGTCAGCCAGACCAGCATGTGTCACAAGTTACAACAACCCTCCAACCAGTAGATGAGTCAACCCAAGTCAGTTCTACAAAAGTCAATGCTGTCCTGAAAAGTCAACGCAGGGGCAGCAAGCTAAAAGTCAACGCAGCAACAAAACGGTCAACCCTTTGACCTCGATTTTTGTGCCAGGTAGTATGGCCTTCAAAAATCGAACCTCCCACAAGTTTTCAGCTTGTTTGGACCAAGCGTTGACCAAAGTCAACGCTGGTCAAACTTCTGCGAAACCCTAGCAGCAGAAAAATCCTCTTCGTCCTTCCCACGTGTGGCTGAAATTCATCCTCCAGGTAGCTCGTACTTTTTAGGATGAGAGAGGAAGATGTGAGTTGTTTTTGTGATCAAATTCTCTCCAACTTTTCCTGTATATATATATCCATCAATGAGGGTGTGTGACACATCTGTTGGGCATGTGAGCCTACATTACAAAACTGGCTGACCTTTGCACATATAATTTATTAAGAATAATAAATTCAAAATATAAGTTCTGCTCATCGGATTAAGACTATTTTTATATGGATTTTACACCTCTCAGAAAGAGGAATCCAACAAAAATATTAGCCTCTTAATCTGAGCATCAGAACATGGAGTTTGGACCTAGTTGTCCAAATTTAACACTCCCTCTCAACTAGGGAGAACTCCATCTATTAGTGCAATTAACATCGTGAGTCATCCCGCCGAAACTTGCTTTGCTGGCTTCTTTATTTCAGAACAGAAGTGGGTCAGTCACAAAGACATCATTCCCCGACTGACATAATCAGTCCAGAGGTCCCAGACCTCACAAATCTTGATCCCAGATCAAGTGGTTGGACCATGCCATCCTAGATAGAGAGTACGGCAATCTCTGATGCGTCCATCAGTCTTTGCTAATAGTCTCTAGCTTTTCCACACCTCATTGGCCAAATGAGAGGTACTTCCCATGAGCCCTGAACTCAATGGGTAGGATGCATACGGGGCACAGATTAAATGAGTGGCGAACCAGCTCAATAATCACAAGGGTGGGGCAGAAGCATTATGAGTGCTTATAGCTCCGAGAAGCTATCCCCAAAGCCCCCCAGAGCTCCCAGAGCTCATTGTCCAACAGGACCCACATCATAGGGTCTTTCCACGACACCAAGACTCTCACGGAAGGTTAGGAACTTGACCTTCCCCAGGGGCTTAGTGAGAATATCCGCGACCTGCTCATCAGTTCCTATATGATCGAGCCTTACGGCGCCTCGCTGTACCATATCCCGGATAAAGTGGTACCTGATATCAATATGCTTGGATCGGTCGTGGAACACAGTATTCTCAGTCATACGAATCCCACTCTGATTATCACAGAGTATTACAGTGGTATCTAGCACATGTTGGAACAACTCACTAAAGAGCTTCCTCAACCAAACTGCTTCACAACAGGCCATACTAGCAGCAATGTATTCGGCCTCCGCGGTGCTCAAAGCCACCGACTTCTGCTTCCTGCTCATCCATGAGATCGAAGCAGAACCAAGATTGAAACAGCATCCAGATGTGCTCTTACGATCCACCACACTGCCAGCCCAATCGGCATCAGTATATCCCCGGAGTATCACACTCCCGGCAGTGTATCTCAGCCCATGGTTTATCGTGCCCCGAAGATATCTCAAAAGATTCTTGGCACCAACCCAGTGAAAATGATGAGGCTCAACCATCTGTTGACTCAAAGTATTCACTGCAAAACATATGTCCGGACGGGTGTTCACTAAGAACATCAAAGCTCCTATGAGTTGACGATACTCAGTAGGATTGGCCAAGATAGGCCCTGCAGCGCTGCCACTCAACTTCTTAAAGTTGAGTTCCATTGGTGTCGACACGGACTTACAGTCCACCATCCCAAATCTTTCCAGAAGCTTCACAATATACTTTCCTTGAGAAAGGAAAATCTCTCCAGGTCTCTGCCAGACCTCCAGGCCTAGGAAATAGTGCATCAGTCCTAGGTCTTTCATCTCGAACTCAGCAGCAAGCTCCCTCTTACATTGATGAATGAGAGGGTCATCACCTGTCAGGAAGAGGTCGTCCACATACAGCACTAGAATGAGAGGCTTTCCTTCCTCAACCTTAAAGTAAAGGTTTGGATCAGCATTGCTTCGAGTGAAGCACAACTTCATCAAGTAACTATCCATCCTCTCATACCAAGCTCTGGGTTCTTGCTTTAACCCATAGAGGGCTTTCTTCAACCTGCAGACATAAGTGTCTCGATCTTGAACTTCAAATCCCAGAGGTTGTTCTACATACACCTCTTCCTTTATTGCACCATGCAGAAAAGCAGACTTGACATCCATCTGATGAAGACTCCATCCTTGCGTAGCAACAAGGGCTATGATGGATCGGATGGTGGTATATCGAGCCACAGGTGCAAATATATCGTCATAGTCAATTCCTTCCTTTTGAGAGAAGCCACGGGCAACAAATCTTGCCTTAAACTTTTCAGCACTCCCATCAGATCCATGTTTAATCTTGTAGAGCCATTTAGCGGTGACAACAGATTTGTCCTTCGGTCTCGGGACCACATCCCAGACATCATTCTTCATAATAGCCTCATATTCTTCATGCATAGCATCCTTCCAGACTTGATGCTTGATGGCTTCTTCAAAAGATCCAGGTTCAGATTGTATAATAGTACTCATGGCAGCTAGATACCCTTGGTATCTACACGGCTTCTTGCTTTCTCGGAATGTTCCCCTTGGGGCAGCATGACCCTCAGCATCTTCGAGGGTGTCCCTGAGCCATGATGGCCTCTTTCCTAGAGAAGGGGAAGGATCAATAGGGTCCATTGGCTCTTCAACATCAGGCATAGTCTCATCCTGGGGTTCTTCCAGATTTCCAGGTCTTTCTTCATGGTTTTCTTCAGATCTAGGAAGATCTACTACTTTCTTCAGGGAAGCATCTTCGTCAAAAGTGACATCATGGCTTATCTCTACTTCCCTTTGACCAGGTACATAGACTCTATATGCCTTAGAAGTCTCACTGTAGCCCACAAACATTCCTTTCTTCCCAGTAGCGTCCAACTTACTTCTCTTTTCTTTCGGCACATGAAAATAGACAGGACATCCAAAAATTCTAAAATGTGAGACATCAGGTTTCTTACCAGAGAAAACCTCTTCGGGAGTTTTGGAGTCCAAAGCGGAATGAGGGCATCGGTTTTGAATGTACACAGCAGTATTTGCAGCTTCTCCCCACAGAAACTTTGGAAGACCCTGGTCACATAGCATGGCACGGGCAGCTTCCACAATAGTCCTATTCTTGCGTTCAGCAACACCATTCTGCTCAGGAGTATATGCAGTGGTAGTCTCCCTCTTAATGCCAGCTTCTCTGCAAAAGTCTTTGAACTCATTTGACTCATATTCAGTGCCATTGTCAGTCCTCAAAATCTTGATCTTCTTTCCGGTCATATTTTCCACCAAGGCTTTGAAGGTACGGAACCACATGAAAGCCTCATCCTTCTTCTTCAAGAAGTATATCCAGGTTTTGCGAGAGAAGTCATCAGTAAATGTCATATAGTAAGAACATCCCCCCAGGGATGTTACAGGCAACATACCGGAAAGATCAGAATGGACCAGTTGCAATATCTCAGATGTCTTTGTGACACTTGAGGGGAAAGGTCCCCTTGTATGTTTTCCTTCAGCACAGCCCTTACATACACCTTTATGATTATTTCCAAGATCAGGCATCCCTGTCACCACCTTCCTTGCTTCGGGAAGAGCCTTGTAATGAAGGTGTCCAAATCTTCGGTGCCATAGTTCGGTTTGACGGATAGTATCACAAGTCATAGCTCCCAACGGACTCCCTCCAACCTGGTAGAGTGTACCAACTCTAAAACCAATTGAGATAGCTTCCTTGAAGCTCTTCTTCCACATGAGTACCTTTCCATCAGAGAAAGTTACATTGAATCCTTTGTCTTCCATGGCAGATACAGACACAAGGTTCTTCTTCAATTTGGGTACATAGAGTACATCTTGTAGATGGAGGACTTGTCCTTGAGACAAGTGGAGGGTCACAGTCCCGGTCCCTTTCACAAGATAAGTGGCATTATCCCCAAGGGTAATTTCTAGATTAGTATCCCTTTCAACCATGTCAGAAAGTGCTTCCTTGAATCCGGTGATGTGTCTTGAGGCACCACTATCGATTAGCCAGACATCCATAGTGTCGGGCGGAGATGCAGCTGAGAGAGCAGATATTAGAATATACTCATTTCTTTTATCAACAACATTAGACTCCTCATACCTGGTATTTCTGGTCCTTTTAGAAGGTGGATGGTTTCCTTCAAAGTGAGCCTTCCTCTTTCCTTTGGATTTGTCATTTCTTTGATTCCCATTCCTTCGGTTGTTGTTGTTGTCGTCACTATCGGGAGAATTCTTCTGGAAGGGGCATTCTCTAGCATAGTGTCCAGTCCTATGGCAGGTGAAACATTTACCCTTCTTCTTTTGAGTCTTAGTCCTTCCTTTGTCCTTGGAACCACCAGAGTTCTTCTTTCGGGAATGAGCAACATAGGCAGCATTTCTTTCATTATCAAATTCCTTCATCCTTGTTTCTTCTTGCATACATCTAGACAGAAGCTCATCAAAGTTAGGGATGGTATTATTGTTGAGAATGGTAGTTGTGAATACTTGCCATTCATATGGAAGTCCTCCAAGTGCGGTGAGAACCATCTCACGATCAGCTATTGTCTCCCCAATAGCTAGCAGATTGTTCCTGGTTTCGGTCAACTTCATAAAGAAAGTTTGAATAGACTCGTCTCGGCCCTTCTTCATATTCTTCAACTTGTTCTTGAGGAATAGCACTTGGTTCACATTGTTTACTCGGAACATAAGTATTAGTTTGTCATACATCTCCTTGGATGTGCCTAGTTCAGATATGTAGGTAACCAGACTCTTATTTATGGATTCCCTGATCAGCAGTTTTGCTCTGATTTCTCCCTTCTTATACTTGTGTTTAACAGCAGCAGAGGCATTTGATGGAGGTTCTTGAATCTTCCCTGTCACATGATCTAGGAGATCATGATCTTCTAATTTGAGATCTAATAACATCTTCCAGGCATGGAAGTCATCACTTCCAGTCAGCTTGTCATTCTCCCTGAATTCAAGCTTAGAGGAATCCATTTCCTTCGATGATGATTGCTATAGATAGAGTTTGTCTTCACCTCAGCTCTGATACCATGTAAAGTTTTGTAGATGTTCTATGCTAAGAGCAATTTCACTTTTCTCACAGCAATCATACAAGTAGATAAGCAAAATGCAGATAGAACATATAAGCAGATCTTACAGAAGACAAATCAGAAACAAGAAAAATGTATGTGTTTGTTTCGGCGGTCAACAGGATGCTTCAACCAGCAAAGTCTCCTTTGGTCAGCCAGCCCAGCATGTGTCACAACAACCCTCCAACCAGTAGATGAGTCAACCCAAGTCAGTTCTACAAAAGTCAACGCTGTCCTGAAAAGTCAACACAGGGGCAGCAAGCTAAAAGTCAACGCAGCAGCAAAACGGTCAACCCTTTGACCTCGATTTTTGTGCCAGGTAGTATGGCCTTCAAAAATCGAACCTCCCACAAGTTTTCAGCTTGTTTGGACCAAGCGTTGACCAAAGTCAACGCTGGTCAAACTTCTGCGAAACCCTAGCAGCAGAAAAATCCTCTTCGTCCTTCCCACGTGTGGCTGAAATTCATCCTCCAGGTAGCTCGTACTTTTTAGGATGAGAGAGGAAGATGTGAGTTGTTTTTGTGATCAAATTCTCTCCAACTTTTCCTGTATATATATATCCATCAATGAGGGTGTGTGACACATCTGTTGGGCATGTGAGCCTACATTACAAAACTGGCTGACCTTTGTACATATAATTTATTAAGAATAATAAATTCAAAATATAAGTTCTGCTCATCAGATTAAGACTATTTTTATATGGATTTTACACCTCTCAGAAAGAGGAATCCAACAAAAATATTAGCCTCTTAATCTGAGCATCAGAACATGGAGTTTGGACCTAGTTGTCCAAATTTAACACCTAGCCCTCACCTGATTTCGAAATATTATTGAAATGAATTTATTAGTAATCTCCAAGTCGGCTCAAATTATTGGAGGGAAATCTTTTATTTTTGAAATTCAAATTTAAAATTGAAGGTCGGCTTCAAAGTCGGCTCACCCAAGGGTTGCGACCCTTCATCAATCGTGATCAACTATAAATACCTCATAGGGCTGATCTCCAAAAGCAGCTCGATGGCTCTGAGATTTCAATGGCTTCTCTCTGTGGATTCTCGCAAGTATTAGGAACTCTGTAATGGCATGGATTCTATGTTCTCGCATGGCACAGGTCCCTTGGAATTCGCATGGCATGATTCTCTGTTCTTGCTTGGTTCAGATACTCTGTAATGGCACGGACATAACTCTGAGATCTTCGCATGAATTTTGTTCTGAGATATTTGCATGGATTTAGCTCTGAGGTCTTCGCATTGTTCTGAACATCACATGAGGTCTGAGCGCTTTGGTATCTTCTCTTTGCATGGCACAACGCATTGGCTTATGGCTCTGTCTCACTATGGCTCTCTGTCTCGCATCCTTTGGCATCTCAGGGATCTTGCTCCCAGTCATGCTCTTGGTTATGTGAATATCCTCTGCGATGGTATTTCTGCAGATCTCTCTGCCTATGGTGTCTCTCTTTATCACAATAATATGGTTAGGTTATATTTTGGGCATCCTTTGCATAATATGTATGAACTAAGCACACAGTCATTGATTCTCTGCATAATTTCAGTCATGGTGTCTTTAGCACACAGTCACAATACAGTTTGTATGGCAGAGTTACAGGTCATGTCTAATATCATTATGTATGATTACGCTCAGCTCAGTGATCTTTATACATTACAGTTTAGTATTATGGTCTTGCTCAGCACAGTGCTATTTATGCTCTCGCAGTAGTACTGTGTCATAGTACAGTTACTATGTATGATCTCTGTTGGCATCTTAACGGCATGTTTTTCACAGTTCTGGTATATGGCAACTCGGAATAAGTGGTATCTTTTGGTTGATATTTTGTGCCATCTCCAAGAGATATGCAGAGACTCTTCTCTAAGAGAAACTCTTATCATAGACGAGACAGTGTTGGTTATTATAATTATGGCATCACAGATATGTTTGGCACTACAATTGGCATCACAAGATCCTATCTCCATCAGTAACCCTAGTCATTATATATGAAGATATGAGACAGTGTAACAATATATTGATGTCAGTGTTATGTGGTAGTCTTGTTCACAAACGAAGCTGTGAACAAGATGGATTAAGCCCGGGATAGCTTGATGTATTATTGCTCAAGATATTTTGTACCTTGTACCCCTCTGTTGAACTTTTGATGACAATTTAATATAAGAAGAAGAATTATGAAGGGTTTCCCCCCTTGTGCGGTTTTGCCCTAGTCTCTGACCAAAATCATTGTGTCCCTTGTGCATGCTTTTCTTCTTATGTTCTTTTATGTTCCGCTGCTATAATGATATCATTGTTCTTTCTATATAATTGCTAATGATGCTTAAATGCTATGGGGTGAATGTAATATGAAATGATGAAATGCAATTAACTAAAGCAAAGAACAATGTGGCCCTAAGAAAAATTAACACATAGGGGCACCTCCCCCAAGGTGGGGGGTGCACCCCCCACGTTTCCCACACTCCAATGATGGGGAAAAGCCTAGATAAATGTTTCCCCACATCCCCCTTTGGGGGAAACTCAAGAAAATGCATGGCGAAATGTTTCCCCAATGTGGGGTGTTGAAGAATGTAACTAGTGTCGGTCTTCATAATTGTACTTGAGTCATAATAAAATGTATTTATCAAAAGAAATAAAAAGAAATTTTATTATTAAATAAATTGACTTATTAAAGCATGGGTTTCATGCTTGGGTCAATTGTTTTTAGGTCAAAGCCTCCAATGAAGGCTTCTAGGGTTTATGTCAAGTGTCCTTTTCTGTGTCATATTGTAAAGAACCCTTCTTGGGATTTATTTGTCAAAGAATAATTTTATTTTATCGTAAAATAGGTCAATTAGACCTCCTCCACCAAGTCGGCCTCAAACTAGACAAGTCAGCCTTAACTGGGCAGCAGAATCACTATATAAAGGCAGCAACTCGACCTCATTTGTCACACACTCACAACAAGTTCGATCTGCCACTTCTGAGGCCAGAAAAAGTGTGAATTTCAAGGAAAAAGAAGAAGGAGAATAACAAAGGAGGAGGTCTCTCACAAGCATAAGAAGTCAAAACTAACTCTCTTTTTCCCACACATGTGAATCTGTGGAACTACTGGAAGGGCCGAAATTCTGTAGTTGTTGGGGTGGCCGAAATTCTAAAGTTGTTGGTGAAGCTGGGGCCGAAATTTCTAGGTTGATGTAGGGTTGTAGTTGTTGGACAAGAAGAGACGGTTGAAGGTTGCAATATCTCATTGGTGTTGAAAGATGTAACTAGGTTCGGTCTTCATAATGACATGTAACTATGATTTTATGAAAAGAGATGAAAATAAGAAAAATGAAAATTATTATATTGACTTGCTTCAGGGGGTTTTATGAGCATGGATTTTTCTTTTGAGTCAAGACTCCCATTGAGAGTCTTTAGGATTTATTTGTCATTAGTCATAAAATATAAGAGTCATTGTCATGTAAATGAAGTCATGTTACACTTTGTAAAAAGTCATATTGTCTATGTAAAATATCCTCCAAAGAACTTGTCACCAAACCTCTTCAAGTCGGCCTACAAACATCGAAGGAGTTGCCAGAACAAGTTGACGTACATCTAGCTGTCAAGTCGGCCTAAAGACCCAGAGAAGAGGAGTATAAGTAGGGGAACTAGGCCTCCATTCTAAGCATCAAGTTCAAACTCAATTCCAACGAAGAAGTGCAGAAAGAAGTGCGAAAAGGAGGCAGTAAGAAAGGGTTTTCTCTAAGGTAAAAAGGACACTCTTCTAGGGTATAGAAGGAAGAATCTTGTTAAATTTGGCAACTAGGGCCAAACTTCACCTTACATAGCTCATATGAGGCAGCTGATATTTTTATTGGATACCTAAAGATCATCTCATTCTGACATGTACAAATGGAATCCGAATTATGAATTTATTTTGTTTATGGATAAATTGTCAAGGTCGGCCAGCAAACTAATGTAGGCTCAGAAGCCCAACAGTCACGTCTATTCATCCTCAACGTTTGCATATAAATACAAGATGTCTCCTCCTCATTTAGACACTTCGCTCACTCACATATCTCTCTCTCCTTCATTGATTGGGTACAGATTTCTGAGGCAACTCTCCACACGTGCGAAGAAGGGCAGCTTTGTTCCTGTGTTGACCAAAGTTGCATGAAGTGTTTTTGACCAACATTGACCAGCAACGTTAACCTGTTTGACTGCGGTTTTGTGATGGTTATCTCTGTTTGGGCAGGCCGCATTTCTAGGCACATAAAACGAGGCAGATCGTACTGTTTTACCAGCGTTGACTTTCTGTAGCTGCTATTTGTTGGGATAGACTTCATTGTAATTGGGCAAGTGATTATTACATATTGTACTCTCTCTCTCTACTGAACTTTTGAAGAATAATAAGAAGAATTAATCAAAGAGTTTCAAAACATTGGGGTTTGTCCCTGGTTGGCGCCACATCTTGTGTCCTCTTGTCTTGGCTTGTTTTCTCAACTCTATTGTTATTGTTTATGTTTTATATGCATTTTACTATCATGTTGATGTGATTGCTAATCTGGATATTGATATTGGGCTAATAAGAAAATTGAAGTAAAATTGCTCTTAAGCATAGAACATACCATTGTTATCCAAAATTAACAAATCTTCTGGGTAAATCAAAGCAGAATCTTCTGGAGCAGCAAAGTAGATTCCTCTAGGCCAGCAGATTCGTATGGGACAACGAAGTAGATTCTTTTGGGGCAGCAGAATCTCCTGGGGCAACAGAATCTCCTGGGGCAGCAGTATCTTCTGGGGCAATGAAGAAGGAATCTTCTGAGAAGCAGTGAATAGGTTTCTTATAGGATAGCAAAGGAAGGAATCCTTTGGAATAGAATAGTAGAGACCGAGTTTCTCTAGAAGACCTAAAGACCGAGATTCTCTAGGGCAATTGTGAAGGTGCAGCATAAGAAGTAGAGACCGATTTTCTCTAGAAGGAGCAAGAGAAGGAAGGACAAGGAAGACTAGGTTGGTGACAAAGTTTTGGAAATAGGATACTAGAGTCAAGGGTCAATGTCATGGTCTTGGTAATTATCAATGGAAGACCTAGAAGAAGAACTTTATCGAGTTTTCCTCTCTAAAGGTGAGAGGTTTTGGCCCTGGATGGAGAAGCCTATATTTTGTGTCACTTGTCTTTATTTTTGGTAATTGTCTTGATGAAAAAGAACACACTAATAGACTAACAAAGTGAAAGATCATAAGAAACTGAAGAACAAGCATATCACAAGCAATTATCAAGCAGAGAAATTGTTAACATTGAATGCCCTAGATTTCTCAACAATTGGAAGTCTGACTTGGTAGAGGAGGAGGGTCTATCGGTCTAGGGTCCTGGTCTATCTCATTTGAATTACTGAAGGAAGAGTTTTTGACTGGGTTTTCCCCGATATAGGGGTTTTGCCCTGGTTGTGCGCCTACATTTGGTGTCCTTGATCTTCGTGTTTTGGTTTTGGTAATTACTTGATGAACTAAAATAAAAGAAGAACATAGAAAAGATAATAATAATTCAAAGAAATCACAAGTAATTATCAACAATGGAATATCTTTCTGCCTTTCCGAATTTCTAACATGTGGAACATGTTTCCTCAAAAGAGGGCCATCTAAGCATCCTCCCTACCCCATAAGGGGGATGCCTAGGCACTCCCCCCCTAGATTTCTTGCCTAACAACCCATGAAGATAGAAATAATATAAGGGATAGAGCTTTGAGGAGCCTAGGACCTTAGTAATTAAAGTGGCATTCTCCTTTATCTCACCTTTTCTATACTTTTACTTGAATTTTTAATATTACCATTAATTGTTTCAAGATGTTGGAGAGTGGTTCCAACCTCATCGGACTTCATATGGAGAAAGTAGAATTTCATATCCCATTTAGAATTCAGTAGACTTAACAGTTATCCAAATTTCAAGATGGGTAGGATTATAGCATTTCCACTATATTGCACAATGATGAATTTGTATAGGATGAATTGTTGGGATTTTATCATTATTATTTTTATATTTTATAGCTTTAGAGACAGGAACCCCTATGCTAGGGACCCCAACATCCCTTCACACCCCTTGAATTTTTCTAAAATTTGCGGGTGCTCCCACACATCCCCCTTGTGTGTCTCCTTGCCCTGTACTCCCTGTCCTGAAAATTTGGTGGAACAGAGTATATACCCATTAGATATCTACCAAGCACAAGTTTGAGATGGTTTTGAGGGGAAGAGGCATGCTAGATAACATAATTGGGTATGATCATGGACAGTAGTTAGGAGCTTCACTACCAACATGTAAGCATGTCTGCGTTTCCAACTTTCCATAAACCATAGAATGAGGCCTCAATGGATATCATGGCCCATAAATTAGTAAGCTAAACCTTAGCCTTCGTTTACCCCAGATGAACCCTTAATTGGTCTTCTAAATTTCTAATATCATAATTTGTGCTTGTAAATGGCATTATCATACATTGTACAAGTTGTAGACATTTACATTGACCAGGGTTATTGCTGCTGAACCAGGCAGCATTACTTCCTCTTAGAACTACCTAACACAATGTTCACTAGTACATGGACAAGTTAGCAATACAAGTTAGAAGGATCAAAGGCTATTAAATGATAGCAAAGTTCTTGGTTAGCAAGTTACAACATACTCTTGTTATAAGTTTAAAAAAAGAATTAGCACTGAAAATAGAGCAATTGCATTCAAGAAGATATAACCAAAACCAAGATTGAGTGCAACTTTACAAGAAAGTTAGAACCAAGGTCAATGGAGTAATTGGCCAATAGATAACCTTCTGTCCCAAAGTATACAATGTCAGAGTATCATCCCTTCTTTTTGTGGATATTTATATGCAGTGTTCTTCTTTTATCTAACTTCACACATTAACACAAAGCAATAACATCAATCAATGTTTCCAATGAAGTTGCATCCCCTCAAGAATGATGGCAAATCAAAAAAGTTGACCTGCCACTCACAATAACAGACTCAAATAATAATGATTATTATTATGTTTCTTACCAGTGGTCAACGTGGACCAAACTGACACCCTAAAATAAACTGTAACTTCGAGTAAAAATTGAATAGAAGACCTAAGACGATATCTTGCCCTTTGATTCAAACTTGATGTTCTTGCATGCTACTCCCAATTGTAACAGGCAAAACCTTCCCTACAGGGTTTCCAAAGCAAGCTGGGCCTTTTGCACTTACAGAAAATAGTAAAAAATTACAATAAAGATCATTATACAATAATGCTAAAACTGCAAGCATGGCAGGCAAGAAGCCCGACAATTTTTATATGCTCTACTTTACATCTCAAATGATGTAAAAAAGCTCACACAGGTTTGCTAAGCATGATCATATTATCATACCAAGAATCAAATAGTCAAGCAATCCCAAATAGGCCTTTCCCTGAACAATACCTACATTTTTTATAAACCACAAAGTGTAGGCCTCGTATTCTACACATCTTCCACAAGTTGAAGAATAGAATGTGATTAAAGACTATACCTTGGATTGTAGTAAATGTGGAACATACTTTTTGTGGCAACTGCATGAGCTACAGCAGCTAGCACCCCCGAATGTATGCCATGGCTGGAGAGCACTGAAGAAGGTACACTGCTTTGTTGCTGGGAAGCTCTTCGAATTCCTAACCTCAATTCTCCATTTTCATCCCTGTTCGTGATTAAAAGATACAATGTTAGAATACAGAAACATGCTATGTGAGGTAGCCCTAGTGACAAGTAACAGTGGTCTTTCAACATGAACAGTGAATTCCCAAAATTTTGGGGTGTACCGCAGAAAAAGTACAGCATCTCCAGCTACAAGCCTTTTGTAACTAACAAAGACACTCCATCCTGTAGTGAGCAAATGCCTGCGAGGCTGACCTGCAAAAAGATCCCAGGTATTACATGAAATTCTCGATTCTCATCAATGATTCAACACTCTCTAATTCTACAGTGATTTACATGAAAGCTACATTTGACAAATTTAAGCTCTTATATGTCACTAATCCATGCTTCCTCGACATGGCAAATCTGTGAGGAAACTACTCCAACACAAAACATCTCAAATAAACATCAGAAACTTGGACCCTGTTCGGTCACAAGGATTTCAGACAGGAATAACCGTCAAGTTTGACGCATGGCCGTGGTGGTCTTTATGTATGGTCCCATTAGGCCTGTCACATATAACGACTTTGAGAAGGGGAATTGGGCCTTCTCATATTCAAACTAAGCACAAACGTGTAAACAAGGCATTGGAAGGGAAAGTTTTCGGCCTTTGATATTCAGTCTTTTAGAATATTTCAGAGTTGCACTAATAAGGAAGAGTAAGGAGCTCAGTAATTTACTCTGTCGTAAAGGTTCAAACACAATGATATTCAGTCTTTTAGAATATTCAGTCTTTTAGAACATTTCAGAGTTGCACTAACAGGGACGAGTAAAATGGGACGCCAACTAACTCTGTCAGAAAGTCTCAAACACAAAATAGCAACATGTGAACTGCAATGGCTACTTACATACCCCTGAATATATGCCGGAATCTCCATTCTCTTCCATGCAAATCCTTTGCGACAAGCTCTTGAGAAGGCCTTTGTTGACTATAATCCTGCATTATATAGTTTTGATAGAATAGTTAGATCTTTAAATGCATCAACAACCTTCAAGATAGTCTTACTTGCTATGAAGCCTTTGCAGACAGCAAACCGCATACCATTGGCACAGATTTCTAGTCTGATATCATATGTGCAGAGTGCGACAGTTACATCAGCAAAACCTAGATCAAAACTTACCAAGGGCGGAAAGCAGTCCTCTGCAGCCCTTCGAGGAACTGAAAACCCGCCATGTGTACTTGTATCAGAAGCTGTTAGCGTCTTGCAGAACATATGAGGAGTGCTGGATGGAGGTACAGAAAGTTGTTCCTCCATGCATTTCTCATTCTTCTGGAGAAAGATATATTGAATCAATACAATGTCCCAATGAAAATTTTTAACAACGGCGACTGTTTCGCTATTTACAATTTTAAATAAAAATCCAAAATAAGATTTTGCACATTTGAGTTTCGACTTATCGAAACTCATCTAATAATTAACAAAAACTCCATATTGCAAGCTTCAACCAATATTTAAGAATTGCTAAACTATTAAACACATATTGCAGAAGAATGAACTGGATATAATATTGCCGCCAGTCCAGTACATATTGACCAAATATTACCTCGGAATCAGGAACTAATGTCAGTTGTGCATAGACCTCATCCATCTCCTGGTCGGCCTGCTAGCACGAGTAAACATACAGTTAAATGCCACCTTCAAAAAACACATTTTAGGCAAAGTACCATATATGAACATTATCAAAAAACCTACATTTCCTTGGATTCTCCTTCTCTCTATTATCATATAGCTTTCAACAAAAATTCATTCAGATAAACACTTGCTGATGCAATAAAGATATCCAGGAGACAACTCCATTGTCAGTGATCACTCACGTGTAGATTGACATTCAGCACACGACAGAGAATTTGGGGAGGCAGCTTGTATGAAAGCATCTGTTGATTCATGGCCTGACCTATGGACGATGGCGGTATCTGCTCAGCAACAGGATAGATACATCAGTCTCATGCCCACGTTGCAAGATCAAAGATGAAAAATTCCAGCAGAAACAACAGGCTACTAAACATCAATTTCCAGCATTTAAGTTCTTTCGCTGCTAAATCAGAGGAGACACAGACATTGAAAGCTTGAAAGCTCATGAAACAAATCAGAGAGGATGATCAACAAAATTGAAGCCTAGAATGTTCAGCTTTACATTCAAGGCTGCTGCAGAAGATGCTTCCTCTGCCATCGGTGCAGCCGCATGGTTGATGTTGAGGAAGGAGCCACGGCCACCCCTGTGAAGCTCATTGTCCGCAATCTGCTCCAGGTGACCCTGGGGAAAGTACACAACACGACTGCCCTTAGGAGGCAGAGATATGAGAGGGCCAGCACAGGCATGCCAGAGCTCTGGACATACAGAGCTGCCTGTCTCCACCCCAATTCTCTTATCGCCATCGCTATTAGCATCATCGGAGGAATGGTGCTGCAGCCCATGTGGGTCATTCAGACCAGACTCCATAGCAGCAAACCCACACGACCCAATTCAGATCACTGCGAAAAACACAGATCCCACAACTCCCAGCACCTGTTCAGGCCGCATGAGAGGAACCCAATTGCCGACGCGGGCGGCTCATGCCTGAGCAGGTCACAGGGGGAATCTTCTGTGCCACGGCACTGTTACCAAAAGACCCTTTACTGATGGCTGGATGTTGATCAAATGATGTGTTTAACAACAAGTACATCTGCTGTGCCTCCCAAATGCCCAGCAATGTCCAGTCCGAGAAAAGAGCAATCCAGATAGAGAGAGGATGGTGCTTCGCTCGTGACTCTGCATAACCACCTATTATTCCCCCTTTCCTTCTTCACTCCCTCGATAGGACCATCGGTCATCCATCGCCTGGCTAATTAAGTACAAAATTAGTTGTTAGCAGGCCTTCCTTGCCTTTGCTCCACAACAATACATCCTTATCAGCATCTGTACCATCATCAACAGCGACCACTCTCCATCTAAATGTACAACCCCTCGTAAAGATCACTACCTTCTGTTGTCCCGCAAACTGTTTGACCAGAAACCCCAATGGATAAAACAACGTCCAGATCACTCCTCCAACCTCAATTCTGTTAAGCTTCCACTCCCCTCAAACAGATAATCCCATCTTCATTTGGGTATAACCCCACTGTTACAAACCCAAATTCAACTAAGCCTGCTCTAATCCATTGAACCAATGTAGTTTTTTTTCACAGCACTGATCTCCCCCATCCGTCTGTCTCCACCTCCATGCATGCTTGATCTTGCCATGGTTCTTCTGCCAACTTACATCGTCGTCATCATTATCACTGTCAAGCAATGCCACCCAAAGACTAATCCACAACTAAAAACCATTATTTAATTAGTGGTTTGCATCAATCATGGATTCTTGATTTGGTCAGACAGATATTCCTTCCTCCCTCCCTCCAAAGTTTGAACCCCCTCTTCTCTCTCTGTGTATTTGTTTTATTATATTATTTTGTGAACAATATCTCTGACTGTGTCTGACTCCATTTCTCCTTTATTTTTGGGCATTGTTTAGACATTTTGCAGGATCTATTTCTAGCCTATCTTTGATCTGACCGCTCTCAGATGTGTCTCTATTTCTGTGCACTTAATTTTTTTGTCTGTATATACCAAATTATTTAATTAATATTATGTATTAAAAAAATATTATGCCTTTCTTTGCTGCACCTCCGGGGGTCATTGCTTTTTACAATCTGATATGCAAACCTTGTATGTGGGATATTACTTGATGTCTCCTCCTCCATTGACCATTGTGCAAACTGTAACCAACACTTGTGCTTGTGCCCCATGTTCCTTAAAAGGAGATCTAATGCCATCCATGTCAGGTGCCTGAGATCTAATGGCATCCATGTCAGGGCCGTCCCCCTCCCGCATTTGGTTTGGAATTTAACACCAGCTTTGTTTCCAAACACCTAGCATCTGCTTAATGTAAAATTAATTTGCCATAACAGTTATGTAGTTGGTTGAAGTTAGTTCAACAAAGCGTAAAATAATTTTAAGAGAGTAAAATAATTGAAGATGCCAGACATGTATATTGTAATTTGGTTGCCCCAAAAAGATGAAAAAGTTCAAATCTCCTTTTTAATATGAAAGTTGTTCTTTCTATTATATTTATTTAGAGGGTGATGTTTTATGACTTATTAATAAATAAAAAATCTTATATATTATTATTATTAAATAAATATTAATTTTTTTTGTATGTGTAGAAATATTGATTTTTAATGTTTTTATTTACAATATAATGGTTAAATATTTATAGTTTAAAATGTTAATAAAATTTTATTAAATGTTTTTAACAGATTTGGAAATTTTGATTAATTAATTCATTTAAAATATATATATTTATATATAAAAATAATAATTTTTAGGTTAAATATTTATAATTTAAAATTTTATTAAATATTTTTAATAAATCTGTAAATTTTTATTAATTAATTCATTTAAAATATATATATTTATATAAAAATAATAATTTTTAATTTTTTCCCACCAGTCAGAATGTTGTGGGTTTTTAAAAGATATGTAAATTTTTTTTAACATAATTTTATTTTGTAAATTGTATGTTGTGGGTTTTTAAAAGATATTTAAATTTTTTTTAACATAATTTTATTTTGTAAATTGTATGTTGTTCAAATTTATTTTAAATTTGTATTCATTGATTTGGATGGTAATTGATTCGCATGGGATCTCGTTATATATATATATATATATAATATATATAATTAAATTAAATTATTTTTTATATTTATATAATTTAATTAAAAAATAAAGAAAAAATAAAACTTTTAGTATAAAAATTGGAAAATATGGTTTTTATAAATTATTTTATTTATTATGCAAATTGGTTTAATAATTAAGATTAAATATAAATTTTAGTGATATTTGTAAGAATATTTTTTTGAATCTTTTAGATTAATCACATATTAATATTGTAATATTTTAAAATGGAGAAATTTACATTTATCATGTAATAATAATAACAAGTATTTTACAAAATTGATAATGGTTTATTGAGTATAACAAGTATTTTGCAAAATTGATAATGGTTTATTGATTTAACTAAAATAAGTAGCTTTATAAGAATTTAAATGATATTGTTTTATAGTTCAAATATTATTAATAATGGGCATTATTTTGGTTGAAATACAGTGAAACAATTTTTAACCAGATCATGATTTTTGTTGTTGAAGATGTGTTTTTTTATTGCTTGTATTTATTTAGCACCATCCAAAACTTTCCGACCACATTGTGGAATTTTCACAACTCAACCTTTCATTCCAACAAATCTTAGGTAAATTCTAGACAAAATTCACCGAAAAATATGCCCTAAAAACCTCCAAAACATATTGCAACTTAATAATATATGTGCATATAACCGTCCTTGTGAATATGTCAATCACATGTAATAATTATTGGAACCAAGTGCAAATCCAAACATCTTTAACAAAATAAATATCATCCACTCATATTTGCTTAATCAAAAATATCTAATTTAAATATGATTGGGCACAGCTTTTCTTCCTTTATGAACAACATGTTTAACTAAAACAACAAATTGGCACACCTTTTCTTCCTTTATGAACAACATGTTTAACTAAAACAACAAATGTAAACCTAAATCCCCTAAATCTTGGGTAATTATAATGAAACAAATATTCAAAAAATTGTATATAATTATAAATTATTTTTAAACCTATAATATCTATTTTTTTATAAAGAGGTTGAATTTTAATTAAGAGTAATATCCAATGTCATGTATAAGATTAAAATTTAATGTTCCTAAAATGTATATAGTCTTATCGATAATTATGAGGATGGTTTTTTTATAAATATTATTTTAGATGAAAATGTTTTTTAAATTCTAAAATAAAATTTAAAAAAAAAATTAGTGCCTCTCTTTAAATCACTAACAATTAATTTCAAATGAACATTATTTTCCTTAAATAACAATAATAAGTCATTTCAAATGATTTACTATTATAACTAGCACGTAATAATAGATAATATATAATAATAATAATTACCTTCATTATTAAGTAAAGACCAAACACGATAAATTTTACCACCTTTAAATAAAATAATGATTCAGTGAACCTAGTCATAATTGTGATGTTTACCAACATCTGTTGGGCTTCACATGTAATCTTAAACCACCTTTGATATGAAATTAAAAAGTCAAAGGTGATTGTCTCACAACTAATTACATGTGATATTTAATAATAATAATAAGGATTGCAATGTAAATGTGAAGAGACTAGGTGCCGCCATGCCCATACAATTTTCTTACGAGTCCAAAGGGGCAACGTCGTGATGTGGGACCCGGTGTTACCAAAAGCACAAGCACCACCAATGGTGGCCTAATACTTTTATTGTCTTTGGGAATGACTCCACGAAAGCCTCGTGCCCTCTACATTATTGTTACTAGGGACCAACATCTACATCCTCGAGTCTTCTTAGTGGTCTCAACATGTCACAATGAATGTTTTGTTTTCATATACAAATTATGGCATCCAAATGAGGTAGTGCTGATAAGAAATTAATATATGTTACATTAATATAAATTAGAAAAATATTTATTATTAGAAAAAGTAGTTATATATAGTTTTAAGGATAGATTAATTAATTAAGCTCTCGTTGTTAAGTATTTTATTTATTGTGAGGTTATAATGTCAAATCTCTTTAATGCCTTGGAGTTAGGCTCGATATATTAAGCCGCTTTTAATAGATCTATGTGGACTACTCCCTGTAGGTTTCGAGGGTTAGTTTAATTGGTTGAGTTCTTGTTGCTAAAGCGCCTTGTTAATGGGAGGTCACGAAGTCAATTCTCCTTGACACCCTTCGGGTGGATTTCCCTAGATATTTCTTTGGAAAAAAAAAAAAATATATATATATATATATATATATATATAATATTAAAAATTAATAATAGCCCATCATGTGTAGAGTATAAGATGACAGGGTGTTATGTTATGGAGTATTATGTAAACCATGAAATTAAGGTTCAAATCCCATGTGGGTCATGTTATCACCCCAAGAAACTCTCCTAGGTTGTAGCTCGGAGATGCTCGGGAACATTACAAACTCAACTCAATGTTGGAAATGGATGAATGGAAGGAATGATGCATGTTCAAGCCAGATAACCACTCCTACTTTGCTTGACTCCAGACATGTGTGAACACCCCCAAACTACAAGGCTTTAGACCACCAATTACTCACAGATTAAGGATTGGGTGAATATGGAGAATACTGACCACACCAACAGATGCACAGAACCTTGTGATGGCCGACTGCAACCAGTAGAAAGGTTTGCAAATCTAATTCCCTAGTGCACAGACAAGATGACAGCTCTCTGTCACTAGGTGAAAAGAAACATGATTAATAGATTCACTAATACATGCAAGATTCAAACATAGAGGTAGGATGATAGCTCCTCTAATGCTATACATCAAGAGTTCAGAAAAATGCATATCAAGCACAGCCTAGAACAGAAGAAGAGGTGGAAAGTGAGCAATTACAGCAAAAGAAGCTTGTATTAGCTTAAAATGAAGACAAGATGCTACAAGTATCAAAGTAGTTACAATCTCCAGAAGTTGAACCTTACATCAAAACAACAACCATCAACCTTGATTACATCTGTTTCCCGGGTATATATAGAGTTTGATTACAAAAATGTTCTGCTATTCTAGGCGTGGAGGGGCCATAATGGACCACCAATCGCTTTAACTACCTGGCAGAACTTCTGAGTGTAATTGCTTGTTGTAGTGAACAAAATTGATCTTCTTGGATGCTCTGTTGTCCTTCTCGGGCAGGTGGACTATTATATGGGATGCAATCCCATAACCATTGAATGCATTTACCTGCTTGACTTTGTACCTTTCCTTCTCGGCCATATTGCCTCTTGAATGCAGTTGTCGATGATCTATTACGTCGAGTACTGGATGCAGGCCACCTTCGTCCTTTCGGGAGTATGGAATGGTTAAAGACATGGATAGTCGGGTCGAATGGAAAGGGAGAATCGGCCGTTGGATTGGACAAATCGACGGCGAGGATTGGTTTGCAGAAGGTATCGGGAGATATGGGAGCAGGGTGATCACATGCCATTGGATATCGGGCGGGCAGATCCAACGGTCGCCGGGTGCGGAAGATGCACGGAGTTTATCGGGCGGGGAGAGCGAGCCTGAGCGGTAAGCGATATTGCTCGCACCGTTATCGGGGGTCGGGAGGTAATCGTACACGGCCGAGCGATACCTATCATCGGGCGACGCGTGGCAGATGGGGCGGGATGAAACTACTTTTGATCACGAGTTATCGCGCGGTCAGTTTGATGATGTGAGGAAAGCGACTGCCGTCCAATCGCAGATGAGATGATTGGACGGTAGGGATTTAACCGTGCGGGTTTTGTTTGATGTGACAGGGAAACAACGGATTAGCGGGGAAAGTGAATGGCTACGGTTAAGGTTATGGCAGGGGTTTTGCAAAGGTACGCGGTTATATGGGTTTAGGGGTTTTAACACCCTTGACTTAAGAAAATCATTTTGTGGGATTTTAAACAGAAGCAAAGGAGATAAAGAGGGGAATGGGCAAGGAAATGGAGAAGGGTAAGGATATCCGGTGAAGGCATTTTCTGAGTAAAACCAAGGATCGAGCTTACTTCTTCTCTTCGAACATCAGCCACATGTAGCAGAGCTAACACTGGCTCCTTCTAGGGATGAGATCCTCCCTATGAGGTCTCAAGAACTCGCAGATCAATGCCTTCCCTGCAAAATTAATTAGCAAAATTTCCTAGTGTTCCATTGGGCATGGAGTCTAACTGAGCCTATACCAAAACTGATAAAATAACATATTTACAATCTTAAGGCCCAAAGACCTTAAACAACATAAATTTTTAGAAAACGCCCATTAACTAGGCCATCAAAAACTATCTCCCCTCCCATACTTTGCAGTATGAAGGTATTGTTCCCTTGGATTTGAGAAATGATAAAAGGTCCTGTCCAGAAAGCATCAAACTTCCCATGGTTACCTTTCTTCTCTTTCAATGCATCCCACTTCAGAACCAAGTCTCCAACCTGAAAATTATCCACTTTTGTCCTCCTGTCAAAAGCTTCCTTGATCTTTTTCTGATGTGCTACAGACCTTTCAACCAGCTGTTCCCTGATTTGATGTACCTCTGTTAAATCAGTTATCCTTCTTGCCATGTCTTCTTCCTCATTCAGCGCTTCTTGTAGGAATTTTGCCACAAGGAGTGTTAACTAAATTGGGAATATAGCTTTGGTGCCATATACCAGCTTGAATGGAGAATTCCCTGTGGATTTCTTAATGGTCACTGTGTCAGCCCATAGTGCATATTGGAGCTTAGAATCCCAGTTCTTTTTCTTGTCTTCCAACAGCTTTTTAATTATCCTTATCAGGCTTTTGTTGGAAGATTCTGCTAGGCCATTGCCTTGAGGGTAGTATGAGGTGGAATGGACCAACTTAATGCCCATTGAGTCACACATATCCACCAACTCTTTTGCCCTGAAGGTTGTTGCATTGTCTGTGACTAATTTATGTGGACAGCCAAATCTAGTGAAGATATTCTCTGTCAAAGACTTCATGACCACATTATGATCAGCCTTCCTGGTAGGCATTGCTTCAATCCATTTAGTGAAATAATCAGTGGCAACTAATATCCATCTATGTTGGCCACTGGAATGTGGATTGATTTCTCCAATGAAATCCAAGCCCCACTGCTGAAAAGGTCCATTAGCATGTATTGGTTTCAACGACAGGGACTTCAATTGCTACTTTCCTTCAAATCTTTGGCACCTGTCACAAGATTTAACAAATGAAAAGACATTAGAAAACAAGATGGGCCAATAGTACCCAGCTCTGAGAATTTTGTGCGCTGTAGTTTTTCAATAATGATGCCCTCCACATATGTTGGAATGAAATTGTTGCATGACTTCAATGGATTGTTCTTTGTCCAGACACCTCAAAAGCATTCCAGATGGGTCCCTCCAATAGAGCAGATTTTCATGAATGCAATATTTTGTTGTCCTGAGTTTAACAGTTCTAGCCTAACTTTGAGTAAGGCCTGGGGGGATTTCTAGCTTCAGTAAAAATTTAGCTATTGCAGAGTACTAATCACAAGAAGCTAGATTTTCTGCCAATGACTGATTTTTTCCTAGTTCAGCTGTTTCTTCTTCTGTTTGATCCCTTTCTACATCTGTGCATATGAGATTTATGTCCAATGTTCTGCAATTTTCTTCAGCCAATAACTTGGCAAGGCCCTCACCTCTGACAAGCTTGGTGGGCTTCAATTCTATATTAAATTCAATTAACTTTGCAATCCATTTAGCCCTTCTTCCATCAGCATTAGGCTGTGTTAGGATGTCCTTTATTGAAGCAGAGGGCACAAATGCAATTATCTTTGAATGCAGAATATAAACCCTTAAGGCTTTCAAAGACTTGATAAGAGCATATGCATGATTTTCAATGATATCATACCTCAGCTCAACATCCCTTAATGTTTTGCTGAAAAATGCCACTGGATGCTCTGAACCTTCTTCATCTACTTGCAATAAAATTGTTGCAAGGGTGTCTTCAGAGGCAAAAGAAAATGTGTGGAACTCCTTGCTGTAATCTGGACTTATTAAAGTGGGAGCCTCCATAATAGATTTCTTAATGGACTCAAAGGATTTTCTTGCTGAATTAGTCCACTTAACCTCTGACCCTTTTTTCAACATGGAGGTAATATGCTTTACAAGTTTTGCGAAATTCGGGATAAACCTCCTCACAAAATTTATTTTGCCCATAAAGGACTGGATGTCTTTCTTTGATCTCGGGACAGATAAGGTATGTATTGCTTTTACTCTTTCTGGGTCAATTTTGACACCCGCAGTAGAAACAACATGTCCTAACAGCTTGCCCTCCTCTAAATCAAACTGTGACTTTTTAGGATTGACTGAAATCCCAAACCTTCTGCACTTCAGGAACACTTTCTTCAAATGTTATACATGATCATGATGGCTGCTGGAGTATATTGTTATATCATCAAGGTAGATAAGGACAAACTTATCCTTCTCCCCCACAAATGCTATATCCATAGCTCTCTGAAAGGTGGCTCCAGCATTCATCAACCCAAAAGGCATCTTGGAATACATAAAAGTGCCCCAAGGAGTGGTGAACGCGGTCTTCTCTTGGTCATCTAGATGTATCGCAATCTGGTTATAGCCTGAAAATCCATCTAGGAAAGACATCACTTTGGCTCCTGAGACCTTCTGCAGCAAATGCTCCATCTTGGGCAGAGGATAGTTGTCTTTTTTAGAGCATTTGTTCAAATATCTGAAATCAACACAGAGCTTGATTTCTCCACTTTTCTTCCTCGCCACAACCAAATTAGCTACCCATTTTGAGTATTTGAGAGGGACTATGATTTTGGCAGCCAGTAACTTTTTTATTTCTTTTTCAATCAAAGGGAGAAGCAAAGGATTTTTTGGTCTCAGCTTCTGCTTAAAAGGTATGGTGTCTTTCTCTAAAGGGATTTTATGCTGGATGATCTTTTTGTCATATGTTTTCAGATCACTATATTCCCAGGCAAAGACGTCAGTAAATTGCTTCATTAAATTGCAGTATTCAGCATTATGAGCAGCAGAAAGATGAGTGGACAGATTTATGTGTCTTGGCTGACTTGGACTCCCTATATTATGCTTATAGACTGCAGATTGATCTTCTTTTTGGGCAGCCTTATAAGGCACATCATTTTGGTCAAACAACTTTTCTAATGGAACCAGACCCTTAGGTATATGATTGATGGGCAGTTGGATAATGTTGCCTTTACCAATTATGTTTCTAAGCTGGGACTGGGGATTTTCTTCCAGGGCTTCATTTTCTTGGTCAATTTGCATTTCAGAGAATTCATCAATGACTTGCAGAAACCTATTCACTTCATCATCATCCTCAAAAACTTTCCAATGTTGGACATTATCAGGCAAGGATGGTTTGTGCTCCATTTGGACTTCATAAACTAGTCTGGGAAGCATGGGAGGGACAAACATGCTAACAGACACGGCAAGGGAATTAACAAGATGATTTTTGGCTCTAGGGACATATGAGATGCAAAAATTATCAAAAGAGTCTTTAAGTCTCCATACCTCATCTCTATATGCTTTCAGCCTTGGGTGCTTTGCTTGAAATTTTTTATTCACTTGCTGAATGATGAGATCAGCATCTCCAAACACTTTTATATTTCTGATTCCTCTGTCTTTAGCTGCATTGAGACCCAATATCAGAGCCTCATACTCTGCTATATTGTTTGTGACTTGAAAAGCCAGCTTGAAAGACAGATGTGTGCTTTCTTGTTTTGGAGATACCAGCACCACCCCTACTCTTGCAGTCTCCCTGGAACATGCTCCATCAAAGAACATCTCCCAAACCTAACCTCCTTGCTCTCCCTCGGCCTGATTTACTGGTTTCTTGATTTGCATTGAGGCTTTCTGGGATTCTTCAATTTGGAGAATACAAGCTCCAAAATCAGTGTCCACAGCATATATGGGATGATTAGTAGGGTTCTTCTCATCACTGATGATGTATGCCATCTGTGCTTCCCTATACAATCTCCTGCTTTCTCCTCCAAAATTTGGGACAATGGCATAAGATAGGTCATTCTACAATGTCCCACCTAGTCTCTTTATCCACCCTCTAAACAGCAACATGCCAAACTTAGGAGGGACATCTGCTACCACAATATCCATCATCATACTCTTCATGGGCAACTGAGTTAGGGTAATGGCTAGATCTTTGATTAATCCTAGACATTTCACCTTTCTTAAATCAAATGAGAATAAATCATGATATGGTCTAGTGATGTCAAGGCTTAACTCTTCCATGACAGCTTTAGGCATCAGATTGTGGCTGACCCCTGTGTCTAGCAGGCAATTGTGGAGGATTTTGTCATGAATGGTCAAAGACACATAAAATGATGGAGAATTATTATCAGCAGGTTCGATTATAGGGCTAAGCACAACTGCAGGTTTATCATCTTGCAAATTGACATAGTCAGTGGAGGTTTGTGTGGCTTTCAGCTCAAGGGCCTCAAGGATAGGATTTCTAAAAACTTCACTCTTTGCTAGTTCTATCAGAGGTATAGATATTTTTAACTTCTGGACTTCTGATTCAAAACTGAAGGGGGAAGGGGACTTATTAGGACCTCTTACCTCTTGAGTTGGTGTTTTGAGGATGACTGGGTCAGCTGCTGATCTTTTCTGTCTAATATTCTGTGACTCTGTCTGGACAACAGCTTTTTGGGCAAGACTCTCCTTGACATTGTTTGCTTTTGACCTCAAATTATATCTTTGCTGTTCACCAGTCTGCAAAATAGCCTCTCTGTCCCACTCTTGACTGATTTGGTCCTGCAGTAATGATTCTTCATATGCAGCCAATGTAAAAAAAGTAGCACTACCTTTATCTTCCATGCAATGAATTTCATCCTCCTCTTCAAACTGTTCCTCCTCTATGACTACATTTTGGAAAGGAGCCTTAACCTTTTGTTCTTCGTTTGCTTCTTTACCCCTTTGAAGGATTTGTAATTATTCATTTGCTCTTCTAAATGGATTTGGATTTTTTGGAGCAAATGCGTTTTGAAACCTTGCTTTCCTAGAACTCTTCTCAACTTTCAGCTTGGATATCTCAGCAGCCAATGACTCTATCATTTTAGTCATTTTATCTAATTTGGGTTCTGAAGATGAAGCAGAGGAAGAAGAAGCCTCACCTCTCTGCCTTCTTCTATCAGCATGTGTTTTAAGCTTTTCTGCAGCCATGATATTTGATTCCACCTCCAGTGCTGCATCCTGCATATCAGCTAGAGTGGCACATTTTCTTTCTCTCAACAACAGGCAGAAATCCGAGTCAAAAGCATTGGCATAAGTGAGTTTGGCAGAGGTGGGGGTAGGCTTTACTTCTGTTGGTATCTTACTATACATACGGTTAAATCTTTTATTAAAATCAGGCAAAGATTCCCCATTCTCCCTCTTTAGGTTTCCAAACTCTATATGATAATAGAGCAGGTCTTTTCTATCTCCTCATTGCTTCAGGAATGCATCATCCAATGCCTCAATGTCTGTTAAGGACCTATGGGGCAATTCTCTGAACCACTTTCTAGCCTCTCCATCAAGGCTCTGGACAAAAACTCTCATCCACACATCATCTTCACTGATATCTAAGTTATCAGCATAACTATAAAAAGACTTAAAGTGTTCTTCAGTTGTTACTCCCTCTATACCATTGAACTTGGGCATATATTTCTAATATTCTCCTGCAGGCATAGCATTCAAAGGAACAGGCAAGACCAGGGGTCCATACCTAGCAGCTATGATTCTTTCCATCTTCGTGGGAGGTTGTTGGCCTGCCATGACTGGGATAGGTGGAAGGATACTGGCAGATTGAACGGTAAGAAGTAATGAAATTGACGACAAAAATGAAGGAATATGATGGACTGTATGGGAGGCTTTCTTTGGACTGAGATCCAAAGGGGAACTGACTGAACAAGGAGCTCTATGAATCTCTGAAGGTATTTCTTGACTAACAATGCTGGGCTCTAAATCTTCAAACTGTATATCCTCAGCTATAACCTTATCTTTCAGAGATGCATAAGATTTCTTAGGCTTACCTGATCCTGATGCTCCTTTCTGTGATGTTTTCCTTTGCTTAGCAATCTTCTCAGGGTCAGGCACTGGGTCAGCTGGTGATTTCTGAGGATTTCTCCGGGTATGCCTCACAAACTAAGCCAGAACTGAAATGTGGAGTTGCCACCAGGTAGGTTCTCCAGTAGAGTTTCCAGATAGATGATTACAACCAGAAATGTGTCCAGACTATGTCTATCATCAAAGTTGGAACTGTGTCGTTCTCCCAGGGAAGCTGAGCTTCAATCTCCTCTCCCCGGCAATGGCGCCAATCAATGCTATCACCCCAAGAAACTCTCCTAGGTGGTAGCTCGGAGATGCTCGGGAACATTACAAACTCAACTCAATGTTGGAAATGGATGAATGGAAGGAATGATGCTTGTTCAAGCCAGATAACCACTCCTACTTTGCTTGACTCCAGACATGCGTGAACACCCCCGGACTACAAGGCTTTAGACCACCAATTACTCACAGTTTAAGGATTGGGTGAATATGGAGAATACTGACCACACCAACAGATGCACAGGACCCTGTGATGGCTGACTGCAACCAGTAGAAAGGTATGCAAATCTAATTCCCTAGTGCATAGACAGGATGACAACTCTCTGTCACTAGGTGAAAAGAAACCTGATTAACAAATTCACTGATACATGCAAGATTCAAACACAGAGGTAGGATGATAGCTCCTCTAATGCTATACATCAAGAGTTCAGAAAAATGCATATTAAGCACAACCTAGAACAGAAGAAGAGATGGAAAGTGAGCAATTAACAGCAAAAAAAACTTGTATTAGCTGAAAATGAAGACGAGACGCTGCAAGTATCAAAGTAGTTACAGTCTCCAGAAGTTGAACCTTACATCAAAACAACAACCATCAACCCTAATTACATCTGTTTTCTGGGTATATATAGAGTTTGATTACAAAAATGTTCTGCTATTCTAGGCATGGAGGGGCCATAATGGACCACCAACCGCTTTAACTGCCTGGCAGAACTTCTGAGTGCAATTGCTTGCTGTAGTGAACAAAATTGATCTTCTTGGATGCTCTGTTGTCCTTCTCAGGCAGGTGGACTGTTATATGGGATGAAATCCCATAACCATTGAATGCATTTACCTGCTTGACTTTGTACCTTTCCTTCTCGGCCATATTGCCTCTTGAATGCAGTTGTCGATGATCTATTACGCCGAGTATTGGATGCAGACCACCTTCGTCCTTTCGGGAGTATGGAATGGTTAAAGACGTGGATAGTCGAGTTGAACGGAAAGGGAGAATCGGCTGTTGGATTGGACAAATCAACGGCGGGGATTGGTTTGCAGAAGGTATAGGGAGATATGGGAGCGGGGTGATCATAGGTTGTTGGATCTCGGGCGGGCAGATCTAACGGTCGCCGGGCGCAGAAGATGCACGGAGTTTATCGGGCAGGGAGAGCGAGCCTAAGCGGTAAGTGGTATTGCTCGCACCGCTATCGGGGGTCGAGCGGTAACCGTACACGGCCGAGCAATACCTATCATTAGGCGACGCGTGGCAGACGGGGCAGGATGAAACTGCTTTTGATCGCAAGTTATTGTGCGGTCAGTTTGACGGTGTGAGGAAAGCGACTGTCGTCCGATCGCAGAGGAGATGATCAGACGGTAGGGATTTAATTGTGCGGGTTTTGTTTGATGTGACAGGGAAACAACGTATTAGCGGGGAAAGTGAATGGCTACGTTAAGGTTATGGCAGGGGTTTTGCAAAGGTAGGTGGTTATAAGGGTTTAGGTGTTTTAACACCCTTGACTTAAGAAAATCATTTTGTGGGATTTTAAACAGAAGCAAAGGAGATAAAGAGGGGAATGGGTGAGGAAATGGAGAAGGGTAAGGATATCCGGTGAAGGCCTTTTCTGAGTAAAACCAAGGACCGAGCTTACTTCTGCTCTTCGAACATCATCCACATGTAGCAGAGTTAACAGGTCAAATCAACAAAATATGTTTAAGGCACTTTGTGGTGTAAAGGTCACCAGTTCAAAACTCCATGGACAAAACTCCAGCCATGCTATGGGTTGGTGTGGCTCAGGCCGCTGCTATCCTCGGATGATTTTGATAACTTAGATGCCTTATTATAAGAGATTAAAAGTCACCATTGAATTTATATCAATGAGAGGTTGTGTTTCTCTACTATTTTTATGTTTTCCATCATATCTACCATTTTAATCTCGACAAGATTATGAATAATAATAGGAGCATAGAGTTTTACACATTTAATCAAGTTTTGAAATTCACTGAATTTACACTATATTTTTATCAAGTTTCACTTTCATGAAGCATCTATACACTTTGAGGTAGTTATAAAGACACTCATAAAATAGAAATTGAACTTATGATATTGGGACATTATTATGTAAACCATGAAATTAAGGTTCAAATCCCATGTGGGTCAAGCCAACAAAAAATGTTAAGGCACTCTATGGTGTAAAGGTCACCAATCCAAAACTCCATGGGCAAAAATCCAGCCATGCTAAGGGCTGGTGTGGCTCAGGTCATTGTGATCCCGAGATGATTTTGATAGCTTAGATGCCTTGGTATAAGAGATTAAAAGTCACCATTAAATTTATAACAATGAGAGATTGTGTTTCTCTATTATTTTGATGTTTTCCATCATATCTACCGTTTTAATCTCAACAAGATTATGAATAGTAATAAGGAGCATAGAGTTTTACATATTTAATCAAGTTTTGAATTTCATTAAATTTAGGCTATATTTTTATCAAGTTTCACTTTCATGAAGCATCTATACACCTTGAGGTAGTTATAAAGACATTCATAAAATAGAAATTGGGACATTATATCTATATATATATAGATATTTGAAAATGGCTAAACATTCTATAAATCTATTTTTTGCAATTTGTTATTATTAGAATTTAATTATTGTTTTTTTGGTTGAAATTGTAATTTTGAATTATTCAAATTATTATTTTTAATGGATAAATAGATTTTGTACTTTTTAATACCCCTTAAATATAATTTTACAATGTTAAAAATTAATATATGTAATTACTCAATTCAAAATAAATCTTACCAAATTTCAAATAAAAAATGTCAATTTCTCCTTATATTAATTTGAATAACCAACACTAATTAGATTTATAAAATATATAAACTACAACTTATCAATGGAAACTTACCTTTATATTCTTATTTTTATTCATAATTTTTTAATTCAATGTTGATTAGGCTTCAATATAACAATAAATCATTGTCCATTAGGTTTTGGATAAATAGTGATCGAATGCTCTGTTAAGAAACTCTTTGATGTGAAGTCATCGGTTCAATTCCTCGCCCCAATCGAAATAATATATTGAACATAATAAAAATATAATCTCAACAAATTTAATATATATATATATATATATATAGCTTGAGTGGGCCTAATGGTTAAGAGCATGTGTTTCTTCCTAAGAGGTCACACGTTCAAAACCAAAAGGGGGTAGAGTATGTATGCCTTCGTAGACTTAGCAGTGAAATCGCTATGTAGAAGTGGATCCCTTATTTGATGTCTGACTTGACCGTAACCTAATAAATATTATTATTATAATACATTAAAAACTTACCATTTTATTTTTCTATATATACTATTTTGAAAAATCTTCTAAATATTCAGACAAACAAAAATTCCAAAAAAATCGTTATATTCTATTTAGTCCCAATTTTTTCGTATTCAGTTTTATGTAAAAAGTTATAATATATCCCTCAAATAAAACATTACTTTAAATCTATATTACATGTGCGTATGTAATCAATCATATTTTATTAATCTCTATTTTTGCATACTCAATTATATATATAACAGTGCAATATATTCTTCAAATAAAACTCTACTTTACAACTATATTATATGTGTATATGTAATCAATCATAAGATGGATATTTTTGGGATCTGGGTCCATTTTAAAATATTTTTTCATACATACCTGCTCCTCATAGTGGAGTAATTTAAATAAGTTAAGAGGCAATGTAGCAATAAGATGAAGGACAAAAACAAAAAGAGTATGAAGTCATAACATTGGTTGTTGTCTTGTTTGTTCCCGTGGAGTCAACCTTGTGTTGTTATGGTTAGATTTACTTGCATTTTAATATTTCAAAACACCAAATAATATTGTGAAACTTATGCTAGTGGACTATTTTGGCAGATGGGGATGGTTCAAGTAGACAACAAGGAGACAAGGGTGGGTGAGAAGAGGTCATTTTGCTAATAAGGGTGAAGGGGGTTAACATAGCCATTCTATGTGTGGCAGGTGGGTTCCATTCCATTGGCTTGAATGGAAAGAATAAACTCATATGTCAATGTTATCATCTTAGGGGAGACTCAGCTGTAAAATGTTCCATCAAAGTTGATATTGGAATGCATGTGTCCTCACATCCTTGGTACAAATGTTAATCAATTGACTCAACGTGTGTGAGCATATATAATAAAAAGAAAGATGGGATATTAAATCAACTTTTGTTAGAATTTCTTTATATCTTTTTCATGCAAGACAGGTGGACAACTATCTTTTCATAAGGGCCCCCTAAAACATCACAATTAAGAATTAACTAGTAAAGTTTTTCAAAGATGCTTAAATTCAAAGAGACGAATTGATGAAGTTCTTCTAGAGGGAGGGTGCTTTCAATTTTAGTTGTTATTATGGTCATAGGATTGCACATCATGTACATATATTACTTTTTATTTACATATTATACACAAGAGGGGAGGAACATAGGTCAGCAAAAGTTATATACTTTCTATTAATAATATTTTATTGAGAGAGGTTATGAACTTTTATTTAAAAAAAGGGTTAGGATAACATTATTTTAAGAGAAGTAAAAACATCGTAATTTATTTAAATAAATAAATAAATAAATATATATATATATATATATATATATATATATATATATATATATATATATATATATATATATATATATATAGATAGATGTGTGTGTTTTTTTTGAAAATGTAAAAAGTTTATACAAGTTTAATTCAAATAATATATATGTTTGTAAAAAAATAATGATTATCTTGTAGAGAAAAATGGAGGGGTTTTTAAAAATATGGAGTAATAGGATAAGGGCATATAACTAGTAGATTATAGTGAAGCTTTAACCAGAAGTTTAAATGTCTTTTTAGTATGAGTTCTTGTCTCAACAAGGAATTTTTCAATGTTTTTTTAGTATGAGTTTTTGTTTTATTAAAATGATAGGGATTTTAGCTAGTTTACGATTCACAACATTAAATATCCTATGATTTTTTATCAATAAAATGAAATTTTAGGTTTTTGCTTCAAGGTGGGTCTTGCCATCATATTAGGGATATTGTCAAATCCACTACTCAGATTTGACAACATTAAGGTTCGAGTTGGATAGGTGAAGGATATTTGTAGAGCAATAAATTTATGCATGATTTCATCCAAGAGGTTTATCTTTGACACATTATATGGTGATCATATCTCATGTATCTTGAAAGGTGGTACTTCAACTCCTTCCTTGGCACATAAGGCAAAGAAGGTTGAGGCAGATAAAAAAATAGTTACTCTCATGGCTGAAAATTTCCTGTAATGTGGTCTAGAGGAGTTCTCATTGTTTCTTCTTCTAGTGATATTCATTCCACCAATACCTTAAAATTGATTTTCACATCACTTTCCTTAGCTCATTCGAGAGAGAAGGATATTAGTACCAAGAAGTTTCTAGATAGAGGGGATTTTGTTTGTGGTCATTCAGCTATGAAAGGTTCTAATCATATGTTTCCACAACTAAGGGATATTTTAGTTTTGAGTGATAACAGAGGAGAAGGCGCCAAAAGATTATATAGAAGGTTTAAAGACCAAAAATGGTGTGTGTGGGAGGGGCGTTAGTGGATATAAAGGAATGGCATCTATGTGGAAAAACCTTTATAGGTCACTACTTTTTTAGAAGCTTCTTTGTGGAGTCCTTCAATGATTGGTTATAAGAGATTCTAAAGCTTGCTTATAGGACAACATTTATCATTTAATCTGGTAGGCAAAGGGTGGAAAAACCTTTCATTTCACACCGTGGAGGATGTTGAGCTTGTTTTGTACGGATTTGGTTTTGGGGGACAATCTGCTTGTCACTAAAACCTTTGTATTCAATATTTTATCCTCATACTAAAATAACTACTAGGGTTCCCATTTGGATAAAATACTTAGGTTTACCACTATAATTCTAAATGGTGGTTTTTCTTAAAAATCTTGGTAGTCATTTGGGTGAGATTAATAGGGTTGATGATTCATTCATTAGAAGTCACATGCAATCTGTTACAAGGGTTTTCTAGATATTGATACTAGACAATGATTCATGGAGAGTGTTAGTGTCAGTCTTTCCAGCCTTCCTACAGTGATCAAATATGCTCTTACACAGTGGTCTCAGAGTGTCAAGGTCAAATTTTGTCATTTCAGTGAGTCTTCAAGCAAAATTTGGTCACTAGGCATTAGGTCTAGGGTTTGCCCAAATGTCAGTCCATGTCATCATTCAGCTGAGCCTATCATCATTCAGAGGGTTTTCATTATCATGTCAGTGTCTAATGAGTCATTTTACACCTTATTCATGCTTCAGTTGTGCCTAGGCAAGGTCATTTCCCTCTCCTAGGGTTTTAAAGCCAATTTCCCTTGGACGGTCAAGTTATCGGCAAAACTTGTATCCAGATGTTCATACACCTTCCCCTATCCTTAAAATACCCTATCAGATGCTTCCCATCACTGAGATCCCCCAAAATCCTCATTTTTGCACAAACCCTAGTTTCTAGCTACAACCTGGCAATTTTCTAGGTTGGGCCTGTGTTTTGCCCTTTTGGACCCCTTCCCCTCGCTCAATCTCTAAGATTCCACTTTCCCCTGCTTCCTAACATCCCTCCCCACTCCCAAAAATTTCCTCAAGAATTTAGAAGCCCCCTATCCCCTTCATTTCGCTTCATTTCGACAGAATTCCTTGTTTCACACATCGGGACAAGTTTCACTCAAATGATGTTTCAGAGCAATCAAAGATGAATTTTTGGAAACTGAGAGAGGTTTTTGTCCAGAACATGCCAAAGAAGAAAAACCTCCTTCACGTTTTTCACAGGTGTCATTGTTTGAGAGAAATGTCAAGAATACCGTTGCCTCAGGAGAATCAAAGACACCTCTGAAGTGACCTTGGGAAAATCAAGTTTTCTCCTAGCTTGGTTGGCCAAATGATTTTCTTGATGGGTAAAATGATAACTAGACATAAATATCTTTCCAATGAGCTATCATGAGCTCAATTTGGGGTTGAGGAAGGCATTCAAAAGCTGACTGCAACAACACTCTTCCTTGAGGCAACCTCATTTGGCACTTTTTGACCAGTCTTGGGAGATTTGATTTTTGACAGGTCAAATGAACTCCAAATTGAAAAATTCCAATTGGGTTGGAAAGTATACTCAAAGACCTTTCCAACGAGCTATCTTTCACCCGATTCCGACATCGGGAAGGCCTCCAAAAGCCTCCTGCAAAACGCGACCCGTCAGGCCAGGTGCGCGACCCATTGGGTGGTGCGCGACCCGTCCAGAGCCCTTCTGCAGTGCAAAAAATCAACGTGCGCGACCCGTTGGGCGGCCTGCACGACCCGTTGAACCGCTTGGCTGCAAACTTCAAGGAAATTTCCCTAATCTTCTTCCAAATCACCGAATTTGCTCGAGGTAGGTGCTCTAAACATGGATTAATTGCTGTTATGAATGGTGGATGTCATGGGCGATGTCATGGGCATGCTTTTATGATCAAAATTTTGCAAGTAAAAGGACATTATATGGCTGCAATGTTCATGACCAAATTGTGCTAGGGTTTGTGTTGTTTCAAGTTATTTTTCCCTTGGGTTGGCTTCCTTCCTTTCCCTATCACTCACATTTATATGTTCATCTCTTTTCCCATTTTATCTTATAAATGAAATGCAAATCTTTCCCCATCCCTAGCCATTAAAAATGTAAACCCTACCCCTTTCCCAAAGCATCAAAAAACAAAAATTCAAAATCCTAATTCCCCTCTACAAAAGAAAATGTTGATGAATATATCAGCAGGTTTTGTGTATGGTTTCCCTACTTCCCCTATTAATACATGTATGCATATTCCCATGTTCACTTTCATACAAGTTTTTTCCCATATGTAATGATCTTTGCAAATGATTTCCCAATTACAAATATGTCTTCCTATATGCATAATGATTTGCAAAATTTCCCTTAAAGATTCCCTGTTACATTTATATATTCCCATTCCTTGTTAAAGATCCCTCCCCTAACATTTCCCTCATGTCTTTTTCCCCTTGAAACAGCATAGATTTCAGCACTTTTTGCAGGCAGAGACAGCAGTACAGTTTGTCCACTTTGCTCCTAAACAATGTCAGAAACCGAGACTTGTGAGCAAAGTGATGACCAGTCATCATCTTCAGAGGTTGAGGTACAGATGAGGCCTCATAAGGGTGGTAAAGGTGGCCATCATAGGAGAGAGGAGCCCACCTCCTTGACCGATTTGCAGGGGTGGATTTTACAAGGCGAAAATGAAAATGTTCCAAAGGAGGTTGTCCGAGGCTCTTAGGCAGAGGAAGAAGACCAATCCACTCCGTATCTTGGCGGAGGCATCCCTCAAAGATCATGGCACTCACTAGCTCAGCCACAGCACAAATCCCAAAAAATTTTGAGAATTTTGGGTAATTTTGGCATTTTTTGGAAATTTACAGGTTTTGGCTCCTCAACGGGTCTCACCCCCGATGAGACCCTTTGTCATGGCAGCTCCTTTTTGCAAAAACTCAGCATTTCTAGATTTTTCATTCAAAGTTACATATGCCTATGGATGGACTTGAGTTTTTATGGAGTTTTGGGCCTCCAGAAGGTCAAAATACATGCAAAATTTGACTTTCTGCCTCTTTTTTGAGTTGCAGAAGCAGTCTTGGGAGAATTGAGTTTTGACTGGGAAAATGAACTCCAAATTCAAAAATTCTAGTTGGGTTGGAAAGTAGACTCACAGACCTTTCCAACGAGCTATCCTGCACCCAATTCTGACACCTGGAAGTGCCCCAAACAGAGCTCCAAAGTGCACGACCCGTTGAGAAAAGGGGCGCGACTCGTTGAGAAAAGGGGCGCGACTCGTTGAGCAAATTTTGCCAGATTTGACCAGTTCAGCCCAGAAAATGCAGATTTGACTCTTTTCGACTTTCTGAGGTTAATGATGGTCCTCTTGGATGTAATTGTGACACTTTTTGGATACTTTCACTCTTGTTTAACACTTCTGGAAGATTTTTTCATGTAAAGGGTAAAAATTGAATGTATGAACTAGTTTCCAAGTTTATAGAGGCAAGTTGTTTTGACTGCCTATTTTGTAGTGCTTAGTTTAGAAGTGGTTCAAACAGCTCCTAGGATAGTGAGCTCGACCCATGGAGGCAGGGAAAGAGGTTAGATCATCTATATTATGTATTTTCTTGCTCATTTTCATGGTTGGACTCTTGAGGGAGAAGCTATCATTGTATTATTCACTTGTATCTCTGCAATTTTTGGCTAAGGAAGACCAGGGTTTTGCAGTCATCTTTGGGATTCTTGTGGACTCATGTGTTGATGGTGTGTTTCTCCATGTTATTGTAAGCTTTGTTATGTGATTCATTTCCTTCTATACTTCTGCATATTAAACAAATGAAGTGTTAAAGTAAGAATTCATGCTTGCCATGCTCTGCTTTTAAGTTTGTTTAATTTCGATGTTTTCTACTGTCTCAAGAGAATTCAAATTCATTGTTTGCTCTCTTTGGCCTTCTTATCTTTCATTCCTAACCATCCACTTCAGTCAAAGACATCAACACTGTCTCCTACCTCGCCCCAAGGAACCCCCTGCAGAAACTGTGTCCAATCCCCGCACCCAAAATTGCCCTTTCCTCAATTTGCCACCCAAAAACCCAAAACCCCCAAAATCAATCTTTTAAATCAGTTTACTAGCCTAATATCAGTGTTACCGTGTTGGTCATCTCACCCCATTGAAGATCTGCCGAGATTGACCGGAGAGAGCCTTCTCCTGCCCCGTAGGGCTAGCTACGAGGCTAAATGGTTTGATGTAGCCTTGAGGTTTACCTTTCTCAGCCTGAGGTGAAATTTCAAGCGCTAACAGAGAGTGTGGTTATCAAGGTTAAAGGGGCAATTCATATGTTGATTCCAAATAATCAAAATGCGCCTTTTTGTTGTTCGAGGATATACATGAATGGTCATATTGCTATTGAATGTTCCTAACCCTTTATTGAACAATACTCAAACAGAAAATATTATCCCCTTATTACAAAATAAAACCTAAAGTGATTTTAAGGTGAAAGACAATTATTTTAGAGGATGGTGCATGGTAGTGGGGAAAAGCTTGAGGATGAAATAGTCCATAATGTAGAGGCTCTGGGCCCTTTTGTGGATTTGGATGTGTTTTAGGGGAAACATGGAAAAGGTGCCTTCAACAACATTAGATCAATGCTCTTCCTATTTAAAGAAAGATCATGGGAATTTATGCCTTGAAAGAGACCCTTGATGAATGTTATACAAATAATAGTCATAGTAAGCCTCATACTGATAATTCCATTATTAATGTATAACATTGGATAACAATGAGTGTTAAATGACTACAACAAGAGTTTGATTTGTAGATGGCAAGGGAAGAAAAGGTGATTCTTGGAGGGGACTTAAATTTCACCTTGAAAAGGGAGGAGGTTTAGGGTGAGACAACTAGGGTGGACAGGTTAGCTAAATATCCAATCATCAATATGGAGAACTAGATTTGATAGACATGTATTTAGTTGTTCTTAGGCCCGCCTAGAACAACAACAGAAGGGGTAAAGGTTGCATCTAAAGCATATAGATTGGTTCCTTATATTTTATTACCTATTGTAGTGAGTGATCGATATAGATATTGGGTGGAAGTCGAAGGCATTTGTCATAAATGTCCAATTTTCCTAAAAACAAAGTTAAAAGACAAAAAACTAGTGAGCCCATTTAAATTTAATCTAGTTTTGCTTGATAAAAAATATTTCAAAAACTTGATAAAAACTTTTTGGAAATCATGAAGGCGAGATTTATTTATTTTCTAATGAAGATGTGTGGCTTCTTTAAAGGTGGTCAAAGGAAAGGTGGTGGAATAAGTTGCAAGGAAACATCCACAAAATGTTGGAAGTCGAATCTGAACTCTTTCACTTTTTCAAAAAGAATTGTTTGGGTACATTTAGTAAGCAAGACGAAAGCAAATTAAAGGAACACATAGCTCAAAAAAATGAATCATTGTTGGATAGGAAAGTAGAATGGCATTTCAAAAACATGGCCACCTTGAATTTGGAGTTGAAAAAATTAGTTTTTCCCATTTGTATGTTAAATAGACAAAATTTTAATATATATTGAGATCTACAAAATGAGGAAGGTCATAAAGTTAAAGGTTTTAGTTATCTAGATACATTAGGTTTCAATTATTTAAGGAGATTCGTAGGAAACCTAACATAGTTCATATAGCTAAAGTTATAAAAAATGCTTCTTATTTTCCACAACTTGTTTCAAAGGAAGACAACATATCCATCTATGAGGAAATTTTGAAGGACAAATTACTAATAATGATGTTTCATTTCAAAAAGACAAAATTTCTAGCCTAAATTACTCAACCATTTAGTTTTATTTAAGTTTTTTTCAAGTTATTTGGAGACAATCTTCTTAGGGTTATTAAGGAGGTCTAATAGACACAAAAATGAGTGGGATCCTTTAATACAAACTTTTATCACCCTAATTGCAAAGATGGATCATGGTGATACTTTTGGATACTTTTGGTCAATTTCACACTACAACTATGTTTATAAGATACTTTCTAAAGTGGTGCCAATTTAGCTTAAAAGAATCCTCTCTAAGATCATTTCAAATAAGTTATTGGGTTTTCTTAATGGTGGATATAAAATGAGACTACGAGTTCAACACAAGAAACACTTAGCACAATAAAATAGAAGAGATCCTTGGTTGTAACATCCCATCCATTAATCACCCACCAATATTGTAATTGTAATTAATAATGTTATTAATCCATGTATGGGCATGTAAATGTAAACGAGCAATGAGACTAAGAATAATTGTAAGTATAATTTAATAATAATTGATGAAGAGGTGAAGCGTTGATATGGACCATGAAAATCCATGAGGAGGACGGAAACTAGCAAAGGGGAATTGGAGAATTAATATTTGCAAAGGAATTAAAAATTGTTCCAAAGGTTCATGAGATATGAGATTGTAAAACTTTCCACCAAGAAAATATCCAGTGGGAAGGTGTGGGAATATCTTCCATATTGATGGAAGCAATGGTGTTGTACCCCAACAATCTTATCCAAGGTACGTGTAGCATACCACTAGAAGATTTTTAGAGTATAAACCAAAAGCTTATGATTTAACCAATGGGAATATCTGACAAGAAACACATCAAGGAAGAAAGAAAAACATAGGACAAATAGAGATGCATGTGTTGGAAGCACTCGTGTGCAAGGAGAATGAACATTCAAAGGAAAAATCATGGGTGTGTGCCTAAAGTATGAGCAATCGAGAAGGGAATTCATGAAGGAATGCACCCATGGAAGCAAAGAGACAAGAAAGGAGACCAAAGATACAGAGAGAGGCACAGAGAAAGTAAGAGAATACCAATACTTATGGGAGTGTAGAGGAAAAAGACGAAAAGAGAGATAGGTAGAAAAATATTGAAGAGTTGATTGGATGAAGGAGAATGGCTTTCACGACTCTACCCTATGTTTTTGAGCAAGATATTCCCTCGTGGCTTCTGGGGTCAAGCCTATGGTGGGGCTGAACATGGCTTAACCTTTTTCAATTGCAAGCAATACTTGGTATAGATAAGTGCCCTCATGGACTTAAATATTAGATGTAAATCATATTAGATAAAATGGAAATTACATTGTTGAACTATGTGTAACATTGAGCTTGCCTACAATATCGATATTTTTGTCTATGAGGTGCTTTCTTATAGGGAAAGAGGCTAAATTTGGATTTCAATGGTTGTGATAATTGTGTAATGATCATATGCATGTATGGGTATTTTATGTTCTCTTACATTGTGATCTCAAGAAAATAGAACTATTACAGTGAAGTATTGGTTATGGTGAATGTCTATGGCTATTACATGACATAATCAAGTAAGAACAATGATAATAAATATAGGGGAAGTTAATATCCTTGGTCTCTTGGGAAACCATGTTGGTTGGTTGATTATAGAGAGTTTTCAATAAGTTTTAATCAATATGATTAGTCTGTCTTAAATATACTAGATAAGCTCGGTGTCCGTCATGGAGTTAGAAGGCCATGTTAGTGATTTGGACCTAGATGCAAGATAAATAGTGTGAACTACAAGGTGAATACTCGTTGAAAAGTATCTTCACATAACACCTTATGCTAATTGAATCCACTAGAGAACTCTTGAGTTGGTTGGAAGTTTGTTAAAGAGTGCAAGGTGGCCTTTGGACGAATGTGTTTAGCCTTTACTAGTCCAGCAAGAGGATTTAATAGCCACGATGTATGCATGTTTGGACTAATGATAAATTGTAAGGTTTCCCTAGTTGGGAGAAGAGGCCTGAATGTCTCAAAAGATGCAAATTGTGTGCAGTGGCCTCTCTAGTATTACTTAAGAAGTTGACTAGTTATTGACACTAAAGATGAATGTTTGGGTTCCTTCATGATTGGTGGAGATCTTTGTAGTTCATAAGATTTTTAGGTAATCTATATACCTATAAAATTCCTTTCCAGCCTTGGGGATAGACTGAAGAAATCCATTTTGCAATCTTACTTCACCTTAGATAAATTTAGGGATTGAATCCCCTTCATTTTTCAAGTTTTTTGGAAATTTGGGGTTGGGGGTTCCTAATCATGTGAGTCGGAAAGGGTGTTGTGACCAATATTTAGGTAAAAGATGGCTTGAACCTTGGAGGATAGAGATATATGAGTTAAACTAGATGCAACATATTAGATCCTTTGACTATTGGAGTGTTAAGCACCAACTGTAAAGAAACTAGGGATCAAAGTGTCAGGGTGTCAAGGATTGAGATGTCGATACATGGGACATCAATCACTAATGAGAAATCCTTGATATTATTGGATCCAAATGAGAGTCATTTCATAACGAGTAAATTTTCATCGTTATTTGAAGATGTAACACCCTCCTCCCACATCTACCCAAGCAAGCGGCCAACTAGGGTAAAGATGTGACGAGAGGCCACTATGATATGATTCGACCTCCTAAGTCACATTAAGGAAGTGGAACCGACAAAAACACACCATACAGACATCCAACATCATTAATAGAATCCTCAGCGGACGAGTCATCCACTCAAGCAACATGTCCATGGGTCCCACTATTGTTTTAGGTCTCTTGGGCCATAGTGACTCTCATGCTATGGGCAAGGGAACAACCAACAACCTAAAGTCGCTCTCACAGGCCTGCCTGGCAACGATTGTGGACCAAAATTTTCAGTGATATGCCAGTGACTCTGGGATTTGAGCCACTTTTTTAGGCCTAGAGCCCAGGTCACTACCCAAAATTGTTCCATCTCTTCAATTAAGTAAAGTAACAATGAAATGGAAGTACTAAACATGGAAAATTTTAGGGGCAAATATTTGCCCTTTGGCAAAATTAAGGGGTTTTAAATTTTTAGTGGGCGAATATTTTGTATCATAGTACATTTTTACAAATTGCCTCATATAGCCCACCTTATTTTAAGGGAGAGGGTAAAAAAGGTAAATTTAGCCCTTGAAATTAAGAGTTACAACCTTCCATTCGCCTTAATTTTCAAGAATAGGTTTTATTTAAGTGAATCCTATGGGCCAAATACCATATTTATAAAAGAGATATGGTAAATTAATAGAAATATAAATAAATGAGAGGTATGGTAAATAAATAAAACATTTTTTATATTTACTCCATAAGTCACCTTATATACATGCAAGGGTGTAAACAAATAAAAATATAAATAAAGTGGAGGTATGGTAAATAAATAAAACGTCTTTTTATACTTACTCAAAAGGTATGGTAAATAAATAAAAATATAAATAAACTAGACGTATGGTAAATAAATAAAACCTCTTTTTATATTTAGTCCATAACCCTCTTTATATTTATGAAGGCTAAAAAAAAGGTTTAATCTAAGTGAATCCTATGGGCCAAATACCATATTTGTAAAAGAGGTATGATAAATTAATAAAAATATAAATAAACGAGAGGTATGGTAAACAAATAAAACATTTTTTTATATTTACTCCATAAGTCACCTTATATTTACAAACACTCAAAAAATGCGTTATACTTAGGTGAAACCTATGGGAAAAAGACTATGGGCCAAATATCATGGGCTAGATTATTATTAATACCATGCAAAAAAACATTATTAACCCTAATATTAGTAATAATAAAAATAATAATGACACATGGTATTGACCCATGGTATTCACATGGAATGTAGCCTATTTAGATGAGGGAATCAAACCAGCATAGATCCATCTTTACTCTAGATCTACTAAGCCCCGAGAGGTATCAAATATCGTGATATGCAAACTAGCATAGAGTGAAAAAATATTTGATCCCTCTCGGGGCTTGTTGGATCAAGAGTAAAAATGGATGTTGTAATTTAATGTCCTGAGAGGTATCAAATATCGTGATATGCAAACTAGCATAGAGTGAAAAAATATTTGATCCCTCTCGGGGCTTGTTGGATCAAGAGTAAAAATGGATGTTGTAATTTAATGTATGTTAAACATTTTAACTTGGTTAAAATACAAAATAAAGTAAAAATCAGTTATTAATTTTATTAATTTTTATAAATTACTAATAGTAATTTTTAAGCTCCAGGTTTATGATAACCCATGGTATTCATGTGAGCATAGACTATTTAAAGGGGAAATTCTATCATCTTAGATCCATCTTAATTCTGGTCTGCCAAGTTCTCAGAGGGATAAATAGATTTCATCCCCTTAAGAGTGGTAGATGTGGAGTTAAGATGGATATAGGTTGGTTTTTATGATAATGAAGATATTAGATATACTTAGGAAATTATATTGTAAAAACATCTTAAGTTGAATGGTTAAAGTTACATTTAGTCACTTCACAAAATTTAGTAAAAAATACCAATATCTCCATTAATATCGGTTTTTAACTTTTTCTGATTTAACAAAAAAAAATCAAAACGATGAAACCTTATCACTCTTTCCGCATCACTCTCACAGAATATTTCTTACCGTCATTCTCAATATGATATCTTCATGAAAAAGTTTAGGTACTGATGTTGGATTAGTTGTTTGAAAAATAAGTTGGTTTGTACAACCTTTCATCTTCTGTGCTATTCTTAGTTTGTCCTAATGATCTATAGGGGTTGGAGCCACTACACCATATTTTCCTAAAAGGTGGAGAATGTTCACCAAAAAGGAAATTAATCTACATGTTACAATGCTGTTAAAAAATGCGAGACCTACGAGGGTAGTGAATTATGCTAATAAGCAATTTAGATTGGGGGAGACATAATTAAATTTTATTATTTAATTGAAGATTTCTGATTAAAATAATAATAAATCTACATTTATATATTCATATATTGATTGGAAGGATTCTCACAATGGTCACTTCTTTCAATTAGATCCCCTTGAAGCAATTGGGATACCTAATACTTTCTTATATAATATAGTTGGGGCTTGCTACTTGTTGGCGTGTTGGGGTAAACAAACTTGATGTGTTTTTTTTTATCTCGTAGTTGGAGTCTATGGAATAAGAAAGAAATTTGATAACTTGAAAAAAGTGGTAGCTTGACAAAAGTTGTAGAGAAAAGATTAATCTCTCCTACCTTGGTAGAACTCGTTGTCAATATCAACACCTACAAGAACTTTGTTGTGGAATATTATCAAAACTAATAGAAGGATATGAAAGAGTGTATTGTAAGAACCTTGACAAACACGGCCACTGAAACTTGGAACATTGTTTGTAGGAAGAGAAAATTATGTTTCTTTTTCCAAACATGTATGTTAGTATATTACAGTTTAATGAATATGTTTTCTTATTATCATATATGGTTTCATACTTCAACAAAACATTCTCCAAGACTTCACAATGTTTTATTATTTAGTAAAAGATTTGCCAAGATCTTACAAGATTTTATAATTCAGTGAAAGATTCTCCATCACTGTACAAGATAATATAATCTGGCATATTATTGATAAAATCGCCTCCCATTTTTCCTATGTATCATGGGCATTAGCCCATTTATTATACATATAAATTTAGGGTGGTTCTTAAAATTTTCCCTGGTACTAAAACAAATACTTGTTTAAGACCTTGAATGGATTCCTACTAGCCATGACAGACATTTCTTCAAACATATCATTGACATGTAATCTACAGGTGTAAATAACATAGTTAAGTGTAGGGATCTCATACTTATCTAAGAATCGCTACGAACCATTATTCCCTCATGCCATTCATTGCATTATCATCTATTAGGCCATAGACATATTATCCATTCACATACAAGTAAAAACATGCTGAGAGCCATACATAACTGTTGTCATAAAATGTGCATATAACCAGCATAATAGGAACATAAATATAATAAGCATGACAACCATCAAATCCATAAATACATCAGTACCTTTACACATGGAAATCAAGGGAAAGTATTTTTCATTAATGAATGTAAGGAACCAACTGGAGATGGGACTACCACGTTCCACCCGACTGTAGAATGGTTGAGCCAACTCTCTCTTCATCCATTCACCCTCGCCCCATATTCCAAGCATGAATGTGGGATCTCATAGAACACAAAAATTAAACCTCGTCTAGGGCTTCTAGAGGTCATCCGACTCAATCCATCAAACAGTGATTCCACCTCATGATCTAACATCACAAAACCATCATCAGATTGGTCTCCATCCAAGCCTTTCAAGGCTTCAAGAGTGTTTGTTCCAACCAAGGCTTCCAGGACTAGTAACTCAACCCACAGCTGTCGTCGAGCTTCTAGAGCATTTGTCCAACCAAGGCTTCCAAGACTAGTAACTCAACCCACCAAAGGCTTCTAGAGTGTTAGTCCAAACAAGGCTTCTAGGACTAATAACGCAACCCAAGATGTTACAGGGCTTCTAGAGTGTTTGTCCAACCAAGGCTTCTAGGAACTAATAACTCAACCCAAGCTAAGGAATCATGATAACCAACCAAAAACAAATCATGAAATTAAACCCACAATCACCATGGCTATCCAAGAAATGGAAAGGCTAGGCAATCCATTGTTGATCTAGGCAATCCTCCATGCCTATGACAGATTACAGCCAAGAAACCACATGCATATGCCATGTATGCCAAAACTAATGAAGAAATCATACATGCAACTCAGTACCTGCAAGAAAATCTGATGTAGTTGTTGAAGTCGATGCCTTCTTGCGCTTTACTACTCTTCCTTTGCCTTCTTGCTCCAAAAATCCAAGTATGCCTCACCCTCCAAGAGTGCTCCAAGAAAACTCTAAGTGTCCAAGAGTGTGAGAGATAGAGAATAATGAGAGAGAGCTCCAACACTGAACTGAAAAATGGTTACCAATTGATTCTCATAAACCTTTTTATGAATGAGGCCTCTATTTTCTTCATTTTCCATTATTTTCCTTCATTTTCCTCCTCACATGAAACCTATGACCTTTCACCTCCTTTTTCTCCTAATTTCCATTATTTTGATAAATAAATGTGCCAAAATGTCTTTTAATGCCTTTGCCAATTTCGTTAGCCATAAACAACCAAATGAACACCCCCTAGGATGTCTTGCCCAACATTCAGCTTGGAATAAGGGTCCCAGTCATCCGTGGTTATTGTTTTTAACATTTATTACATGGAATTTTCACGAGGGTTGTTACAAAACCCGCCTCCTTGGGGGATACCATCCTCAGTGTTCAATCACACATATACCTCAACAACCTGCTGAAAGAAGACATGCTGCTTATGGAGCTTTATAACACAACTCATTACGGTATTTACAATGATCATCCTGCTGAGTGCCAACTCATATGGCATCATAACATCATGATAATATAACCACATGATATCATATTAACATAACACCCATACTACATAGTGGAGCTTTATAACACATCTCATTACATTATTTACATCCATACACAGGTGTACATATAACAACATCATCAAAATATATATACCAAAACATATGCCAAATCATATATCAAAACATATATCAAACATATACTAACATCATATCTAAGCATATATATCAAAACATCATATAGCATATATCAACCATCATAAATCATATATCGATCACCATAAATCATATACTAAATCAACATAAAACAAATACTAAACCACCATAAAGCAACTAACAACCACCATAAGCAATCACCAAACCACCATATCAAAGCCGCTTTGCCTCAACCAGCAAACAAGGAAGGATACATGGCCCGCATCTGATCCACCATCTCCAATGTATCTTCTTCGGGCCTAAAGTGCTTCCATTGCACTTTAACTTGCTCTATTGCTCAGTTCTGGAGCATGAGCACCTTTTTCTGCAATATACACTAAGGCTCTGGCTGAAATTATCCATTTGGTTCCACCTGCAATTCAAACTAGTCAATCACATGATCAACATCTTTAACATACTTCTTAAGCAATGAGACATGGAAAACATCATGGAATTTCACTGTCAGAGGTAGTGCAAGTCGATAGGCTACTGAACCAATCGTCTCAATGATACTTAAGGGTCCACAAAACCGTGGTGCCATCTTGGCACATGAGCCAATCCACAAGGAGCTCTTCTTCAGTTTGATGTGCAAGTACACCTGTTCCCCAACCTGGAACTCCTTGAACAACATGTTCCTGTTTACATAACTCTTCTACCTATCTTGTGCTGCCTTGAGATTCTTCTTGATCACCTGCATCTCCTGTTCCATGTCTGCCAACATATCTGGTCCAATCAATACTCTGCTAACCGGATCACTCCAACTAATGGGAGTGTTACAACTCCACCCATACAATGCCTCAAAGGGACTCATCCTCAATGACTCCTGATAACCGTTGTTGTATGCAAACTCAACCAAAGGGAGATACTCTTCCCACTTCCACTGCTGATGCATCACATACATCCTCAACATGTCCTCTAATATCATGTTGACCCTCTTTGTCTGTCCATCCGTCTGCGGATGATAAGTTGTGTTGAAGGCCAACTTTGTGCCCAAACCTGCAAATAACTCCTTCAAAAACTTCGATGCGAACTTCGCATCCCTGTCTGATACAATCTTCTTTGGAACACCATGTAGTCTAGCCACGTCTTGGATCAATACCTATGCCACATCATTAGCTAAGAATGTAGACTTTGCCGGAACAAACTGTGCAACCTTTGTAAATTGTCCACAATTACCATTATGGAATCATGTTGTTTCACTGTCTTCGGCAACCTTGTGATGAAATCCATGGAAATGACCTCCCATTTCCACTCCGAAATCATGATCAGATTCAACAATCCACCTGGATGTTTACACTCTGCCTTAACTCTCTGACAATCGAAATCTCTCACCACAAAATCTGCTACATTCCTAGTTAGATTCAACCAATACTAATATCTCTTCACTGTTGTGAGTGTCTTCTAATAACTTGGGTGACCTAAATATGGTTTTGCATGAAACTCCCTCAAGATCTTGAGGTCACTGTCATCCAACACATATATCCCATCTCGGAACCTGACCAATCCATCTGCTCTATGACAATAATCCAAGCCCCATGCACCTGCACCTGTACCTATACCTGTACCTGTGGCATCACCTGTATTAGCACCTGTGCCTGTACTATGTTGCAACCTATGCACAATCTCCATATATCTGACATCCTGTTGTCCTACCCGCAAGATCCTGTCCTTTAAATATGTCCCATAAGAGATCATAGTTTCTAAGTGATTCACCTGTACCCGTCTGTTAAGAGCATCTGCCACTATGTGCTCCTTGCCTTTGATGTACCTAATATCGAAGCCAAATTTGCTGATCATTGCCAACCATCTAGCCTGCGTGGCATTCAGATTTGGTTGGTCAAGCAAATACCTCAATTCGATGTGATCACTCATAAGCACAAATCATATGCCAAGAAGATATTGTCTCCACATATTAAATGCATGTATAATCACTACCAACTTGAGATCATGCATGTGATATTTTTTCTTGTGCTCGTTTAGTTTTCAAGACTCATAACATACCACCTGTCCATCCTGCATAAGGACTCCACCAAGCACTCTCTTGCAAGCATCTATACATACTACAAACTCTTTGTTCAGATCTGCAATCTGTAGTATTGGTGCATTTGTCGGCAACTGCTTAAGCTGCTCAAAGCTAGTCTCACACTCTTCAATCCATTCGTACTTCTTAGCTTTGTTTTGCAATGATGTAATGGGATAAGTAATTTGTGAGAATTTCTTGATGAACCTCCTATAATATCCTGCCATACCCATGAAATATCTCACCTCATTCACACTCTTAGGATCTACCCACTCCATGATGGCCCTTATCTTCTGTAGATCTAGTGCAATAACTTCCTTGGAGACAAGATGACCCAAGTAGTGTACCTCAGTCTTAAAGAAGCTACATTTGTTGAGCTTAGCATACAACTGATGCTCTCTCAACAACCTCAACACTGCTGCTAAGTGCTCGACATGCTCTTCCTCATTCGTAGAATATACCAGTATATCATCAATGAACACAGTAACAAACTTATCCAAATATGGACGCAACACGCTATTCATCAAACACATAATGTAGCTAGAGCATTAGTTAAGCCAAATGGAACAAAAACAAACTCATAATGCCCATACCTGGTCCTGAACGTGGTCTTGTATATATCCTCCTCTTTGATGCATACTTGATGGTATTTGGATCTCAAATCAATCTTTGAGAACATTGTTGCTCCCTTCAACTGATCGAACAAGTCATCAAGCCTTGACAAAGGGTACCTGTTCTTGATAGTCACTTTGTTCAACTGCCTGTAATCAATACATAGTTTGAGGGTGTCATCTTTCTTCTTCACAAAAAATATCGGTGCGCCCCAAGGTGATATACTTGGCCTAATGTATCCCTTGTCCAAAATTTCCTTCAACTGCAATTTTAACTCAACCAACTCAGGTTTGCTCATCCTCTAAGGTGTTGGAGATGTTGGAGATGCCCCTAGCACTAACTCAATAGAAAATTATACCTCCCTATGTGCTGAAAACTCTGTAATGTCCTCGGGAAATACATCGCCGAACTGTTGTAAAACCAAGTACTTGTTCAACACATCTGCATCCTCAACCTCCTTACCCTTATCACCATAAGTATGTACTGCAAATAGCTTGCACCCTTTGTTGTGGCTACACTTTTCTTGCATAGCTGTCACCATCCTAACTAATGTGGCTTTCTTCTTACCCTTCAAGCCTCTTGGTTCTCCATTGTTATCGACACATTCAATGGCCTTGTCATAGCAGTCAACCTTGGTTCTATGTAGATACAACCAATGAATGCCCAATAACATATTGTATGAACCCAATGGTAATACATTCAAATGTGTTGTTGTAGGAATACCATTTAAGTCAAATGCATAAGCTCTTACCCAATGGATAATCGCTTCTTCATACCCGTAGCGAACTGAACTAACCTAGACTCTGCATGCAATTCCTTACTCAAACCACACTTATGCACCAAGTCAGGACTAACATAGCTATAATTAGATCCATGTTCAATCAAAATATAAATAACTTGATCACAAAGCTTACCATCCATCTCAATGATATATGCATGATGTTCTGCTGGGCTATTGTCCACGACTGCATAGATACGAGGAATAATATGGCCTACATCTCCAACAGTCTGCACCTATTGTGCATTGTATATATGGGGTCTACCACCTTGATTCTGCGAACAATCTCTCCTACGATAGTCCTTGCCACAAGTCCAACACTCTATGGGCTTCCAGCCTCCATCCTTGTTCTTCTCTTCAGCTCGATGTCCCTGTCCTCTATCTGATGCATTGAACCTCTTAGGTGGTGAAACATTCTCCTTGTTATCTGTACTATGTGGCCTTGCTCGCTTTTTATCCCATTTTCCTTTGTTCTTTTCATTACCTCTCCAGTTTGGCTTAGTCTTAGTTTTGCGCTTTGATTGTTCATAGCAATGCTTTAGCTTTCGAATGGCCTCCTCCAATGATCTAGGCTCATCGAATTCAATCTTGTCTTTGAATGCAACCGGTAATCCACTAATGAACATCTGAATCTTAACCTTCTCCTCTATGAGGTAAGGAACATACCTCAGTAACTCCAAGAACCTATTAGTGTACTCATCATCTGTCATAGAGCCCATCTTTAGTGCATAAAATTCTTTTTCTTTGTCATCAAAGTACCTTTTTGATAAGTATTTCTTCTTAAATAACTACTCAAACTCACTCCAAGACAAATCTTCCTCATGAAAACACTTGACATTCTTCACATCTTCCCACTAGATGTTCGCTTTACCTTTGAGAATGAAGGCAGCTACTTTAGCTTTCATGTTCTCTGAATAGTCATGCAACCTGAATAATTTCCTCATGCCAAGCAACCATGCCTATGCATCCTGTGGTTTCCTCATTTCCCTGTCAAAAGTAGGTGGCTTCACTTTCTTAAATTTATCCAGAAAATACCCCCTATCACTCCTCCTGTAAGGATGATACCGATGATGATCATAATGCCTATTTGAATCAGAACTAGAATCATGCTTGTGTCTATCCCTTCTCCTCTCCGGAGTGTCCAACAATCTACCATCTCAGATGGTGTCATATCTATCCAACCTATGTCTACTACAAGACCTGTGCCATATGCCCCATTAGTTTTGTCCTCCTACTCATGACTGAGCCAGAGCAGTCCTTGTCACTGCAAATCCGATAAGCTCTGAAGTATGACTGCATTTACCTATGCTAACTTTTCCCGTGACTGCATGATTTTGTCATTATCCGCCTTACAACTCCTGATCTCTTCCTTTAAACTTCTGAGTGTCACTGCCAAGATGGAAGAGTTCCTAACACCATACTGCTCTTCAAATTCAGAGGGAGAGTCTTTGTAGTCAACCATCTTGCTATCCATTTGATATTTCTTCCTACAAGCATAATATGTCAGATAAACCAAATTACAATAAACCAATGTACCTTAGTATATCTCAGGGAGGATACTTGTCTTCAAGATTACCGAATCATAATAACATATGATACATGTATAACATAATCATAATAACATATAGACATACACCAATAAATGTATCAATACATAAACATTACTCTAACTAGGGTCCAGTCATCAATGCAAGGCCATATCAACAATGCATGCTATGACCTCATGCATGACAACAACCATTATTCCATTGTACACATTGCCACATGCAACCAATAGTATGCATAAGCAATTCCAAACCAACTACAAATACACATAACCACATGTAGTCAAACATACTCAATCAGTTCTTGTAATCAACCTACGAGGCTAATGCATGTAATCAAAATATTCAAAATTTAACTTGGGCTCTAGGTACAAGGATGTAAGTAGGTACTATGAAATCGACATGTAATCCATACACAGTCAATCACATACTCATTTCAAATACATTTCATGAAGTCAATAAAAATTTCTCCATGATAACCATACTACAACCCTGATCTAACATCAAGCCATTGCAAACAAATATATACGTGTAAGAGACACACATGCAATCGACATGCATGCATGACCCACACATAGCCCATCCAGTATGAGGGGTGAACCATGCTCTGATACCACTCTGTAACACCCTCCTTCCACATCTACCCAAGCAACTAGCTAGCCTAGGTAAACATGCGACGAGAGGCCACTGTGATATGATTCAACCTCCTAAGTCACATTAAGGAAGTGGAACCAATGGAAACACACCATACAGATATCGAACATCATAAACAGAATCCTCAGAGGACAAGTCATCCACTCAGATAGCCTATTCCTGAGTCCCATTGTTGTTTTAGGTCTCTTGGGCCATAGTCTCTTTCATGCTATGGGCAAGGGAGTGACCAACAACCTAAAGTCACTCTCACAAGCCTGCCTGCCAGCGACTGTGGACCAAAATTATCACTGCTATGCCAACTACTCTGGGATTTGAGCCACTTTTCAAGCCCAGAGCCCAGGTCACTACCCAGAATTGTTCCATATCTTCAATTCAGTAAAGTAATAGGGAAATGAAAGTACTAAAGTAAATACTTGTTCAAGACCTTGACTGGATCCCTACTATCCATGACAAGAATTTCGTCAAACATATCATCGACATGTAATCTACAAGTGTAAACAATAGAGTTAAGTGTAGGGATCTCATACTTATATGAGAATTTCTATGGACCATTGTTACCTCATGCCATTCATTTCATTATCATCATTAGGTCATAGACACATTATCCATTCACATACAAGTAAAAACATGTTGAGAGCCATACATAATTATTGTCATAAAATGTGCATATAATGAGAATAATAGGAACATAAATACAATAATAATGACAATCATCAAATCCATAAATACATTAGTACCTTCACACAAGGAAATCAAGGGAAAGGATTTCTCATTAATGAATGCAATGAACCAACCAGAGATGGGACTACCACGTTCCACCCGACCATAGAATGGCTGAGCCAAATATCTCTTCAGCCATTCACCCTCGTGCCATATTCCGAGAATGAATGTGGGATCTCATAGAACACATAAATCAAAACTCATCCAGGGCTTCCAGAGGCCATCCACCTCAACCCATCAAACAATGATTCCACCACTCGGTCAGACATCACAAAACCATCATCAAATTGGTCTCCATCCAAGCCTTCTAGGGCTTTAAGAGCGTTTGTTCCAACTAAGGCTTCTAGGTCTAGTAACTCAACCCACAACTACCTCCAGGCTTCTAGAGCGTTTGTCCAACCAAGGCTTCCAGGACTAGTAACTCAACCCAAGTTGTTGCAGGGCTTCCAGCGCGTTTATCCAACTAGGGCTTCTAGGAACTAATAACTCAACCTAAGCTAAGGAATCATGAGAACCAACCAAAAACAAATCATGAAAGTAAACCCACAATCACCATGGCTATCTAGGAAATGGAAAGTCTAGGAAATCCATTGTCGATCCAGGCAATCCTCCATGGCAATGACATATTACAACCAAGAAACCACATGCATATGCCATGCATGCCAAAACTAGTGAAGAAATCATACATGTAAGAAAATATGATGTAGTTGTTGATGCCAATGCCTTCTTGTGCTTTCCTACTCTCCCTTTGCCTTCTTGCTCCAAAATTCCATGTATTCCACACCCTCCAAGAGTGCTCTAATAAAACTCCAATTGTCTAAGAGTATGAGATAGAGAGAATAATGAGAGAGAGATCCAACACTGAACTGACAAAAGGTTACCAACTGATCCTCATAACCCTTTTTATGAATGAGGCCTTTATTTTCTTCATTTTCCATTATTTTCCTTTATTTTCCTCCTCACATGAAACATGTGACCTTTCACCTCCTTTTTCTCCTAATTTCCATTATTTTCATAAATAAATGTGCCAAAATGCCTTTTAATGCCTTAGTTATTGCCTTTGCCAATTTCGTTAGCCATAAACGACCAAATGAACACTCCCTAGGATGTCTTGCCCAACATTCAGCTTGGAATAAGTGTCCCATCCATATGTGGTTATTGTTTTTATCATTTATTACATGGAATTTTCACCAGGGCTGTTACAGAAGACATCAGGTCACAACGAGAATCTAGTGTTGTCAAGAACCTTGGGCCAATGAAGGATGGTTTATTGGCCTTCAGGTTGTTGGGGTTTCAACTATCACACCCATTAACCAACAAAAACATGTGCTAAGTTTTGATATTAACAAAACCTAACATATATGTTGGTTAAGGGAGACAAAGGGTTGGTGGTCAAGTGGTGGAAATTAGAAGGTTGGTTATCGGGGTATTGGGTGTTAGAAAAACTTAAAGTAGTGGTCAGGATAAATCTTAACACTGACAAACCTGATACACTTGTTGATTAACAGTGATGGGAACCATGATTTGATAAATGTTAGGATACTAGCCTCCAACATATCGAGAGATCGACATATCGGGTGTCTCGTTGTTGGAGGTCAAGAATCAGGAGAACAAAACCTAGTTATCAAGGTTTCTGCTTAATATTGATATTGTTTAATAAGGTGCATACATGGGCTAGAGGATGTGGCAGCCTTGCGTGGCAAGTTTGGTGACATGACATTTCGACATGGCATGCTAGGTGCCCACTAATGTGGATCATTGTTATCACATGTCAACCACATGGTGCTAAAATGGAGATAACATGGCACAAAAATGGCACTGATGTAACACTAACATGACATTGACATGACATTAACATGGCACTGACATGATGTTGATGTGGCACTATCATGACATGATGACTTGGATTAGAGTGCATAGTGACACTATCTTGGAGGTAGGTTGCAGTCATGATAGAGGTGACATGGACCCCATAACATTTGACGAGTAGATATTAGGTACCAGGATATCAAACTGTTGGCTATTGAGATGTCTATAGATTGAGTTTATACATATCTGTGGGTTTTCCCCTTATGCTTAGTGGCTTGATGATTAGCTTGATGGGATATCAACCTATTGGGATGTTGGGCATCAACTGTTTTCAAAGTGAAGTATACTACATGTCACGGGGGCCTAGTGACTGGTAGATGGAACCTACAGATAATGAAAGACTAGGATCCATAAACTAACAACCCACTATCAAGTCAAGCATAATGAGATTAGTGAGTTTAACTGGTGGAGGCCTTGATCGAGGGTTGATGGCCAATATACTTATCAATGGTTTGGGTTGGTAGGTCTTGGTTAATGAGGTGGTGCCACATGTAGTACAGAGGATGATGTGGCCCCTAAAGAGAAAAATATTTCAATAGGCCTAACTTCTTGTCCATAACTCTATTTTTGGAAAAAAAATACATCATTGGAAAGCTCTTTGACAAGTAGAAGATGATGGAAAAATCATAAATGGGTTCTAATAAGTTCGAAGAATGATGAATTTTTATAATGCCATCTCCATAAAGTCACCTTGGGGGTCAGGTAATGATACCTAACACCCCTATTGTTACATTAGAGGGGTAGGTATGTTATAGAGTGGTAGCAACACTATGGTTAAAACACTAGGCATAGAGGGCTAGAGATACACCATAAAGAGGAAATTGGTCAAAACTAAGGTTCAACACTCAAATTGAATGGACCTAGGAAAGATAAAGTTTTCAAATTTATGGTTCAAACACTAAGCCTAGAGGGCCAAAGAAAAACCATATAGATGAATCTACCAGGAACATAATTGTTAAAGTAATGGATCATAGCTAAACCATGTAGAAAAGGTTTGCAAAGCAAGGATTACAACAATAAGGTTGCATATCATGGGTACTAGGATTATGGGGTATAACAAAAAGATTGCATGGATCCAAGATTGCTAACAAAAGGAGCTACGTGCATTGTGACTTGTGTGGCATATATTTATTAAGAGATTGAGACATGACAAATAAATGTAGTGAACGAATAAATTCAATGGAAATTTACTACCAAATTTGTGAGGAATATTGTTAAGATTCTTACTATATCTCCCTTAATAGCTCAATTGCATGATAGATGTAGAAGCACATGGATAAGTGAAGCAACCATAATTATAAGGGGGGATATCTCGAGTTATCCCTTGCTCGTTTGAATTATTTTCTTCAAGTTTTCAAAAGGACTAGAATATGTTGATAATAATAGCATAGGCCTGAAGAGATTGCTAGAAATTGAAAAGCTAGTTTACAAGAGACTAAATAGCCAAAATGCATAAACACCTCACATACCCGCATAAGGAGTGTTGAATGCATACAATTATGAATGAGAATATGCATAGCATGAATGAAGACTCAGATGAGTCTATTGTGATAAGATGATTATGATGACTAACTGTGGATTAATGATCAACATGTAACTAGGAACATGTTGACCATATGGCTAGAGAAGCTAATGAGGATGTTGCATAGAGTCTTGTGGGAGTAAGGCTATGGATAATAAATTATTAATCAATAGGTTGGTAGAAATGAATGCAAGAACCCTCCCTAAGATATCAATTTATCATGTAGCATCCAATAACTGCTAACATCCATGCAAGTATGGTTTTGGTATGCTCATAGTATTGAGACAGAATTAGTTAAGAATGGCATTAGTAAAAGTTTAATATTTGTAATGATATGAAAGTATGAATGGAAAGTAAATCAATATTTGGTACTGGATATACTCTAGGGAATGTTAACGACCATCTAATAATCCCATATTGCTTAGAATAAATGATTTCTTGTTGTTGGTTGTACATGAAAGAATACAACGTGTTATTCTTAGGTCTATGAGACCTATCATTTGAATGGTTGCAAGCTCTCATAAGGTAGGTTATTGTTGCATTTAATAGTTGTATATGAATGATTAGAAAGGTGCGGGTAGTGCACGAGTGTATTAATGCACATGATTGAAACATCGTTTGATTGCATGGTTGAATTCCTAATAAGGATGCATGTTTATGAATATTCACAAGTAATGTGTAGATAAGCAATTGATTAATTAATCAAGTTGGTACTAACACATGAGGCTGAGATCTTCTCAAGGTAAGTTGGATTTTCAACTAAGGAGAGTTGCATATTCAGGTGGTCATAGGTGGATGGACTATTCTAAAGCTCTGATTGAGGAAAGAAAATTACAATATAGTGAAGATAATGGCTAAGTATTCTAACATTGTTAGAGTATATTTGATCTACTGACTATAAACCTGATTGCACAAGACTAACATGTTAGATGGTAATATGGTCTTGTGAAGTGTATATGTTACATAGAAGGATGGGTTGAATCCAAGAGAAATGGCCAAACCAGCTGACATCAATTGCTCAAGGGAGCTAGAACATAGTTATGAATTTTGAGATATGCAAAGGAATTGGAAAGGCAAAAAAATTTACCCTCTTCCCTATTAATGATAAAGGACTTGAAATATGAAAATTTTATATAAGCCTAAGAATGTTGGATTGATTGTTGATGTGTAAAGTATATTGCGAGTAAATAAATGAGTAGAAAAAAATAATTGGTTGTTGATTTAGAAAAAATATTATGGCACATGTTTTAATTTGTTGACTAATGACTGATGCATAAATGAAATTGTGCATCAAGAAAACATGTAGTCTTTTCTTAGGAATTTGAGATTATAGGACTACTTATTTGAAGTGGGATTTGAGGCAAGGAAGTACCTTCAACCATTGAAAGATTCTTGAGGACGATGAAAAAGGAATGCAAGGTTAAAGAAGGAGCTAGATGGACCTTGAGAAAATAATCAACTAAATATGCATAGAAATGGGAACCATGTTAATATGGAAATCAACCATACTACAATGGTTGGTAAGTTGAAGGAACAATATAGTAATTCCTTGCGATTGAGTTTGTATATTTTTTGAAATAATTTCACTCAAATGCATGTATTGTGTGAATACCTAATAAGGGTATGGTTAAGACAAAGAATAAGTTAACCATAGAAACCCATGGGAACAAAATTGAACGACACATGAGGTTATGAGTGTTACTATGACAAGGGGGTGACCAAGGACCTTTTGAGACACTAGACTTGCAAGGAAATAAAAAAAAAGGAAACACTAAAGTACTACTAGAACAGTGAAGGGTTCCCTTTTGTTGTTGAGTGGTTTTTCATGCACATAAGACACTGAAAAACAAAGATAAACCCTGAGAATCTAGTAGACCAATTAAGGATTCCATTTTTGTGTTGTGTAAGCCCATAATGTCCATATTGGGTTGTGTTTCAATCTTTCACATAAGACACACAAAAAAAACAAAGGAGAATCACCAAATTACTACTAACATAGTGAAGGGCTCCCTTTTCCTGTTGTGCAAGCATGTACAACACTAAAAAAATCAAAGGAGAAGCATCCAAGTATTGCCAAGACGATGAAAGGATCCATTTTTTTTTTGTGTTGGCCCATGGTGACCAGACATTGCTACATTAATAGACACAGACTAAGTTATTGAAGATAAAAATCCTAAATCCTATATGTGAAGGAGAAAGTGAAAATAAAACTCTCGACCTCAAACAAGTTTATTTGCTAACATGAAAAGTTTGATTGACATATGATTTTTTTTCTAAAATGAGTATGCTGACATGGAATGATTATGTGGTGCAATGATGTTTCCTTTTTATTTTCTTGGTACGTAGTTGGACATGATTAAATGATTGACTATGTGATGGCTTTTAAGAAAATTTTGTGGTTGTTGTAAACCATATATTGTAAGGGATTTGTATGCTTAAGAAACTAACATGTAGCAATTAAATGAGAATGCAGATTACAGGTAGAGTTCCTTGGGTATGTCATGGGATGTAAACCCACAACAAAAGATAAAAATATCACCACTTGCAAATAGCCAAGCACTATGAGAAGAATCTCATGTCTGTGAGACAACGCTTTTGTATGAAGCACATTTTGCAAATATAAATTCTATTTGAAAGTTTTGTCAATATATCTCATGTAAATTGAATTTTGTGCTATAAGTGAAATGATGAATCATCCAGTAAGGGTAGATAAATGGTGTGAAGTAGAAAGCCCAGGAATAAGGTCATTGAAACGACAGTGGACCTAAGACAAGTAAACCATGTGAAAATAAGCCAGCGAGATACCATGGCTATAAGACTCTAATAATTCCTTCACTATTCCTGCAAAAAAAAACCTCAGCCAAGTAGGTGACCCAAGGAAGGGGATTTCCTAGATCCAAAATGGAAAGTGATTCCAGAAAGAGGAGATTTATCGCACACTCACTCAATCAGGAGTGTGGATGGGCATGTTTGATGTAAAGAATGAGTTGAACTTGTTACTTGTGGAAGCCTAATGAAGTGAAAGATAACCATACATATAATTATTATTTTTAAATAAATATTTTATCCATATTTGTGAAAATTCAAGTGAATGTTTATGCATAGAGAAAGATTTAATACACTTTCTTACTGATAAGTGTTGTAGGAATGCTAAAGGTTTGGAGGTGGAAAAATAGTGTTGACATAAATGGCAAGGATGAATAGATGAAGAGGACTATGTTGTTCGTGTGCAACTATGGAAGCATTTAGGAACATTGTTGCAGTGAAAGAAATAAGTTGAAATGGTGTAATGCTACTAAATATTACACCTAAAAGGGTGTGAACATTGAGGACAATGTTCCTTTAATGGGGAGGAGATTCTAACATCCTAGCATTTGATCCCCCACTGCTATTGTAATTTTAATTAATTATGTTATTGCTCCTTGTATAAGCTATAAATGTTGTCAGACCAGGCAGTAACTCCTCAAGTCAATTCGTTATATTCATTCAGGTTGGTCTTTATTATATACATGAGGGGGAGACTGTTCATTTCATCTCTCAGTGACTCTTCATATTTTCCATTATTTATTTACATTAGTTACACTTATTCACCCAATCCTGATGATTAGGTGTCAACATTCCCCCCCTTAATCTGAAGGGATGTTGGTGAGTCCAAGCATCGTTCAAGCTTTTCTCTTCCAAGCATTTTGGTGAATATGTCTGCAATTTGCTCATTAGTGGAACAATGGCGGAGATGGATTGTTTCGGCCTCAACATGATGTCGAATCAGATGATATTTAGTATTGATGTGCTTCATTCGATCATGGAACTTTGGGTTCTTGGCCAACTTTATTGCCGAGGTATTGTCAATCATGAGTGGAGTCAATTGTACTTGTTTTACCTGCAAATCTTCAAGAATTTTCCTGAGCCACACAATTTCTTTTGTTGCCTCAGTTGCTGCCACATATTCTGCTTCTGTTGTGGAATCTGCTGGAACTGATTGTTTGTGTGATCTCCAGGAGACAGCGCTTGATCCAAGACTCATAGCATAACCTGAAGTAGATACCCTAGTTTCTTTGTCTCCATCGAATTCTGAATCAGAGTATCTAATCAAGCTGAAGTCGTCCACCTGTGTATACTTGATTCCAAAGTCTTGAGTTCCCTTCAAGTACCTTAGAACTCTTTTTGCAGCAGACCAATGTCCCTCACAAGGCTTTTGCATAAACCTGGAGAGGATTCCAACAACAAACGAAATGTCTGGTTTGGTAGTAGTTAGGTAGTTGAGACTTCCTACAAGCTGTCTATACTTTGTTGCATCCTCAAACTCTTTTCCTTCAATGGATGTGAGCTTTAAGTTTTGTTCCATTGTAGTAGTAAGAGGATTGCATTCTGTCATGCCAAACCTGTTCAACAGATCTCCAATGTACTTCTTTTGAGAAAGAAATATGGACTTCGGATGTTGAGTTACTTCAATACCAAGATAGTAATGAACATAGCCCAAATCAGTCATTTCAAAACCTTTCCTCAATTCCTTCTTTATGGATGCAATGTAGCTTTCATTGTTCCCTGTCATCAAATAATCATCTACATATACCACAAGATATATAACTGTTTTGCCAACTTTCTTGACAAATAAAGTTGCATCATCAAGATCATAATGTTTGAAATTGAGTTTTAGAAGATGCTCAGTTAGTTTTTCATACCAGGCTCGCGGTGCTTGTTTGAGGCCATACAAGGATTTCACAAGTTTGCATACTTTATGTTCATGTCCTTTCACAGCAAATCCTTCAGGCTTGGACATAAAAACATTCTCTTTTAGATCTCCATTAAAGAAAGCATTTTTTACATCCATTTGATGGACTTTCCAATTGTTCTGAGCTGCTAGGGCAAAGAGTGTCCGAATGGTAGCCCATTTTGTTGTGGGGGAAAAGTCTCCTCATAATCGATCCCTACCTTCCGTGCAAAACCTTTGGCCACAAGCCTGGCTTTGTGCTTGTCAAGTGAGCCATCAGCTTTATACTTGTTCTTGTAGAACCACTTGCAGCCAATTGGTTTGGTTCCTAATGGAGGATCAACCAGCTTCCAAGTGCCATTCTTTAACAGGGCATCATACTCCTTTTGCATCACTTCTTTTCTTTCATCATGAGAAGCAGGTTCTTTGAAGGATGTTGGTTCGAAATCTGTGGACAAATTCAATTCACAATCATAAGAAACATCCGTATCAACAGGTGAATCAGAGTCATCTACATCACCTCCATTTTGCCGGTTTGAATTTCTAGTTCCTGTCTTTCCAACCTCATCAGGATGAACACTTTCAAGTCTCTTTGTTAGCCACTTTGGGGGACCTTTCTCAGATGGTCCAGGCTGCTCTGTTGATTGAGTTAGGACTGAATCAAGATTGAGTCTCCCAATTCTATCAATCACATCACTTAAAGTATCATCCGTTGTTGGAGTTTCATGCGGGGGAGAGAGTTCTTCAGAAGAAGATTCCACAGGTTGATCTAGTATAGGGATCCCCCCTTCAAGATGTGGAATCTGATTATCAAATTCTTGAAATGATTTTACATTTGCGAATCTATCCAAGTGATGAAGTTGCCGCTCAACAACATTGTCAGTTTTAGATGATTCAAGAAAGATTACATCTCTAAATACAACAAACTTTTTATTGCATTCATCATAGAGATGGTATGCTTTGGAGGTGTTTGAATACCCTAGGAAGATACACTTACGATTTCTTGCACCAAGTTTGTTTCTATGTACCTTTGGTATCAAGGCATAACAGGTGGAACCAAAGACCCTGAGATGCTTTACCGAAGGAATGTGCCCATACCACATTTCATATGGAGTCTTGTTTCTAATAGCATTACATGGACATCTATTCTTTATATATACAGCACAAAGAACTACATCAGCCCAAAACATCAATTTTACATTTTTGAAAAACATCATGGAGCGCACCATATTTAAAATTGTCCTATTCATTCTTTCAACTACACCGTTTTGTTGGGGATTATAAGGCACAGTTGTTTGATGTTTGATCCCATGTTGGCGAAGATAGTTTTCAAATTCATTTGAAGTGCATTCTTTTCCATTATCAATGTGAATATAGCCAATATCAGATTGTGCATCATTTTCAATCCATGTATGAAAGTTCTTGAATGTTTGAAAAGCATCAGATTTGTTCTTCAATAAATAAATCGAGCACATTCTGGTGTAGTCATCAATAAATGTCATCATATATTTATTTCCATTTGCAGAGGGAACATGCATTGGACCACATAAATCTGAATGAATGAGTTCAAGTTTTCTATGTGCTCTTGAATGTGAATCATGAAAAGACTGTTTGCTATGCTTTCCTAGAATACAATCTTCACATTGCTTAAGTTTCCTAGGAATTGTAGGCAAACCAGCAACACCATTTTTCTTCAACAAGTGGAGGCTGTTATAATTCAAATTTTCAAATCTAGCATGCCATAATAAACTTGATGGAAGTGTACCTTCTTCATAATGAGATTTGTATGAGAAATGTTGTGCACGAGCAGAGGTACCCTGCAGCTTGAGAAGTCTTTCTTCTTCTATCCCCCTCATGACAAGTGAGTGGTTAGATGCTTTTCTCACCTCAAGCTTGCCATCAAACATATGGATGGAGTGACCTTGCTGGCGGATGTGGACCAAGGACAACGAGTTTCTCTTCAGCTGTGGGAGATATAGAACATGAGGTAGAAGAAAGTCTAGAAGACCAAGCAATTTAAGCCTGATTGTGCCAAGCCCTGATGGCCTGAGTTTTGATTGGTCTGCAAAGTATACTGCTCCATAAACATTTTCAGTAAATTCTTCAAAAAAATCTTTTCTATGAGTCATGTGGCAAGTTGCTTTTGAATCAAGAAACCAATCATTTTTCCAAGAAGCAAGTGAAGCATTAAATAAATCTTCATTTACTCCAATATTACATTGTGCCATAACATAATCAGCAGATTCAGGTACTTTATCTTTGTCTATGTCATTATTTTTACCTTTGGTTTGGTTTCTTTGCTGCTCAATTTTGTCCCAAGGTAACTTGCATGTAGAGGCATCATGTGATCCATTTCTTTTGCAGCGTATGCAGTGCAAATCTGACTTTTCTCCTTGAGAGTGTTTGCCCTCCCTGCCTTTGAAATATCTTCCTCTTCCTCTTCGACCACCTCTTCCTCTGGAATAATCTTGGGCAAGATTCTTTTCTTTATGAGCAAGGCACACAACCTCTTCAGAAGATTCAGGGGCTGTCTTCTTTCCAAAAGCTTTCTCTCTTTCAGAATTTTTTTTTCACAAGAGAGTCAAAGGTAATATCTTTGAGATTTCCATTTGCTTGCAATGACTCAAGATAATTGGAGTAAGTAGGATAAAGTGCCTTGAGAAAAGCTATAAGAGGAATATCCAATTCAATCTTAGTGGCTTTGATATCATGCATTATAGATTTTACTTCGGATGCAATAGCAAGAGAATCATTATTTTGTAAATCAAGAGTGAAGAGTTTAATCATGAGTTGAACAACTTCAAGTGCAGAGTGTGAGTCATAGAGTTCTTTCAGCTTTTGTCAGGCTCCGAAAGCAGTTGAAAATGGTGAAATATGGCGACTGACCTCTTCACTTACAAATGCTGCAATTAATGCATAGGCTTTGCTGTTCTTATTTTCCCAAATGGCGAACTCTTTGTCTAAGGTAGGCTGTTCTGGCTCGTTGTATTCATCTCCAACACACACTCCTTTCCACAACTTATTGAAAATGAGGGTGTGTTTTATCATCTGGGACCACTCAGGATAGTTCTCCTTGCCAGTGAGAACTATTCCCACAATAGATATGATTGAATGCATTGTAAAATCCGTGTGCTGTAAAATACTTTTGGCAATATACTGTAAAAAAATTGTACTTCTAGTGGTAATAAATAATTACAACTAAAAGGGGCATTGGTATGACAATACTATATTGAAACATAGTACTATAATGAAAAACTTAGAGTATTCAAACTAGGCCCGGAGCTATCAGCCAATGCACCAAGATTCATTCAACCACAAGTCAATAATTAGAACTTGGATTTCAGAAAAATGCAACACTTCATTAACAGGTGGTTTGTGCACTTGGTCTCACGATGGCCTTAACGCAAAGCCATTACATGACATTACACCAATGCATGAATAGTGTAACTATCGACCTTCAAAACATTTTTCAACGCACAACAACAGGTGAACATACCAATCAAACACACCATTTATGATATCCTCACTTCATATAACATTCAACGCACTCTCACGGTGTTCCCGCAAAAGGCCAAAGTTTAACACACAGTTCAACGCACTCTCATGGTGTTCCCACACAGCACCAAATTTTAACACACAGTTCAACGCACTCACGGTGTTCCCACACAGCGCCAAAGTTTAACACACAGTTTCGGCCTCTCCACACATCACACTAGAATTCAATCTTCAATTAAAGGCCGAGAAGCATCACATTGTGTTAAATCATTAAAGAATTTTCACCAACATTCAACCTAAACACAACACCAGCAATTTAATTCAACATTTCGAGATTCCAAAGGAACCTGAAACTAAATTTGAGCGGGCAGAGCAGAGTTTTAATGGCAGGAAATAGGATACCATTCCGCGACAGCATCACCAGAACGACCTTAAAATGACCATGGCCTTCGAACTTCTCCAGGCAGCAGCCCGTTTGCATCAAACAACTTCTACAATTCTGATAGCGCTTCCACCGATTTATTTTTTTTTAAAATATTCAACACATAGTTAAAGGCATATGCACTTATGCAACAAGTAATTGATGTACAGAGAGCAACGACAGGAGCAACATTTTGTATGCAGGTGAATAATAGTGAATAGCAGCAAGTAATTGATGTACAGAGAGCAACAACAAGAGCAGCGTTTTGTATGTAGGTGAATAATAGATAGAGAGTAGTGTTTTGTATGTGTTCAGGCCAGTGGAAGCGTCAGAGTTGCCAAGCTAGCCAGTCTGCATAGGATTCAGAATACCATAGGCAGAATAGGGAGTTACAAAGCAAAGGGAAGCCAAAAATGGGGCTGGCTCTGATACCATGTCAGACCAGGAAATAACTCCTCGAATCAATTTGTTATATTCATTCAGGTTGGTCTTTATTATATACATGAGGGAGAGACTGTTCATTTCATCTCCGGTGATTCTTCATATTTTCCATTATTTATTTACATCAGTTACACTTATTCACCCAATCCTGATGATTATGTGTCAACAAATGTAAATGGGAAAGAAAAAGACCCATAATAATTGTAATTATAATTTAATAACAACTGATGAAGAGGTGAAGCCTTGATATAGACCATAAGAAGCCATGAGGAGGAGGGAAGCCAACATAGGGGATTTGGAGAATTAATATTTGCTAAGGAATTATTGGTTGTGCCAAAGGATCACAAGATCTAAGAATATCAAACTTTCCTCGAAGAGAATATCTAGTGGAAAGGTGTGGAAATAAGTTCCATATTTATAGAAGTGGTGGGATTGTGCTCCAGGTGTCTTTTCTAATGTATGGGAATCATACCACTATAAGACCTATGGATTCTAAGCTAGAAGCTTCTAATCTAACAAACATGGGTAGACCTAACAAGAAACTCACTAAGGAAGAGACTTGAGGAAGATAAGGAAACAAAGGATAGACAAAGAAGCATGTGCTAGAAGCACTCATTCACAACAAGGAGAATGACTGTTCAAAGGGAAAAGCACAGTCGTATGATTAAAACATAAGTAATCAAAAAGGGAATTCATGAAGGAATGTAGTGGAAGCAAAGAGATGAGTGAGGACACTAGAGAGAGAGATAGAGAAAGGCATATAGAAATTAAGAGAATACCAACACTCATGGGAATGTAGGAGAAGAAGACAAAAAAATAGATAGATAAGTAGAATACTAGTGAGTTGATAGGATGGAGGAGAATGGTCTCCATGACTTCACCTTATGTTGCTAACTAAGATATTCCCTCAGGGATTTATGGTTTGGATCGGGGTTGGATAACTACAAGAAATATAACAGTGAAACTGAGTCTATGGTGGAGTGGAATGTGGCTTGCCCTTCATTAATTGCATGAAATATTTGGGTATAAACAAACAAGTGCCCTCATGAACATAAATCTGTAATGCAAATCATATTGGATAAGATGAAAAATATGTTATAACTGTGTGTAATGATGAGCTTGTATGTTGTATGGATGTCTTGGTCAATGAGATGCTTGTTTATGGCTTGAGAGGTTAAATATGGATTTCAATGGTTATGATAATTGTGTAATGATCAGATGCTTGTATTTTTATTTTATGTGCTTTTATGTCATGTTATCAAGAGAATAGGATTATTGTATTGTAGTCTGAAATATAATGATTGTCTATGGCTATTACAAGCCATAATCAAGTGAAAAGTAGGGTTGAGAAGAGAGGGGAAGTTAATCTCCTCAATCTCTTAGACAACCACGGTGCGTGGATGGTTGTAGAGAGATTTCATTGAATTTTAATCAATAATATTGGCATGCCTTATAAAGAGGGGAGAAGCATTGTGTATGTTGTGGAGTTAGAAGGTTATGATATTTATTTAGACCCAAAGGTAAGAGCAATAACATAGACTTCAAGTTGAAGACTAAGTTGAGAATTTCCTTCACGAAACATTTGATCATAAGTATTATAGAACCCATTGAAGAACTCGTGAGTTGGTTGGAAGCATTTTAAAGAGCATAAAGTGACCTTTGGGTGAGGGTGTTTGGATTTTACTACACCAACTAGAGAATTTAACATTCATGATGTGTGCTTATTTGGCTTGATGATCTATTTAAAAGTTTCTTTGTTTAGGAAAAGAGATTTGAAGGCCTCAAAAGAGGAAACTATGTGTAGTGATCTCTCTAGTATTACTTGAGAAGTTGATTGGTTACTAGCAACGAGGATGACGTGTTTAGGTGCCTTCATGGTTGGTGGGGATCTTTATAGTTCAGAATATTTATACGTAATCTATATCCATATCAAAGTTCTTTACATCCTTAGGGATATACTGAGGAAATCCTTTTTGTAAGCTTGGTTTTCCATATAAAAAATTGGGGACTAAATCCCCTTAAGCTTTTAGGTTGTTTGGAAATTTGAGGTTGGGGGTTCCTAGCCTCAGCCCCTAGTCATGTGGGATGGAAAGGATTATGTCACTAGAGCTAGCTGGAAGATGGCTTGAACCATGGAGGATAGAGATATATAATTTAATCTAGCCCTAACATATTAGCCCCTTTAACTATTAGAGTATTACACACCAGCTGTCGGCCAACCGATGATCCTAGTGTCAAGATATTGAATGATTAGGATGTTGGGACATGGGACATTAGTCACCAACAAGAAATATCAATACTTATGGATTGTGATGAGGGATATATGATGATAAGGAAATTTCAATCATTACTATATGACATCAAGTCTCGCCTATAAGCTAGAGATGTTAAGAATAGTAAGTTATCGGACGACGATGTATCGACCTTGGGGAAGTGAATGATGGTTTATCGACCTTTGAGTTATTGGCATTCAAGATGATGGAGTTTCAACTATCAGACTCATTGACCAATGAAAACATGTTCTAAGTCACAATATTATCATAACCTAACATATCTAACAATTAACAAAGATTGAGGGTTGGATTGTTAAGTGATGGGAATTGGAAGGTTGGCTATTGGGGTATTGGGTATCGACAACACTCCAATTACTAATCAATACACTAATGGACCTGATAAATCTATTAATTAATGGATATGGGAGCCAAGATCTGATAAGTGTTAGGATATTGGCCTCCAACGTATCGAGAGATAGACTTATCAAGTGTTGGGCTATTGGAGGTTGGGTATGAAGAGAATGAACCCAATTATTAGAAACCTAGGAAACCTAGAAAGGTGTAGGCGTGGGATGGAGGACATGGTATGTTGGTGTGTAATTTTTAGTGATATGGAATTCTGATGTGGCATACTAGGTGGCATATGACGTGGTGAGATGATGTGCACCAATCCTACCATGTGTCAATCATGTTGTGCTGATGTGGAGATAATGTGGCACTAACATGACATTAACGTGGTGCTGATATGGAGATGACATGTCATGATGACTTGGATCAGAGTGTGTAGCAACAACGTGGTGGTGGTTGCAATGGAGTTGACGTGATCCCATAACATCACATGATTGAGTATTGGGTACCAAGATATCATACTATCAAATGTAAGGTTTTCGGGACATTAGGTTTAGGTAAATCCTTTAGTTTTTGTTAGGGGCTTGGTGGCCTAATGAAAAACCTAAAGGGCTATCAATTTATTAAGATGTTGGGTGTTAGGAAATGACTATTTCCATAGAGAAGTATACTAGGTGTCTCATTGGCCAGGGGTCTAGTGACTAGTAGATGGAAATGAAAAATATTGGAAGGCCTAGATTCGTTAGTCGATGACCCAATATTGAGTCGACTAGAATGAGATTAGTGAGTTTAATGACAATTTCAACCTTTTTATGTGTCAGATAATTGACATATGTACCATCGTATATCTAACGGTAACTAAACTATTGACTATTTGACAAAATTCCTACGATGATTTGATAAGCACCAATGTGTTGGATAGCCCACACCAATAAGTTGCATATATGACTAATAACCATAATATTTTGGCCCCATTTGTACTAGTGGATCAGATCTCAGAAAAGCATATAATAGAATTGAAATAATTTAGAAAATTAGTGATTCGGTCGTTCAATAAACCAACAAGGTGCAAATTATTAATGCCACAATAGCTCTAATGAGTAGCTAATCAATTTGAGTGATTATTAGATGATTGTTAGTGAATTTTGATTATTTTTTAGTTATTTTATATGGCTACATAAATTGTGGTATAAATATAGAGAAAATGATAAAGGAAAGAGAGGAAAATCAAGAGGTCTAGAGGCCTAGTTGAGGGCTAGTTTGACCTCCAATGGACTTGGCTACCCGCAAACACAAAATTAGCTCAAATAAATGTTGCAAAACCACAATGTTAGCCTACTAAAATAATTAAATACCAGAGATGAATGAATACAAGGGTAGGGCAAGGGCTATAAGGCTAAAAAACCCCAAGACTAGGGCTAGAAATGACACATGAGGGGCTAGAAGGGAAAAACAAGGGCAAAGACCAAGGGAAAAGGGTAATATGAGGTCATGACAAGAGAAAAAATCCCTTTAAGTCAGACATGAAGCCCTTAGAGGCTGATAGGGGGGGAAAACAAGCCTTAGAAGGGCTAGCGGCTAGGGTTAAAGTACCTTAGGGACTGTGACAAGGCCTTGTAGGGAGGACGACCTCCTAGTGGCCATGACAAGGGAGGAGAAGGAGGGTTGAGACCCTTGGAGGCCTGCACGTAGGCCAGGGAAGGGGGTTGAGGCCCTAGAAGGGCCTCTAAAGCCTATAGCTAGCCCTTAGAGGGTTAGAAACTCAAGGAGGAGGGAGTTCGAGAGATGAAAAAACCTTTAGAGGCTCACGAATAGGGTGAAAGGGATGGATGGCTAGGCCCTAGGCCTTATAAAAATTTCAAATCCTGAAAATGCCAAAAATCACCACAAATCACTGCAGGAATGCTGGATGTTGGGCCTGGAGGGTGAATGGAGGCTAGACGTTGCCTTCCTAGGCCTATATCTGCCTAAAGCCCCAACGAAAATCTCTTGATCAACTTGAAGTTCATCTACACAAATGAATCAACGAATGCTAAAACCCCATATATATATATATATAACCCCAAAAATAATAAAACCCCAATTGTTACAAAACAAATAGGTTAGAAATATTTTACAAATATACAATATTTACAAAATTTAATTTTTTAGGAGATTTTTTTTGTTTGGATAAATAATAATGGATGAGTATATTTTCGAAAAATAAATATCAACTGAAACCCTCCTACAAAATCAAATACCATAAAGAAATCACAAAGCCCAAACATAGTCAACCTTTCCCCATAGTCTGTGAACTTGGAGCCCAAGGGTTAACGTACCTGTAAATCTCTATTATATTCTCAAGAAAATTATTAGATTATATAGTGAATCAATCACCTAAGATATAATATATCAATAGAATGTTCTTATCGCCGACAAATGAAATAACAATATTTTATCAATATTCAACTCAAAATAGGATCACACATAGCTAACACATACTACAGATCAACAGAAGAAAAACACCATGAATTGAACCTAAAAGTCTTTCTTTTATGACACAAAATGTTTCCAGTAGAGAAACAACTCAATACCAACACTCAAGAACTACATCATCAAAAGATATTCAATAGAAGCAAAATGACATCTTTATATAGACAAACTCCTCCAAGTGGATAATGGCTAGTTGGCTTGATCCACGTCAAAATAATCTCGACTGTTGAATTTTGCTTGATGATATTTTAATCTCCATCGTCAAATTTTTAATTTTGAGGAAAAAATGAATTTTTCATAAAACCCAATTTTAATTAATCCAAAAATTGATATTTTGGATTAATTTCCTCAAAAAATTGACTTTGACTTAACCATCAAGGTCCAAGGGCTCAAATTTTTTTAAAATATCATTTTTTCCCTTAGTGGGGGACTTCCAAAAATTGATTTTTTTTTGACCCACGATTTTTTATTATTATTTTCCACTTGAGAAAAATTAATTTCTCTAATTATTGTTGACTCAAAATTAATTAATTTTCTGGCTTAGGATTTTTATTTAATTTAGCTAAAAAGATTAATTAATTGACACTAGAGTGGATTAATATTTTTTCCACCCTCAAATAATTTAGCCACGGTGTCTAAATATGAGGGACCATGCACAAAAGTATTTTTTACATTAAACATTACAATTAATTCAACTCTCAAAGGGGAAATACACATTTGGACATAGGCCCTTATGACATTACCCAATTATGCGACACAATATGATCTAGTATAGACCAGGTGGTTTGCAATAAAATAATTTAGCCAAATGTGTTTAAATTATTCCCAAATAGACTTTTACAAAGACTCGATATAACACTAGGACTGACCTAAGACCTTGTCAAGAGATACCACACTAGATTTGGGGTTTAAGATGGAAGAAAAACTCTATCGATTATCCATTGCCAACATCAATGGTTTACCTAGGTGTTGTTACATAATTAAACGGTCATACTAGTATCATTTATAATATAACTTGCAGAAATTGGGTTTACAATGATAAAACTGTGCTAGTCGATGATTTTGAACTCTGAAAAAATATGTTCATGTCTTTGCATTATGCTTCCCTGCACTGTTGACAAAGTGTGGTCAGGAAAGTGCACTACATCAACAAGTAGGACAATTGTATATTGTTCAAGGTAGATTGGTTGTCATAGTTATTGACACCAAATCCTAGTTTGTATTCTTTTATCAATCATTGCATGAGGGCCATGATCCATGGTATAGTAGCCTTTGACTATTATAATAAATATTGTTAATGTAATGATGTTGGGTTGAAAATTTCTATAAAAAAAGTTGTGAATTGTGCACGTGTTGATTAACTGTTGTGTTTATTCCATTGTCCAAATTAGTTTGTTGTGGAATTTGAGTTGGTTGCGTTAGAGATTGGAAGACCCTAAACTAGATTCTCTAGTGTTGTGGAAGGACAACATGGTATCAAAGATACTTTGAAGAGCCACTGAATCAATGTGCACAATGAGTACAACTTAAGAGGGAGTTGGTTAAATTGTTGTTTAAGAGCTAATAACAATGTCAAATATGTCAGTTGGTTTGTGATATGAGGACAAATTGGAAGGGTTGGTCCAACTATAGTCCATGGAAGGAAATGATCAAGTTGGTTCTGATGGTAAACTGGATCTGGGACTTTTCCAAGAAAGAGATCAAGAAGTTAATTAACCGCAAGGAGATGGAAGTGTATGAGGAGATGAATACTAGGGCCAAGTTAATCTTCCTATATTGTGTCAAGGATTCTTTGATACCTCATCTGTTCGGGAAGAACACTGGCCATGAGATGTGGATAGCTCTTTAGGATTTGTTCTAGAATAAGAATGAGATTCGAAAATTAGTATTGTAGGATAATTTGAAGGCAACCAAGATGATAGAGGGTGAAGGAGTGACTTTGTATCTAACGAGATTGTCTCAAGTTGAGATGATCTTGTCACCATTAGAGCGATTGCTACAGATTTTGAGAAGTTGATGATTTATTTGAAAGGGTTTACTCCAGAATGGAAGTCGTTCATCAAAGGGATTGTTGTCAGAGAGAAGCTACCATATTGGAACAAGTTGTGGGATGACTTAATTCAAGAAGAATTGCGAGCTAAGGATATTCATCCAAAGAAGAAGGCTTCTAATGATGATGTGGCTCTTGCAACAAGGATGAGGGGCAAGAAAAAGGAGAATTTGAGTACATTGAATTGTTTTAATTGTGGTGATTATGGTCATTATTCAATGAAGTGTTTGAAGAAGAAGCAGGGAGATGATGAGAAGAAGAGGGGGAAGAAGGTTGCAGGTGTCGCCACTTCTACCAAGGTAGACGACCTCTACAGGAGGTTAGAGAGTTAGGATTTCCCTTGATTTCTCATTTCTCTTAGGGCACCATCGATGAGGCTTCATGGTATACTAGGTGTCAGGCAACGACTATTTTCAGAGAGAATTATATTGGGTGTATCGTTGGTCCGGGGGCCTAGTGACTAGTAGATGGAAATGACAAAAATCAGAATGCCTAGATTCATTAGTCGATGACCTCATATTGAGTCGACCAAAATGAGATTGGCGAGTTTAATGACCATTTCAGCCTTTTTATGTGTCAGATAAACGACATCTGTTTCCGAGAGATTGGGTTTAGGTAATTCCTTTGGTTTTCATTAGGGGCTTGGTGGCCTGGCGGCCTAATGACCAACCTAATGGGCTATCAATTTATTAAGATGTTGGGTGTTAGGAAATGACTATTTTTAGAGAGAAGTATACTAGGTGTCTCGTTGGACTGGGGCCCTAGTGACTAGTAGATGGAAATGACAAATATCGAAATACCTAGATTCATTAGTCAATGACCCAATATTGAGTCGACTAGAATGAGATTGGCGAGTTTAACCAACAAAGGCCTTACCCGAGGGCCAATGGAAAATACACTTACTTGTTGCTTGAGCTGGCAGATGTGTAGCGGTAAAGGTGGTGCCACATGGTAGTACAAAGAATTATGTCACCCCTGAAGGGAAAATATTTTTATGGGCCCAAATTGTTTCCCAAAGCTCGGTTTTGGGAAAAATTTATATTGTTGGAATATTCTTGATGGTTAGAAGATGACGGTGAAATAAAAAATGAGTTGTAAGGAGGTTGAAGAATGAGAAAATTTTATAACTCTATCTCCCTAGAGTCATCTTGGGGGTTGGGTATGCTTACCCTGCAACGCTAATGAGGCACTAGGGGGCTAGATATGTTACAATGGTATCATTATGAAACTTGATATTTTAAAATCTTATGATATATCTAGTTTGTTTTATTTGAGATTATTGCTTATACATATTGGCTTCAATCTTCAAGGGATGAATTGGATTATGACATGTATGTTGTTTGTTTATTTTGAAATTTTAATAAATCTAGTTACTTTCAAGCCTACTCAAGGATTGTGTCAAGGTTGTTCTCTATCTCCTTATCCTTTTCTAATAGTGGCTAAATGTTTAAACAAGGTATTACTCGGATAAAAAAAGGGATGGCTCTATATAAGGTATCAGGTAGGGGTTTTAGAATATATCACACATTTACTCTTCATGGATGACATACTTTTTTTTGCTCATGCATTTATGTGGGAAGAAATGATTTTCAAACATACTCTCCAAATATATTGCAAGGTAATGGGGATGGAGGTAAATTTACTCAAATCCATTATTAGTTTCAATTTCTTTAGTGTGTGGTGTTTCAAATATTAAGTCAAATATTTCATTTTAGATTTATGGATTTACAAGCAAGATTAAAATATTTAAGATTTATCTTTAATCCCAACGGTTATGGTATCATTGATTAGGGTTGGTTGATAAGTAAGAATAAATGAAAAATTCACTTATGGTGTTGTCATTGGTTATATATAGGAGGTAAGTTATCAATTGAAAAGAGTTTTTTTAGAAGCTATTCTATTTTATTCGTATCCCTTATCACACATCCCAAAAGGCGTGCTAGAAAAAATTGGAAGAGTCTTCTCTAACTTCCCCTAGAGAGGAAAAAGTGATAAAATATATGATCTTGAAAGAATTCAACTAATTTCTAATCCTAAGGATGGATTGGGATGAAAATGTGTTTTTATTTTGTTCAATCCTTCGTTGCAATGAGTTTGTGGAATTTAATCACTAAAGAGGGTTGTGGCAAAGAGAGTCAATTTACATAAATATATGGCTCCCGCCTCACTTATGTACTGGATGAGGAATTCAATTAAAAGTGTCAAAAATATCTCAAATCAATGGAAAACATCGAGACATGCCTTCCTAGTTGTTGTCACCCACTTGTCTAGGTAAAGAGGGTTGTGGCAAAGAGAGTCAATTTACATAAATACATGGCTCCCACCTCACTTATGTACTGGATGAGGAATTCAATTAAAAGTGTCCAAAATATCTCAAATCAATGGAAAGCATCGAGACATGCCTTCCTAGTTGTTGTCACCCACTTGTCTAGGAAGATTGGAGGTGCTTCTAGTATCAGAAGAAGGGTGGATGTCATCATGGGCTATGTTAATACTCCCTTTCTTCTTAATGTTTCGATCCAAAATTTTCAAGGTTTTGGTATTATCACTCTAAACTAATTTCTTGATGAAGGCCAATTGAATATTTGGAAACAGGGTTGGATGAGTATTCAAGTTGGGTTAGATGGTGCTTTTTTAGATGTTTTGAAATATTACATCTTAGAGTTGAGGTATGGGCATATAAGATTGAAAGAGGAATATGATGAAATAATTTAGAATAGGAATAATTCAATTGGCGGTCGTACTCCACTAAACTAGGTTATGAAGCCATAATGGCTCCTACGAAGAGGGACATTTGCTACAAGGAAAACATCTTGTAGCGAAAGCCTTTAATGTTATAAAATTGGGAAAATTTTAAAAGAAACCTCTGCCAATGGAGCTTTTAACATATGCCTTCCATAAAAAAAATGGGTGGGTGGGGGTTTTAGCAAAGGTTTTGTTTCTCGGTGCTCCTTATAACAACACATACCAATACATTTTCAGTTAGCACAACCTAATGCATAAAGAAAACTAAAAGCAATAGTGCTTGTATAATTATTCAACACTGACACCATATTTTTTTCTTAATGACACACTAGTGTTTGTATAATTGTTATGCATTAGATCATACTTTTTGTTTTATGGCACACTGGTGCTCATGTGTTTTTTATGCACTAGTTGTTTATTTTTATTTTCATAATTCTTGATGCTAATACACCTTGATGTAATATTAGGGCTTAATGAGATTTGTATTGTACAAATAATGAAACAAGTACCTATATTTCCATTTTCACCAGAGGGTTATGAAATTGGAACATTTGATGTGAGATGTCGACACCTTTATTTGTTATTAAGCACCAATGCGTATATTTATAGAAAGTAATGATGCTTATTCATCATTAAAACACATCGATTTTTATTTTTATGCCACATATTATTTAGTGGATTTAAAAGAATACAAAACTAATCTTAATATTGATTTTAGAGAATATATTTTAATTCATTTTTAAAACAAAAATTCAAATAATTATCTCAAAATTAAATATTTTGTATAATAATACTGATTTTTATATTTAAATTATTGTGTTTTCATATAATGATTACATTAATGTGTGTTATCCAATAAATCACAACTTTGTTATTGTAAGAATGTAAATAATCCATATATTAATTCATTAGCAACATAACTTTTTACAACGATGAACAATGCAATAAAATAAGAAACTCATTTGAGAAAATTCATTTGTTGAAATACATGTTGTTTCATGAAAATGGAGATTTCCTATGGAAAGCATTATGTAAAGGTCCACAATAATGCAAAATGTAGCCAATATGTAATTGTTGCACTTATTGGTAACCTCTCAACATCCAATTTGGACATATGTCCAATACATTAAACAAAATGTCAATAGGTAATTGCTACACTTATTACTAACATGTCCACATCACGAAATTGTGACAATATCTTGAGTACATTAGACAAAATCCTTGATTTTCAGAGGGAAATATTCAAAAACATATAACTTGCAGTAAAATTCAATTATATTAACTATCATTCATTACTTGAAGTGTTATCATCACTCAACCAATGTGTATGTCTCATTTATTCACTAGTTGTAGGTGATATTGTTGTTGAATTGTTAACCTAATGTTTTCTTGATAGACTTTGTTTTGATGTGCCTCTTCCTATTCCATCTACAAACACAAATATAAAGTGTAATAAGTATATTTCCATTTATATAGTAGAATATACATTAAATAAAAAAGTTTACCATGGAAGCAAGTGCTTCAAAAACAATACACATTCTTTCGAAGCCATGCTCCATGCCTTGACTGAACATCTCTTCCTTTGGCTCCACTCCATATATTGTTTCCTGCATGTTTAATATGCCATGACAAAGCATAGATATAATTAACATAAAGTTTTCTTATTGTTCCATTAATTTTAAAATGAGTAAAATTAAAGAACATAGCTACTTACAATTTATTCAGTTAATCCTTGATGCTTCAACATATACTTATAACCCGTCGACGATGCTGGACCCACCAACATTCAGGGGATCTCGCCAATATGAAATCTCAACTAGACCTCACACCATTTGGTGTAGGAGTCCCATCCGGTATGATGGCCTGATTGCCATTATCTTAAAGATATGCCTTAGCTCTTGCTTGTCAGCACGTGAGAGTGGTCTGCTTTGTCTTCGAACAACGAGGTTCGCGTGCCTAGTGAGTGCTTGGTGTTACTTGTGTCAAAGTTCTTTCACTGCAGAGGGAGAGGGTGGAAGTGAGTCTCAGGTTGAAAGGGAATGGTACCAACTCTGTTAGAGACATAAAACACAATAAGACATTCACAACTTCCGATGGAGTAGTCCACACGGATGCGGCAGTCACAAACACAAGGTGAACAAATAACACGTACAACACCCAACAAAATAGTCTACACGAGTGCGACGAGGGTTATAATAAGTTTACATGAATGGATCTGTCGAGTGTCCAGCGGGATAGCCCACATCGTTGAGACAACATTAACAACTTATAAAACACATTTTCGTAAGCATATGTATTAGAATAATTGAAATAGTTCAACTGTCTTAACACGGGTTAAAGAAACATGCATTACAAGTGTCCAAAGAACAATCTTACAAACAATTAAAATACATGTGTGAAAACATGCTAGCCTGTTAACAATATTTTGAATTAAGTGAAAGTTCCAAGACACATCCGTACAACATTACATCACTAACCCCGATTGCGGGGCATTAGAGCCACTACTCACTCCTCAAAGAAAAGATTACAGGCTCTTAATGTTGAGCGAAGGTCAAAATATATTTTTCATGTACAAATGAGGGGTATATATAGCCAAGGGTGAAACTGACCCTTGTGATTGTTAGACTTCCCTCATAACTATTTTACTTACATGACTCTTCAACTTTACATGACATTCTAACTTTACATGTGGGTCTCTTGGACTTCCACGTTACATTACATTGATTACAACAGTATGACCCATAGTAGTGATGTGGCTGAGATGACTCATGACATGACTCGACACGATAGTGCTGGTATGTCCATGCTGATGGTGGTGTCCATGTCGAGTTGCAGTGCTACTAAGTGATGAGAATGCTCTTGGTGTATCATAGCTTTGACTCCGCATCGAAAGGTGTGCAAAGCCTTCGATGGTCTTGGTGTTCACTTGATAGTTCATGCATGCGCATGTGTCTCCTTCGTGTTAGTGTCGGTCTTGAGCCCTCCATCAGTGATCAATAACTCTTTGCATATGCATTTATAGGTGTCTCATCAGTGTCAGTTTTGCATCCCACTAGGCATGCCATAACACTGAATGGAGGAGCTGGTCTTTGTTCCCTTCTTGGCTTTGCTGGATCAGGTCATACAACAATGTAATTGAGTCATGCTTGTTCTTGTTTTTGTCTTGAGGTCCCATGGTCTTAGGTCTAGGGTTTCGAGTCAAAATCATTTCAAGGTCATGAGTCATGGTCAGTAGGTGCCCAGCAAGCCGGAAGGAGTCTTGTACATATGTTTCATTATCATTTTCTTCAGCTGCAGCTCATATCATGCCTTGGATTTAAAAACCCTGTTTTTAAGTCCAAGGCCATGTGGAATTTGAAAAAATAAAGAAATTCTCAAAAATTTGTAAAAGTGCCGGCAATAACCCTGGTTCCTTCACTACAGTCCCTCAGGCGGTCAACCTGCAAAAAGAACGGAGTCAAACGCATCCAAAGAGCTTATTTCAGGACAAAAAGACTCTAAACAGTGTTAAAGAGAAAAGCAAGTTCAAAACATTAGAAAGTGGGTTCTAAAGTTATTTTTTTTTAAAATGAACCTATAAAAGCTATTTTCCCTCTCTAGTCACTCTTATTGTGCAAATGAAAGTCAAAAATTCGTGTTAGAGGCAAGAGGAGGCAATTCGGGCAAGTTTCTGCAAATTACAAGGGTTAAACTGGTGCGCGACCAAACCACAGGTGTGCGCGACCACCTGGGTGGGCGCGACCAAACGGAGGCCAACGCACAGTGTTAAATAACACGGGCGCGACCAAACGGAGGAGCGCGACCATTCTCAGAGCGTGCGCAACCAAAAACTCTGTCTGCCCAGAAACTCACCCAAACTCCCGAATTTCACCAAATTTTGCTCGTGGGTTTGAAGGTATGCCTCCATCACATCGTTTTGAAATGTGTCATGATTTCAAAGGTGGATTATGGTCATAAAATTCATGCAAGAAGTCAATGTAAGAATAGGTTAAATTGGCTTGAGGTTTTTGCAAGCATATGCTTTGGTAGTTTTGTTTGTTATTCAAGGTGTTTTATTCCTTATTCCCTTCCATTCATTTTCCCATGATTAATCACAGGTGTTAAAATGTCATTTTCATTAATCTCATTTGCAAGAAAAGCTCAAACCCTACTCCCAATCCTATGAAACCCTAACCCCTTCTAAACCATTTCAAAACCCTAGTTTCCCCCCATGTGTCATGTTCAAACCCTACACTAGTATATACAGCAAATTTACATATGTAAATACACAGCAGAATGAAAAGAAACAATATAAAAACAAAAAGAAAAAATGATAGCAAGGCATGCTTATGGATATCACACAAAAAATAGTGAAAAATGTAACTTGCATAGCCTTATAAAAACAAAAGAAAAATGACCTCTTGCTGTGTAAATGTCAAAGATTAGTAGCTGTATGGTGCTCATGACAAAAATTCATTAAAATATACAGCTGCATAGTTATCAAAAGAGCCGTTTTGCTGTGCTAGGGTTTGCAAAGTGACATGGTATTTATCTCCCTATCCCTAAACTCTGTTTTCCCTTACCTTTCCCCTCATAAAAACCTTGATTCAATTGCTCATTAATCCCCTAAAATCCCTATGCAATTGATACCCTTCCCTTTTGACAAAGTATGTAATTGAAGACCCTAATTCACATATGACAAAAGTATGAAAGCTGCCAGCATTGTAAAGGACTGTTGTTATGAAATATGGTTGGCAGCATTGTTGATGGGTTCCTACTCCCTAACCCTAATTCCCATATCCCTCCATCTCCCTAATTCCCTTGATACAGTCCCTTTCCCATTTCCTTTTCAAATTGTCATAAAAACCCTTCTCTTCCCCTTGTAATCAAAATAACAAAATCCTGTTTCCCATTTAGTATCAATGACCATTTCAAAAGCTATGAAAAAACAGAGTATGCTCTTAAAAGACATTCAAAGTCAAAATTTAAGGAGAGCGGTCTGTTAATGGTTTATAAATGATGCTGCCCTATTCCCCTAAGCCCATGACATCATTCCCTCCATGATGAAGATTTTCATTGTCCTTTCCCTTGGTGCTTAAAAAACACAAATTTTCCCTAATAAAGTATTAATTCGCAAATGTTGAAAGATGGAATGACATGTTTAGCATTATGTGATGTTTTCCTTCAGAATTCCCTGTTTATGTATATATTTTTCCCTTTCCTACATGTAAATTCCCTCCCCTAACATATCCCTCATGATGTTTCCCCTTGAAAACAGCATACTTCACAACATTTTGCAGGCAGGGCAGCGGTCATCTTGACTTGTTTATTCCACCTTGCTCAATAACACCATGTCAACCACTGAGACTAATGAGCAAGGTGATGACCGGTCTTCTTCTACAAAGGTTGAGACACAGCAGAGGCCTCGTAAGGGTGGCAAAGGTGGTCATCATAGTGGTTACATGTTTGCAAGGCTAAAATGAAAATTCTCCAAAGAAAGCTATCGGAGGCCCGGAAGAGGAAGAAAAGGACAAACCCACTCCATATCTTGGCTGAAGCCTCCCTCACTCATCATGGTACTGATCAGCCTTGATCTAGCATCAAAATGTGAAAATTTTGAGAATTTTGGAGCATTTTGGAAATTTTTGGTAAAATTACAGGTTTTTCCCACGGTTTGGTCTCACCCCGGGTGAGACCATTTTGGAGGACTGCTCGGAATTTTGCAAACTTGGCATTTTTGGAAAGGGCATTCAAAAATAAAAATTACCAATACTTGGGAGAAGCCTGATTTTGAGTTTTGAGCCTCCAAAAGCTCAAAATACACCTAAAAAATGACTTTCTGCCCACTTTTTGAGTTGCAGAAAGTGACCTTGGGAGAAATGGTTTTTGAGGGGTTAAATCAACACCAAATTCAGAAATTCCACTTGGGATGGAAAGTAGACAGGCCAAGCATTCCAATGAGCCATCTTGCACCTGATTTGGACCAGTGGAACCCACTCAAAAACAGCTGTAAAGGGGCGCGACCAGAACTTCCAGGGGCGCGACCAGAACTTCCAGATTTGCCAGAATTGCCATTTTCGGTCAAAAAACACTGTTTTGACTATGGTTGACCATTTTTACTTGTAGATGATGGATGAATGTAATATTTTCATGGCACTTTGATAGGCTTTATCTTTCTTTACTCTTCTAGAAGCTTCTTTGATGTAAATAGTTAATATTTAATGCATGGATAGGCTTCCTAACTTTTAGAGGCAAGTTGTTGTGCTGGCCTATTATCTAGTGACTGATTTAGAATTAGTTGTAACAGCTCCTAGGAAGCTGAGCTCGACCCCTAGAGGTAGGGGAAGAGGTTTTACCTTCTATATTATGCCTTCTCTTTCTCATTTTGATGGTTGGACTCTTGTGTAAGGAAGCTTTATTGTATATTGTGCATCTATTTCTGCAATTGAAGGCAAGGAAAGCCAGGGTTTTACAGACATCTTTGAGGATTCTTGTGGATCTGATTGTTGATGGTGTGTTCTCTACATGTTCTTGTAAGTTTGTTTATGTGTTTCACATCTCTCTTATGCTTCTAAATTGGACAGATGAAGTGGTAAAGTTTGAACTCATGTTTTGACATGCTCAGCTTTTTAGTTTGTTCAATTTTAATGTTTTCTACTGTCTAGAGAGGATTCGAATTGTGTGTTTGCCCTCTTTAGCTTCTCCTCTATCATCTCTGATCATCCATCTCAGATTAAGGCATCAGCACTCATTCCTACCTTGCCCCTTAGATCCCCCTGTGAAAACTGTGCTCAATCCCCGCACCTTGAATTGCACTTCCACCAATTGCCACCAAAAACCCCAAAAATCATTAAATCAACCCCCTTATCAATTTACTAGCCTAAAATCTTTATTATTAATTGGTCAGCCTAATCATATTGAAAGATCTATCGAATCTGACCCGAGAGAGCCTTCTCATACCTCGTAGGGCTAGCTACGAGGTGAAATGGTTTGATGTAGCCTTGAGAGTTTGTCTATCTCAGCCTAGGTGAATTCCAAGCGCTAACACTTCGAATGCTACTTGGTATGCTTCATGTGTTCGTCCGCTCACAAAGAAGTCTCCTAGCATGCGCTCCTTGTTCATCCCATTCATCGCCGTGCCATGTCTCATCCATGTACTTTATCTACAATCACTCATGGTGAGACAACATCAAATCCATAAATCTCCTAGTCTGCCATGATGCATTATATTTCACTTTTGGTGCAGGTGACTGGGAGAGAGGACAAGGCTCTGGAAATGTGTAAAGCACATTTCAAGCTGGGATGCAGGCTCTAGGCATTGTCAGTGAAAATTGCGTAGATGTCACTGGGAGGCTAAGATGGGAAATCCGATCAACAATGACTGTCCATGGGATCTAGCTCGGCTAGAGGGAAGGTCTGCGCAATTTTTCCAAGGAGACAGTGCAGGCAGCAAGGGGAGACTGGTAGTAAAAAATGTGAAGATTCACGGGGGAGGCTAGTAGTGGGCTGCGAGAGGCTGTTGGCCAAAACTGCGCAGAGATGGGAGGCTAGCCTACTGGACATCCTTGCGCATTTTCTGGGCTGAGCATGATGTTAGGCAGCTAGGAGTCTGCCTATGAAAACTGTGCAGTTCCCATGAGGAGCAGTAGATCGGCTGACAAGGTGACTGGATGAGAAAACTACAAAATTTTTGAAGGCAATGTAGTGACATGCAATGGGTGTCTGTCTGGCATGTCTGCGCAATTTCATCAGTCAGTAGAAGTGGGCATGTTGGGCAGCTTCTGCACAATTTTTTTGAGGAGTAAGGCCCAGGGTCATCAATCGGTCAAACTCTCCGGTTGACCAGCTGAAGGCTTGATGGATTTGCTTGCAAGCATCACAATTTGGGATGACTTGCTGAGAAACTTCTGCGTTGTTCTGGGTGAAAGTCAGTTGGGTTGATTCCAAGATTATGCAGTGCAGACTTCTTGGGAGACAGCCTCAAGCTCTACATAATTCTGGGAAGGAGTACATGATCACTGAGGACTGAGACTGCATAATGCAGCTTAGAGGAGGTCCGACTGTTGGAGGGTGGTCCGGTCGATAGGGTTTCGACAAAATGACTAAGTGTGTGAACGAGTGACTTCGTACATGTATGCCCTTATGAACACACACTCAACATGACTTGACGATAAGACACCTCGAACCATCAAGACAACACATGCTCAGTGTGGCTGGCCGACAGATGCGAGTGACAAATGTGACACTTGCGATAGACATTCAGATGACCACAACAACGCTTACACGACAGTACTTACAACATCATGTGTGAGTGCGATAGATGTTTACATAGTGAAAACAACTCAAATAAAATCTTCAACATCACCAGAATGAGGTCGTAAGCATGACATAACAATCAACATGTCGATGACGACATTTGGTCGAACAAGTGAAAAGGAAGAAAGACATGTAGAAGAAACACATAAAATAACTTTTTGTGTTTGTGCACATGCATGTTATTGAGGACATGATGATATGACAATGACAAGAAGTCTTGCAAAATCAACTAGGAGGTGTACTTTGAAAGGTGTTCTTTACTTACCATACTTACCCTCAAGATGATCATGCATCCGACAAAGTTTTCATGCGGTCCTGATATTTTCCATTACTTGGTTCCTCGGTCCTTCTCCTTAACTCCTTGAAAGCGATTTCACCTTTTCCTGTAGTCAAAGAGAGGTAGATCTGTGAAATTTTAGCGGATAGTGACTGCTGCTAGGATGAGGCCCTGGGAGGTCTGTTTGCACAGTTTCTACATGCAAGATAGATAGGGAAGCTTGGACAACATTGCATAGTTATGAGGCATAGGACACTGTTGCGGGGTGGGGGTCTTGGGAGGACACCTCTGCGCAATTTATGAGTGCAATGCAGTTGGACTGCTCTGCACATTTATGGAGAGCAGTGTTGGCTTCCTGACTGCTCTGCGCATTTTTGTAGAGCAGTGCTGGATAGGGTCATTGAGGGTTGTGGGGTTTTAGTAGGAAAGGGAGGTTGGTGTCTCTGTAGACTGCAAGGTTTCAACCAGAAAGGGAGGTTGGTGTCTCTGCGCACTGTAGGGTTTCAACAGGCAAGGGAGGTTGGTGCCTCTGCGCACTACAGGGTTTCAACAAGAAAGGGAGGTTGGTGTCTCTGTGCACTGTGGGGTTTCAACAGGCAAGGGAGGAAGCTTGATGTTTGCAGAAGCAAAGCGTGCAGTTCTGGGATGCTGGATGAGGCTAGGTTGCTCGGGAAAATGGCTAAGTGTGAGATCAGTGAAACATATGTAAACATTGATATGACTTGATTGTGATCACACATGAACACTTAGTGACACAACATAGACTATCCAGAATGCATAAGGCATACTTTGCTTGATGCAAAAACCTTCATGACAAGAGTGCGTGAAGTGAGTGTGAAACATGTCTATGTGATGACAACCACTCATGCGTACATTCTTTCCCTTGAAGCAAAACAACATTCCCTTTGCATGACAAACAACAACCCCTATGCCTGAAAATGACATATGATGCATAAATATGAGAACGCAGACAACTCTTAGTTTCAAGGAGGGGAGCTCAAAATCATCAGCTTACTAATAAGTGACCAAGGAAGATCGATTATAGGATCGAAGGTAGGCTCCGAAATTTGCATGCGAGCCAAAATTTTGGAGGGTGGTTGTAGCTGCTACAACACTTAGCGACACACTAGTAGAAATCTAGCTGTCTGAATGGACCTTGTTTCATGAAAAACAAGTCTAACCCTTCCGGAAGTATTGTTCGATTCTTTGATCACCATGGTTTCCACACTAGCTTGATTGAAAGATGTAGCACTTGCCATGCTTTTATCGGTTAACATACATTCCAAGCCAAGTCAACTCAGTTGTTTTGAATGGGGATGAGGGGTATATTTGTGCACAAGTAATATGACTATCAGAGTTTAACTTTCATCTCTGGTGTTGCTCCACTACTGGTAGGCTTGGACAATACCCCAACGGAGTCACACAGGAACACAAGCATCACTCCTCTGCTAGCGAGCCTGGTCAGTACCTGGACAGAGTTACTTGCATCACCTCGCTGTGTAGGAAGCCTTTCTCTTCTTTCAAGTTATTCATTTTTAATTTTTATTTTTTTTAAACTGTGTGCAAACACTTATTATTTTAGAGGTGGAAGAGGGATACCGACTTATTGAGAGCATAAGAGGTTGTTCCTTCAAAGAAGTATGTTATGTATACCTCTAACATACTTGTTAAGGTTTTCCCCCTCACCTTAGTCTACTTGACTGTGCTTATTACACAGTGTTTTGTCACGCCTCCTGCACTTCCCTGTGACATGCCCTGAAGTGCCTGAAACATGATTGTTATATAGTATACTCATCTATGTATAGAGTTCATATCCCTCCTTTAACTTTTATTGGAGAATGTATGGAGCTTTCCCTGAAGAAATAACTCTTAAAACCCTAAAATGAGGGTCATCGCTCTTATGAAGCTCAAAACCGTGATGGTCGCCTGTTGCACCGTGTTTGAGCCACGATTGCATCGCTCTATTCCCTGTCATAATCACGATGATCCCAAAAAGGTAATTTTCCCAAAGAGGATGAGAATATTTGTGATCTAGAAGCTTCTAGAGCGATGAGATGGAGGTGGTTTTGCATAGATGAGGTCGAATCCTCCTAACTTGACCTCTTTGTCTTATCCATATGAGATACATCCTTTAGATGTTGGCTTAATCCTATATTTGGAGGAGTCCTAAATCCCTCTTCCAGCCTATAAATTCCTCCTCTCCCATTCCCAAATGGTTGGTATATTTCCATTTATAGCCCTATCCTGAGCTTGTGCTTAGAGGCTATTCACTAGACTTTGAGAAGGAGTGTTTGGAGAGTTTCTTGGCTTCGACTTGGATTACCACTCAAGGAGAGCCTTTCAACATCAAGGCTATGGTTGTAAGCTTCCCTTTATTCTTTAAATAATATACAACTGCTAGTTCATCTTCCCAAAATATATATGTTCATGTATGTATTAGCTTGGCATTGCTTGATCAGGTAAGCAGGTTATTATTGGATTTGCTATTGGTTTTGGCATGCTTTGTTGTCTCTTGAATACTTATGCAGGTGCATAAGCGATGAGAGAAGCAGGAACAAGTCTGTGACACAAGTAGTTCGAGGATCTCAATAAAGGAAATCAGAATAGCATCAGAACAAGGTAGGTCATCTCTCTCGTTCTACTTTTCAATTATAATCTAGGAAGATGTCTAGTTGATTGTCACTTCAGTTGCTAGACCCACTCATTGGGATAGAGGGATCATCTCAGTCTGCAGAGAGAATTAACCTTGTCAACAAAATGGCAACTCCGCTGGGGAGCCTATGATCCTTTCCTTTCAATCCTTCACCCTGATCTTTTGACTAGTTTGACCAACCGTCGATTTTTTGGCTTGTCTGCATCAGTTTGGGTTTATACCATCATTGGTTACTACTTTACAGTGCTAAGTCTGGGTTGTTTCTTGGAATCTTTCTAGTTTTTTCCCATATTCCTCGCCCATTGTAGGTTTTACCTTTACAGTCGCGATGGCATCGGGGTTTTTTTCCCTTACAGACGAAATGGAAAAAAATTCTTCATTTTTTGGTCATGCTGAAATCATCACTACTTTTTCTATACAAAGTAGTGATACCATAGCAGGTTTGCCTATGCAAAGTAGCGATAATCGCGGGTTTGGGTATATAAAGTAGCGATGATCCTTGAATATGATAATTTTTAAGATTTCTTCCTTAGAATACAATGTGTCTTTGCCTCTAATGTATTTTCCCATCATGTATGCTTGGATTTGTCAATGTTTTGATTGATTGCCTTGATTAATTTGCAAAATTTTTCTTGTTGGCTTCAAAGTGAAATCTGACCGAGTTCTAGGGTTTCTGTTCAATTGGTCATCATTTTTTGCTTGTTGGTGTCATTGAGATGTTTGTTTTGCTGATTGATTGAGTGTTTTTTTATGTGGAAATCATTGAAAACATCATTTTGCATTTGTTTTAGCTTGTATTTCGAAATTTACTTTTCTTGAAACTGCCTTAGATTAGTTGCATTGAAAAGTTATTTTTTGAGATTCATCATTGAAAATGGATCACATTTTTCAATGATTGAAAGCTAAAAAATTGTATTAGGTGCATCAAATCATTCAAAACGAAAAGAAAAGCATAATTCATATAATGACATGTTAGTAAAGTCAAAATCATTTTGATTTCGAAAAGTTGCATTTAGGATAGTGAAAAGTGGAAATAATTTATACTTTTGGCATTGCATTTAGTGAAATGAAAGATTAGATTTCGTTTTAACATTTTGCATTTGGAAGATGAAAGTGAAAGTTAGTTGAAGGAATTTTTGCATGATGCATTCTTGATTGAAATTTCTTCCCTTGATTAGTCTAGTTTTCGTTGAAATGAATGTTTTCCTTTTCTCATATAGTTGCATCATAGGTTTTCAGGTGACACTGTTTTGAGCCAAAAACTGAAACTTAAAATCTATCAATTAATCTTCACACTTAGTGGTCTAGGCTAGAGACGTGTTCCGCATCTATAAAACTTAGCAGATGTCATTCACTTTTGCACTAGACAACACTAGCACGGACTTGTGCTCCCCGTACCGTTGAGTATATAAAGGGAGACCCCATAGGTTGCAAACCTTTATCCATAGGAAGCCGAGTTTGCCACCCTGTAAACATGATACACTGAACACAACATTCGGGAGATTTCCTGCACGTACATCAAGTCCTTGGTAAATTTATTTGCTGAGGTGTATATTGTAGTTCACGGTTACTTGGTACTCCTTTTACCTAGATTCACTTGAGCAGTCATTTCGATCTTTTCTGATTCTTTAAATCTGAAAAGATCATCGATCACTTGTCCTTTCAAGCTCGCTAAACCAACAAAAGTGACTAGAGTCACCTTTTCATCCTTTTCTTGACTCTTAAAACATGAAAAGGCAAAGTTTTTGTTTCAAATTATAAAATTAATTGACGCACAACAACATCCTTCCTGTGGAAATACTCCTTAGTAGATCTTAGGTTGATACCAATGGCAACATTTCCTGAGTCTACCAGTCAAGGAAACCCCTCTGATGGGAATCCTAGTCCTTTTCATTCTTTTGGAAATACTGGTGCTCCTTATATGGCAATGTTGTCCATTCCAAGATTGACCATTGGTTTGCCATTTTAGTTATTTTCGACCTCACTGGTTCCAAGTGTCCAAATTGATTTTTAGCCAAGTTCTCCTCCACCTGAACAACATCAACGTCATGTTGATCCTAATGTTGACCCCTTGCCTTCTTCGCCTATTTCTTCACCGCATTCTTCCTCTTCGCCTGGTGAAAGTCTAGATTCTGGTAACCAGGAAGATAAGAAGAAGAAGAAGAGGACGAATAAGAGGAAGCAAAATAACCAAGGGGGAAACCAAGTAGCCATTGCTATTGTTGCAACTAATGAAGAAAAATCTTCCAACGAGTCCCAAAAGGTAAAATTCTCTTGCATGTTATGTAAGGGTGGCCACCTTCTTCGGAATTGTCCTAGTATTCCCAAGGTCTTAAAAGTGTGGTATTCAGGTTCACATCGACCTTTATCATCAGTCTCTGGTGATCATGCTCATGACAAACCCTCAACTAGTAACAGTAAAGCTTATGGGAAAAAGGGAAAATTCAAGTTTCCCTATAAGTTGTGTGAAGGTAATCATCGCATTCACCTTTTTCCTTTTATGGATGAAGCTTCCAAAGAGTTGGAAAACCTTACAGCTTCTCAACCTCATCTTCTGACTGGGTATCGAAAGATTTCCCATGATCCTTCAATATTTGATCCAATGATTGATCAAAAATCATCTTTGGTCAACCCCACTCTCTCTAAAAGTGAGTTTCATGAGTCCGTTCTTGACCCATCATTGGTTGAGAAACCGGTAGACTTGGTTCCACCTTCAATTAACTGTACCTTTCTGGTAGAGAGTGAACCTCATACCACCCAGATTCTTATGGTTTCTTTAGTTTCAACGGAATTGGAGGGAAATCCTCCTGTTCCAGAGGTGCATGAGAGTAGTTCTCCAATTCCTATAGCACAAGAGAACAACTCTCACGTTCCTACGACACCCCCTCCAAGTAGTTTGGTCACTTCTTTTGATTGGAGTCGACTGACAGGATATTGCCTTTCATCTTATGTGCCTTTCTAGATTACAATACAGGCTTACCATATGGTTGTACCTAGCACAATCATAGATGAGGGCACATCTGTTAGCATCCTATCTTAGACTGCTTGGCAAGCTCTAGGTTCTCCTCAGCTTGTCCTTGTCACCCAAAATTTGTTAGCTTTTAACAGAAGGACCAGTCAACCGTTAGGGATCCTTCCTAAGTTGCCTATTAATTTGGGAGGAAAGACGTTCTATATAGACGTGATGGTTGTCCAAGGCCCTTTAGATTTTAATCTACTCCTTGGCCGTGACTATGTTTATGTCATGGGAACTCTTGTTTCTTCTCTTTTTTGAGTGATGTGTTTCCCTCATAAAGGAAACATTGGATCATTGATCAACTTACATTCATTGTGTTATCGGGAAAACTAGTGTCCATTCAGAGCTGCTAGTCCCACTAAGACGGGTAGCTATCTTAGAAACAAACAAACTAAAGTTACTTGTGTTTTCCTTTATGAGAGATAGATGAGAGAGAAGCATAGAGTATCAACCTCAGTCTGTCACTAGTCTCCTTGCTTGTTTCCTCTCTCCCTCAATATAGCTTTCGCCACTCCTTTCTCACTTGTCCCACTTCAAAGAACACCTGTAGAGTCAAAGCAGCAAAATACCATCAAAGCATAGAGATCTATAACCATAAACAATGTAGGATTAGATGTACATTAACCATATAAATGCATATACAAATACAAGATTCAGAGATATACAAGCATATGGAGGGAAACTCAAATAGATTTATTGATAGAAGTAGTAGAAGAGAGGATCACAACCAGGCTGTCTGATCCAGCATCATCCTCTCAGCATGAAATCCCTCTTCACCTCATACAAAGCAAGATCACCCAACAATGTCTTCAAAGAGAAACCAACAACACTTCCTTGCAAATTACAAAATTCCAGCCCCTGGATCTCTAGGATGAGGGATCCATATATAGATGTTTGCAGGAGAGTGAGTCAGCTTCTGGGATTTTGATTAGTGTCATTTCACTGATAGTTCTTGGTTCCACTTGGAGATTTCTTTGATCTCTTACTCATCCCTGGGTGAATTCAGAGAGGCAAGTGTCATATGAGAAGTTTCTAGAAGATTCCATGATCATCCACTTAGCAAACTGTCTCTGCCATTTGTCCTTTCTCACTCATCGCACCCTATAGAAGGCCTTTTCAGTATGCATCGCACCCCCCGTGTGTACAAGGTGAGATGCATCGCACCCTGGCCATGGAGCAGGTGAAATGGTCCAGTTTTGACCAGTTCTGAGCAGTTTTTTAGGGAGAACTTCTGGGAAATTATGTAATCAGTTGACCTTGATCCTTTAGGGTATGAAATAACACTTTTAGGGGTTTGAGAGCCCTTGGTTTATGGACATATGTGATTGGGGTTGTAGTGCCCAAATATGTCTATAACAATTGTCCCCTAAAGCATGAGGTCGTAAATCTTCTGATGTCGGGTGAAATGCTTTATCATGAGATCCGAGATTTTTCGAACTGGAAGGTGACCTGTAATAAGATACAATACAATACATTATATTCATAATATTTTCATGATCTAGCTGAGGTGGGCATTCCTATGCTCAGCTTTATAAATTCATTTTCATGTACATAGGACAAACAATCGTCTGTGTGGCACACTGATGATTCTGATAGATCCATCATTGCTTAGTTTGGATGATTATTTGTGCAGCTGTGATGTACATTTGATGTCTTTATTTTCCTGAATATATCGCAGCCCGGATGGATGAAACTAGATCCGGGGTCTTCAAACTCGTTCAATCTTCGCCCGAAGTACAAGTCGATCCATGTGAAAAGATGTTCTGATGTCGAACATGGAAAGACATCGCCTGATTACCAGCCAATGATGTAAGCTGTTAACAGGCGCGAGAGGAATCACCGATAATGATGATGACCCTCAAGGTACTGCAGTACAATTCACGTGGTGTGAATACATGAGTTGATGTCGAACACCACGCAAAATCTTTCAGTCGAAGGCCATTGATGTAAACCTATCGCCGGAAGTGAGAAAGCTGCCATTGAGGCATGCAAGCTTCAAAGTACTGAAAGGGTTGTTCCTAAGTCAACTTCTTGGATAATGAGTTGATGTCAATAAGAAGTGACCCTTCGTAGGAGGGCCCTAATGAATCCCACATCTAAGACATGGAACGGAGCAAATGATTTTGTGGAGGTGAAAATGATCTGATGATACAAGGTTCAGGGTGGTGGTCATGAAAAATGGTGAGTGAAGGTATTGCTGCGGATGAGGCGTTAGCTGGGTTGGTGAATTCTCTGAGAGACTTCTCTTGAACATACTGGTGACACTGAAATGGATTGGTAGCGTTAACCCCAAGGGGGATGGTATGGCAGACCAATGGTGATATGATCGGTGAACGGAATAACCCAACCCAACTCAATCATGGTGATGGAGTGAAAGTGTCATGTTCAAGAGCGACCTGCAACCAATGGAGCTATTCAAGTTTTCTTCCCTTTTTCCCCAGTCATTGCTGACCAGTACCTCTTTATTTTTGTCAAGCTTGAGGAGGATAACATATGCTTGTTCTATAATTTTCCCTTCGGGCAAACCTGTCGCTATGTTTTAATGAGCCTAGCGACAATGAAACTTGCTCTTGTCTGCATAGACAAGTTTGTCACTGTTGTTTTAATCAATTTAAACGAAAAATATAACTCAGTCCTTTTCAATTTTAGAGAGTCTAAAAAGGTACAAAAAGGCAACTCTAGTAGTCCTTTTTCGTAATGTAATCCCTTAAGTCCGAAAAAACATAAAATAATATGAAAGGGATGACTTTTCGATAGTTTTAACGAGCCGAACAAGAAAAACTGCTCGATCTTTTTGTGTAATGATCCCTCAGGTCCAAAAAGTTAAAATATAGAGGAGGGATGGCACTTCCAATGACTTTAACGAGCTGGAGAGGCCAATTGCTCGGCAATCTTTTCATATTTTACGAGTTAGATGAAAAGAGCTTAAAGGAGACTCGTTTTTGAGGAACGAGTGATGTTTTTGGATAGAAACTGGTTCCAGGTAAGGTTTGGAACTTTTCAATAACGACAGTGTAAAGAAGGTGGCTAATAGAATCACTCTTCACAGCTGTTCCTCAAAAGGGTAAACAATCAAGTGGAAGCGTATGGTCGGTCGAATGGAATGGAGGTGATGGAAGGAACACAACCAAAGTTCACAAAGGGCAGATAGCAAAGTGATCAAAAAGGTTATTTACCAAAGGCGGGTTTATTTTTTAATGACCTTGAACCTTGTGCCAACAAGTGCTCAGTGTGGGTTGATTTTTTAACGAGCTTGAACCTTGCGGGAACATTTCTCTATTTCATTTTTATGTAAGCTAGGAACGACCAAACTATAAAGCTAAAAAGCTAAAAAATGAAATTGGTCATTTTTGCTTGTGTAAAAAGGTTTGCATGCCCCCAGCATAAAAAGTCTTTAGTAACCATATGGAAACTTACTGTGGTTAAGCAGGATGATTTTCTATCAATGCTTAGACAAAACACTTCCTGCACTTTGTCCGCCAAATTGACAAAGCTAAAAGGTCACTCGGACTGATCACATAACTTACAGGGAAACTTATCTCTACAGCTGGGTTTGTCTGCAAAATAGACAAGGGTGCATGCCCCCCTAAGCTTCGTTACATTCACCAAATTACTTGGTAATTAGGTGGATGGAATGAAGGCTCCTTTACGAGATCAAGTGAAAGACTCGACTTGGAACTTTGCTCATCCTTGTTTCATTTTTTAACGAGCTTGACACAAGACAATGAATTCTGCTCAGATCCTTGGTTTCATTTTTTAAGGAGGTTGACACAAGTCAACGAACTATCCTTTGGTGACCCTTGATCACAACTCATAAGGGGTCATGAAGGAAAGATATGGTTCCAATGCCCACAGTACATAATGTACAACATCACTGAATTGATTGTCAGATGATGTAGGTATGGTAGGGCTTGGAGGCAATACCTCGCAATGATCCACACTATCAAAATGTTCAGATTTCTTCTTCATCTTTGTTGATGTAGAAGATATCATGTGATAGGTTTCCACCGTGGCCACTTCCACCAGATTACTCGAAGGTGGGAGGGCAAAAGTACCCATCAAAGATGAGTCTTTTAGGAGACCTACTCTGATATTTTGAAGCAATTGAGAGCTTCCATGGATCAATGGAATGCTTCCGGTAACTTGCGAACTGTTGGGGAGGAAGGTTAGTTGGTCAATGATTGTAATTCCACCTTTGAAGGGAAATTCAATATTTCTAAAATATGTTGACACAACAGTAGCCATAGCATAAATCCAGGGTCTGCCCAGTGGGATATTGTAGTCAAGGTTTCCATCAATGACCTCGACTTCAATTTCTACTATCTTGCCCCCCAGTTCGACTTGCAAGTTACTTAATATCCCATACGGCGTGTATGTTCTTCCATCAAACATTTTTAATGTCGTTGATGATCATGACAAGGGTGGAGAGCCTAAAGTTTTCCAGCAACTCATTGACATAATACAGGTAGATGCCCCCTCATCAATGATTGTTCGATGAACAGTTTTGTTGAGGGCTTTTACCTATATGAGGAAAGGGAGCTGGGCTGGTAATTGAGGTTTGTATCCTTTATGATTAAAGGCCACTAGATTTGAATCTGCTGGATCAATCCCACCTATCACTGATAACAAAGCCTACTTTGGGAGGGGCAATTCTGCAGTACTTCAAGTGTCGACATAGCGGATGGCGATTGGGCCAGATCCTCCACTATATTATAATTCTATGTTGCTTGAGCACGAGGATTAAATGTTGATCTATGTACTCCTCCCTTAGGTGGTTTTATTGTTAATTCATGAATGATTGGTGGAACAACTTCTGGCAAAGTTGTTGTCGAACTACCGGGTTGATCTGTAGCCTTGTCGTTCGACGACTGTGGATTTCCATAATATTTATTCCTTGTTGATATCAAAGCTTCATTTTGTCGTTTTGAGATGGATAACATAAGCACTTGGGATGGGGAAGCACGATAACCAGCAACCAGGTTTATTTTTGGGCTCGGAAACGGATTAGTCAACACCGTTGGGGTATTTGAAGTTTTTAAAAATTTCATAACCTTAGCTTTATGTGGACAATCTTTCGTGAAATGCTCATCGTCGCATATGTAACATGGATAACGAAGTTTCTTTTGCCTAGTAGGTTTTCAGAAGATTTTTTAGGAGGTGAATCATCCTGTTACTTCTTTTTGCTTTTCCCTTTCTTCTTGCCCCCTAGTTTCTTCGGTTCTTTGCCTTTGTCAGTCGACACGACATTAACCTCCGAGGCAGGAAGTTTATCATTTGCCTTTTTACTGGAAACTGCAAGGGCTTTACTAGATGAGGCCTTTGCAGTTTGCGTACTTGAGGTGCTAATCACGTCGTTGCTAGCATGAGAGTCCTTGTTTGATTTAGGAGTAGGAGGAACGGAAAACTCTGGTCTAGGAGCATCAGGAATTTTGTCATAGAGTGTGCCAGACTGAGTATAGATCAAGTCTAGATATTGTGCACGAGCAATGACTTGCTCTTTAGTGACAACTCCCCCCTTAGCCACATCTTCTGTAATAGAAGGTAACAATGACTCAATAAACCATTCAGCAAGCAGCTGATCAGGAACATATGTTTTTAGCATTCGACGACGACATCGCCACTCATGAATATGATCAAATATGTGAGTGGCTGTCGTGTGCTTAAAATTGGTAAGAAGCTCGTCCCTGTTTCGTACCTTATTGGTAACTGAAAATGGGTTAAAAAGGTGGTGGCAAGGGCGTTGAAGTTATCGAATGAAGCTCTAGGCAATTCTATATACCATTTAGCTGCTGGACCTATTAACGTTCGCTGAAAAAGGCGAAGCCTGATCGAATCATCATTCAGGTTGTTGGATGAACACCATAAATGAAATGTCATCACATGATTCGACGGATCTTCACCTGGATTTCCATTGAATTTAGGAATACTAGAGGGAATTTTATGAGGAATCGCAGGTCACCAAGGGTGTAAGCAATTGGATCATTCGTTAGCCGGTTTAGATCTGGTAATTCTAGAGTTGCTGTAAAGGGAAACTGTTGATTCAGGTTAGGCAAAGCATACCCAGGATAAGATGGAATCGCCTGAGTAGTAGGTCTTTGCATACCGGAATAATGTATCTAATGTTAGTAACTTTGATAAGGTTGATGGGTATAACGATTATAGTATGGTTGTTAGATAACCGCTTTGAAAATGCGATTTCCCATTACTTACAAAGACTTGTTGCTCATGTCCTTTGTATGATTGCTGGAATTGCGGTTGTTGGTATTGAACCAGCCATGGTTGTTTGAGCATTTGCTGTTGCCCAATACTGGATGATTGACCAAGATGAGGAGTCATAGTACCTGTTTGAGCCTGAGTTGCTCCAGATAAGTAGGCACTAACCTGAGGTTGTGATTGAATCGTTGAGATGAGAGGTTGTTGCATTGCAACCTGAGAAACTTGAGGTTGACATACAACAGGTAGTGTTTGTACTTGCGATACAGTCACAATAGCAGGTGTAGTGGGAATATTTGACATAGGATGGACTGGTTGCATTGAATATACAACCCTTGGTTGTTGAGGCAGTATTAGTACCCAACTACTGGATGTAATTCTAGTTTGACCTGAACCTTGTTGTAAACTCTCATATGGTTGTTCTCCAAGAGGGAACAATGAAAAGGCATACTGCCCCCCATATGGTTGCAATCCGGTACTTAAAGGGTAGATTGGCCTTTGAAGACACATCGGATTGACTTGTTGAGTTTCAACATAAGAAATACCAGATGAGAATCTAGATGAAGAAATAGGAACTGACCATGTCGTCAAAACAGTCCCTGATTGTACTCCAACTTGTTGTTGATAACTTGCCGAGACAGATGGTATACCAGCAATCATCGTAGGAACGATAGCAGGAAGCTCTGCCATAGCTGTGTCTATTGACACAGTCCTAGATGTTGAAGGTTGTTAAGACATGTTTAGTCTATCCAAAAGATTTCCTAGTGATTCGACTAGAACTTGTGACGAAAAAGAATTAACTTCTGTAGTAGAAGGATGTAAGTGGATCCCAGTTCCAAAATGCACTGGAGCACTCGGTGGAAGATCCTCCACTATCTCTTCTATAGCAATCAATCCAGGTGGAAGAGGTAGATCGTCACGTTCGTAAAATATTTCTGGTGCCAAAGAAGGTATAGACTCTGCAGCGACAGAGGTTGGAGGGGTGACACCTTCCGAATCAGCCCTAGATGGAGCTGGTTCAGGAATATAAGTGTTTACCATTACACTAGGATCAGTTCTGATGTCCTCTTGTAACTGCGGAACTTCTTCTATAGAGGCAGGGGTACTAGAAATAATTGGAGTAACTGTAGTCTCTGATGATGTTGAAACGCAAGTTTCAAATAAATCAGGTATATTGGACTCAGTGAAACGAGAAGTCTTTTCCCAAGATGGTTTCGTTTCCGGAGTAAAAAATGGTTGACTCGTTAGTCTCCGCGAATGACAAGGTTTTGATTGACTTTCTTCCACGATTGCGGATTTCTTGATCAACTAAAAATAAAAAAGGGGAAAATGTTATTCCAAATTAAATGAATTTTATGACGCTTTGACACAAATTGCTTTTTCAAATTTTAAGAGTCGAGAAAAAGCTAAAGGTGACTCTAGTCGCCTTCGATTTTTAATGAGCTTGAAGTGACAAGTGCTCAGATGGACCTTTTCTTTTAGGGAGTCTGAAAAGGAACGAAAGTGACTACCCTGGAAATCTAGATAGAGGGATTACCAAACCAATCGCAAAACTGTAGAATACTTTTTATAGTACGGCAGTCAATCTTCCCGAATGCTGTGTTCAGTGCATTGCGTTCGATAGGGCAACAGACACAGCTTCCTAAGGATAAAGGATGTAGCCTATTGTGGTCTCCCAATATATACTCGACGGTACGTGGGAGCACAAGTCCGTATTGGCACTTGTCGTCTCAAAGAGGAGGAATCACCCAACCTATGATGAAAGCAATATTTACCAGGCTCTACGACGCCGGAATACGTCTCTAGCCTAGACTTCTAAATGTTGTGCGTTAGGTTCCAAGGCGTTTTTATGTTCATTGAAGTTTATTTTACAGTTGATCTTTCTTAAGAAGTTTTCCTTTAAGGTTCACTGCGTGATGTAGATATGCAATTCCTAAATATGCAATCTAAGATGATAAACAATCGTTTACTTTATTTTAGCAATGAAAATCCTAGCTACTAAGGAAAGAGAAATAAAATTCTTTCAACATAGAGCAAAGAGCACACACCAGATGCACTTTTCCTAAATCAACTTTAGCGTGCAGTCTTAATGCAAATGCACATGCATGTATTGTTTTTTAGTTTCCTTAATGTGAGAATGACAAAAAGAAAACTTAGTATAGATCTGAAATATCTTCTTTCAAAGCGACAATACTAACAATTTTCTTTAAAAAAAAAAAACAAAAGTAAGGCTAAGACGACACTTTGCGATTTTGAATTTAAAATTGCTTTTGACACTTGAAATACTATATTAATTCAATCAAATACAATGGCACAAGTGTAATTGACTATCTAAAAGAAGAATGCTTTGCGACACTCTT